>VWZE01002702.1:22809-49399 GCA_013396675.1 Eubucco bourcierii | reverse complement strand
GGACCCAGGTAGATGCCATCAGTTGCCCTTCCCTTGTCCACTGTCACTGTGACTTCTTCATAAAAAGCCACCAAATTTGTCAGGCAAGATTTGCCCTTGGTGAAACCATTGCTGGTTACCACCAATCACCTCTGCTTTTTTATCTGTTTGCCTTAGCAGAGCTTTCAGCAGGATCTGCTCCACGATCTTGCCATGCACAGTGGTGAGACTGACTGGTCTGTAGTTCCCAGGGTGATCCTTTTTCCCCAATTTAAAGTTTAAAGGTCCCTTCCAACCCAAACCATTCCATGATTCTCTGACCATCTAATTCTATAAGGTATCTTTCTTTTAAATCTAGTTAAAATCATAGAATCAGGGTTGAAAGGGACCTCAGGAATCATCCAGTTCCACCCCCTCTGCCATGGGCAGGGACACTTTCCACTAGATCAGGTTACACAGAGCCACATCCGAGCCTGGCCTTAAAAACCTCCAGGGATAAGGCTTCCATCACCTCCCTGGGCAACCTGTGTCAGTCTCTCACCACCCTAGTGCTGAAGAACTTCTTCCTAACATCCAACCTAAATCTCTCCTTCACTAGCTTGGGTCCATTCCTCTCTGTCCTATCACTACCTGCCACCCTAAAAAGGCCCTCCACAACTTTTCTTCACTTACTGGAAGGCCACAATAAGGTCTCCTAGGAACCTTCTCTTCTCCTTCTACCATATCATGTCTCCATTAATGATTCTTTTATCTGAGACACTCCAAGTCTACAGAAGGAAAAGGTAAGCAGATCTTGGAGATCATTCCAAGCTTCCTTTTTGTCTGGGAGGTGGTATTAATAGTGCCCTACAGGGAAATAATCATTCTGCTCCTGTGCTGTAGATAGGAAGCATGACAGCCGTACATTACTGCAAATTGAATTTAATGAGCTTCTTAGCACCCTGTGAGCCAGCCTTTGAAATAGAAGCTATTCAATTTAGATCATTTGGATTATAATTAAATAATTTCCCATTTACCACAGGGGCAAGTTTAATCTTAATTAGGTCTTTTTTTTTTCTTTCTTTTTTTTTTTTTTAACAGAAAGGTGATACCATAGATCATTATTTCATCTCCATAGATGTATGCATTTGAAGTGCTTCTATTAATCAAATTTTGATCTTGAGATTGATAAATATAGCAGTGTTTTCTCTAGGGGACTTCTAGTAGTGATGCAGTTTCTGAGTTTGAGATAATCAAAGTAGATTGTGTCCAGTTCTGGGCCACTCCGTTCAAGAAGGTCCCCAGGGAACTGCTTGAAACAGTCCAGTGTGAAGAGCCACAAAAGTGATGGAGTGGAAGATCTTACTTAGGAGGAGAGCCTGAGGGAGCTGGGGCTTGGGGAGGAGGAGCCTGAGGGGTGACCTCAGTCATGGTGATGAAGATGTATGGAGTGAGTGCCCAGAGGCTGGAGTCAGGCTCTTCTGGGTGATGCCCAATGACAGCACAAGGGGAAGCGGTGGAAGCTGAGGCACAGGAAATTCCATGGAAACAGGAAGAGGAATTATTTTCCTTGTGAGGGTGACAGAACCCTGGAAAAGGCTACCCATGGGGGTTGTGGAGTCTCCTTCTCTGGAGATATTCAAAGACCTGCCTGATTGTGTTCCTGTGTGACCTACCCTAGGTGCTCCTGCTTTGGCAGGAAGATTGGACTGGTTGAGCTTTGGAGGTCCCTTCCAACCCATGGCATTCTGCGATTTTCTTCAAAGTATTGTCCTGTCTCCAAAATAAAGATCTTGCCCTCTTTCATAGATTTATCCATGATCTGGATGACAGGATTGAGGCACCTTCAGTAAGTTTGCTGATCTGGGAGAGAGTATTGACCTGCTATAGAACAGGAAGGCTCTGCAGAGAGACCTGTACAGGCCACCTGAGTCAATGGTGATTTAACAAGGCCAAGTGTCCTACACTTGGATCACAGCAATCTCACGAATGCTCCAGGTGTGGAGCAGAGTGGCTGGAAACTTCATGGCAGAGGAAGACCTGGGGGTGTTGGTTGGCGGCAGCTGAAGATGAGCCACTAGTTTGCCCAGGTGGACAAAAAGGCCACCAGTGTCCTGGTCTGGATCAGCAGGACAGGCATTTTTCCCCTATCCTTGACACTGGTGAGACCATTCCTCAAATACTGGGTTGTTTTAGGACACTCACTCCAAGGAGGACATTGAGGTGCTGGAGCGTTTCCAGAAAAGGCGAACAAAACTGCTGAAGGGTCTGGAGAACAGGGCTGGAGAGGAGCAGCTGAGGGAGCTGGGGGTGTTTGACCTGGAGGAAAGGAGGCTGGGAGAGAGACCCCATTGCTCTCTACAAATCCCTACAAGGAGGGAGGTTGGAGCCAGGTGGAGGTTGGTTCGTTCTTCCTAGTAACAAGTGATAGGACAAAAGGCAATGGCTTCAATTAGCACCAGGGAAGGTTTAGGTTGAATGTTAGAAGAATTTCTTTCCCTGAAAGGGTTTCAAACACTGAAACAGGCTTTCCAGGGAGGTGGTTGAATCTCCATCCCTGGAGCTGTTTCGAAGATGCAGAGATGTGATGCTGAGGGACATGGTTCAGTACCAGACTTGGTCGAGTTAGAGAGGGGTTGGATTTGATGATCTTAGAAGTCTTTTCCCAGCAAAACAGTGGTGTGATTTTAACAGAGCAATACCTGATAACTGTATTTTTACTTCAGCACAGTTGCAAAAGTGAGGAAACTTCAGTTGTTGTTGTTAGATTTAGAAGAACCTTGTGAGTCTTTGTCTCATCGATTGAAGTGAAGTTGGGCTTGAACTTGTTTTTGCTGGGGTGATTTTCTTGCGCTCCTTTTTGCTCTCACTGAAAACCTCAATGATCTTTTGATTCCCAGTGTTACGTTTAACTGCCTAAGTCATTGCCTACAGGTTACATAATCAATACAGGGGATTGGTCAGTTGAATTAACACTGATAAATTTTACATCCAAGTATTTGAGTCTCCTTTTCCTTACTTTACAAGATTTGTGTCAGCAGTTTCTTGGCAATATTCTTTTCAAGATGTTGGAATTGGGGGTAGTAAGCACCAATAGGATTGCTCAACTGGAGACTTTCAAGCCCTGTTTGGGTGTGTTCCTGTGTGACCTGTCCTAGATTATGCTCCTGCTCTGGCAGGGGGGTCGGGCTGGAAGATCTCTGGAGGTCCATTCCAACCCCTAACACCCTGTGATCCTGTGACTGATATACTGTTGAGAAACAAACAATTCTTGACTTTCTACCAGCCAACTGCTTGTTTAGTTCCCTGCAATCTGAGGTGACATGCAGTATGGGAAGGTCTCTCCTCTGCTCTTTTTATAGGATCACATAGCCTTGATTTCACGGACTCATAGAATCCTGGAGTGGTTTGGGCCAGAAGGGACCTTGAAGATCATTCAGTTCCAACCCTCCTGCCATGGGCAGGGACACCTTTCACTAAACCAGGCTGTTTAAAGCCCCATCCAACCTGACCTTGAACACCTTCAGGGAGGGGGCATCCACAACCTCCCTGTGTGATGTGATCCAGTGTCTCACCACCCTCACTGCCAAGAATTTCTTCCTAATCTCCAGTTTAAATTTTCCCTCTTCCAGCTCAAAGCCATTTCCCCTTATCCTCTCACTACAAGTCCTTGTCAAAAGCCCCTCCCCAGCTCTCCTGTAGCCCACTTCAGGTACTGGAATGCTGCTAAAAGGTCTCCCCAGACCCCCCTTCTCTTCCAATTTCTTTAGACATTTGACATGCAGGTGATTGCCACCCCTGTGAACGAGGACAGAGATGAGTCAGGGCTGTAGGCATCATCCTAGAAACTGGAGAAGTCTTTGACAATACTCTCTCCAAGTGGGCAGTGTTGGGAAAGAGCTTCTAGTACAGCTGCTTAGACTGGTTGTGCTTGGTGGATGAGCAGAAAAGTGAAGTCTCCAGGGCTGCAAATCCAGCATGAAATTGAGATATTTTTTACAAGGATTGGTTTATCTCTGTGAGTCATTTGGTGATACATAAGGACAGGACATGTGCGAGATACAGAGAATGGTTAGACCCACACGAAGCCTTGAAGTGCAACATGCGACGTGCACTTGTTAGACTTCTTGATCTCTGTGTCATTTCAAAATGATATTTCTAAGTAGGTAATAAAGACAATGACACAGGCTTAGGTAATAACACTTTTAATTCTTCACATTTTATTTGCATTTTAAAAAAGAAAAAAGAAATTAAAGAATGAGCATGTAATTAAAGATTCATAGAATGGGTTGGGTTGGAAGAGACTTGAAAGATCATCTAGTTTCAACACACATGAAATGGGCAGAGACACCTCACACTAGAGCAGGCTGCTTAGAGACACATCCAGCCTAGCCTTCAAAACATCCAGGGATGAGGCTTCTACCACCTCCCTGAGTAATCTGTCCCAGTCTCTCACCACCCTCATGGGGAAGAACTTCTTCCTAAGATCTAATCTAAATTTCCCCTCCTCTAGCATGGATCCAGTCCCACCAGTCCTATCGCTACCTGATCCCCTAAAATGTCCCTCCCCAGCAAACAAATTGCTGCTTTGAATTAGGGAGAAATTTTGGTCTTTAAAATTTTGTCTCTCAAGTGACAAGTTGGGCAACCTGTTCCAGTGTCTCACCATCCTCACCTGAAAGAATTTCTTCCTGATCTGCAGTCTAAATCTCCCCTCCTCAAGCTTCAATCCATTGCCCCTTGTCATAGAATCATAGAATCATAGAATGCTAAGGTTGGAAGGGACCTCAAGGATCATCTAGTTCCAACCCCCTGCCATAGGCAGGGACACCTCCCACTAGTACAGGTTACTCAAGGCCTCATCCAATCTGGCCTTGAACACATCCAGGGAGGGAGCATCCACAACCTCCCTGGGCAACCTGTTCCAGTGCCTCACCACCCTCACTGTAAAGAACTTCCTCCTAACATCCAGTCTAAATCTCCCCTCTGCCAGTTTAAGCCCATTGCCCCTTGTCCTGTCATTGCAGGACCTTGTAAATAATCCTTCCCCAGCCTTCCTGTAGGCCCCCTTCAGATACTGGAAGGCTACTATCAGGTCCCCTCGAAGCCTTCTCTTCTCCAGGCTGAAGAGCCCCAACTCCCTCAGCCTGTCCTCATAGGAGAGCTGCTCCAGCCCTCTGATCATCTTTGTGGCCCTCCTCTGGACCCGCTCCAACACTTCCATGTCCTTCCTGTGCTGAGGGTTCCAGAACTGCACACAGTACTCCAGGTGGGGTCTGACGAGAGCAGAGTAAAGGGGCAGAATCCCCTCCCTTGCCCTGCTGGCCACGCTTCTCTTGATGCAGCCTAGGACTCGGTTGCTGTCTGGGCTGCATGTGCACACTGCAGACTCATGTTGAGCTTTTCATCAACCCAGACTCCAAGGTCCTTTTCCTCAGGGCTGCTCTCCAGCCATTCACCACCCAGCCTGTATTTGTGCTTGGGATTGTGCCTACCCAGGTGCAGGACCTTACACTTGGCTTGTTGAATTTCATGAGGTTGGCCTGGGCCCACCTCTCCAGCCTGTCCAGGTCCCTCTGGATGGCATCCCTGCCCTCTAGCAAGTCGACTGTGCCACACAGCTTGGTGTCATCTGCAAACTTGCTGAGGGTGCACTCCATTCCTCTGTCCATGTCACTGACAAAGATGTTAAACAGCACTGGTCCCAGCACTGACCCCTGAGGGACACCACTTGTCACTGGTCTCCAGGTGGACATTGTGCCCTTGATCACCACTCTCTGGGTTCGACCATCCAGCTCTAGAAAAAGGACTTCCCCAGCTTTCTTGCAGCCCCTCTTCAGGTACTGGGAGGTCTGAAAGTATCAGTTGAGACACAGGCACTGAAGTGTCAATCTGTTGATTCAGCTCCATGAACCACATCTGACATGACACCTGAAAACAAGTCCTGCAGCAGAGCTGCTAACCCATCCTGCTGGATGATAAAAGAACTTGCAGAGTCCAACATTTCTCCCTAATTCCAAGCAACAGTTTGTTTGCTGCGCAAACAAGAGTGTTGATTACCTTCTGATTTAGCCTTAATGAACACAGATCTATTTAGTCATACAGTTATTCAGCCTTTAGACATCCAGCCATAATATTTGACTCAGTGCTACAGTCAGAATTGATGCTGGGAATTGGAAATGTTAAACACAGATGAGCATCCTCACTGCAACATGAAAAAGTTTGGGATCTGTTGGTTGTGTTTTGTGGGGGTTTTTTTTCCCCCCTGCAGTGGGTTGGATGCCAACTGTCTGAATGTGAGCCAGCACTGTGCAGACAGAATCCTTCCCTGGATCAGGAACAGGGTGGCCAGCAGGAGTAGGGAAGTGATCATGCCCCTGATTTCAGCACTGGTGAGGCTGCACCTTGAGTACTAGGGTCAGTTTTGTGCCTTTCAATAGAGGAGGGACATTGAGGTACTGGAGGGTCTCCAGAGAAGGGCTATAAAGCTGGTGAAGGGTCTGGAGAACAGGGCTGGGGAGGAGCAGCTGAGGGAGATGGGAGTGTTGAGTCTGGGGAGAAGGAGGCTGAGGCAAGACCTCACTCTCTACTACTGCCTGAAAGTATCATAAAATCATAGAATCAACCAGGTTGGAAGAGACCTTCAAGATCATCAACTCCAACCTATCACCCAACAGCTTCTAATTAACTAACCCATGGCACCAAGTACCTCATCCAGCCTCCTCCTGAACACATCCAGGGATGAGGACTCCACCACCTCCCTGGGCAGCCCATTCCAACCCCAATCACTGTTGCTCTGAAGAACTTTTTCCTAATATCCAGCCTCAACCTGCCCTGCTGCATCTTGTTCTTTTGTTCTGTCCCTGGGTACCTGGGAGAAGAGACCAACCCCACCTGGCTACAGCCTCCTTTCAGGGAGTTGTAGAGAGCAATGAGGTTTGCCCTGAACCTCCTCTTGTGCAGGCTGCACACCCCCAGCTCCCTCAGCCTCTCCTCACAGGGCTGTGCTGAATCCCCCTCACCAGCCTTGGGGGAATGTTGAGGTACTGGAACACTGGACACGTTCCAGTACCTCAACATCTCTCTTGAATTGAGGGGCCCAGAACTGGACACAGGACTCAAGGTGTGTCCTGACCAGTGCAGAGTACAGGGACAGAATAACCTCCCTGGTTCTACTGGCCAGACTGTTTCTGATGTTGGATTGAGGCCTCAGGTTGTGTCAGGAAAGGTTTAGGTTGGATGTGAGGAGGATGGGAGGATTGTCAGGCCCTGAGACAGGCTACTCACAGCAGTGGTGGCATCACCATCTCTGGATGTATTTCAAAGCCATGTAGGTGTGGTGCTGGGGGACATGGTTTAGGGGTGACTTAGCAGTGCTGGATTAACGGTGAGAAAATGAGGCTGCTTAGTCCAGAGAAGAGGAGGCTGAGGAGAGACTTCATTGCTCTCTACAACTCCCTGAAAAGAGGCTGCAATGAGGTGGAGATTCACCTTATCTCCCTAGTATCAGGTGATAGAAGGAGAGGAAATGTCCTGAAATTGTGCCAGGGGAGGGTTAGGCTGGAGATTAGGAAAAAGAATGGTCAGGGATTGGAACAGGATGCCCAGGGACATGGTAGAGTTCCCATCTCTGGAAGTGTTCAAGACAGGTGTGGCCATGGCACTGTGGGACATGGTTTAATGGCCATGGTGGTGCTGAGCTGACCGTTGGAATCGGTGATCTTAGAAGTGTTTTCCAGCTGAAGCAATTCTATGATTCATTGAAAGTGCAATAAGTGGGATCATAAAGGATGTTCACTGCATCTCTTACTGTTCAGCACCTTGGATGCATGTGTGGATGTCAGCAAGCTAGACCTCTCAGACCTGCTTCACATGAAAGTCCTGAAATCAAACACACATCTTCCACGTCCTTTGCATCTGTTTTAAAGGCGCTTCTTCACCACAGATGGCAGAATGAACCAGGTTGGAAAAGACCTCTGAGATCATTGAGTCCAACCTATTAACTAACCCATGGCACCAAGTGCCTCATCCAACCTCCTTTAAAACACATTCAGGTATGGGAACTCCACCACCTCCCCAAGCAGCACATTCCAATGCCAGTCACCCGTGAAGAATTTCTTCCTAACATCCAGCCTCAACCTGCCCTGCTGTAGCTTCAGGCTGTGTCCTCTTGTTCTGTCCCTGGGTGTCTGGCAGAAGAGACCAACCCCACCTGGCTACAGCCTCCCTTCAGGCAGTTGTAGAGAGCAATGAGGTCTGCCCTGAGTCTTCCCTTGTGCAGGCTGCACATCCCCAGCTCCCTCAGCCTCTCCTTACAGGGCTGTGCTCCAGGCCTCTCACTAGCCTTGCTGCCCTTCTCTGGACACGTTCAAGCACCTCAACATCTTTCTTAAATTACACTTGCACTGCAAAAGTGCACACTACCTGGATGTCTCTCTGACTGGCAAAGAAGGGCATCATTTGGTGATTCCACTCTTTGATTTACAAGTCTGATGAACAACTATCAACCCAGTGGTCAGTCAAGATTATCTGTTCCTAGCATCTGTGGATGCACTTGAATGTTTTTGGGGGCACTAAGGCTTACAGCTCAGCCTTCTCGTTGCTCATACTGCATGCATTTAGTGTACGTGCACTTCAGCTGGGCTTCTGATTTTACCCCTGACACTGGCTTACCATCTTCAGCTTGCTTTGTGGAGAGCCTGGTTCCATCCCCTACCCCATTCAAGCCTAACTTAAATCCCTCTCAGTGAGGGCTGCCCACTCATGGGGTAGAATTATTTTGCCCTTTTTTGATAGCTAGACTTTGTCTAACTTTAGCAGACCAGGGACAATAAAGGTTGCCCCATGGTCAAAGAACTCAAACTTTTGCTTCAGGCACCAGCCCTTGAGCCACTTGTTGATAATGTTGCATTCCTGTGCCTTTCAACATCCATCCCTGCCACAGTGGGGACTGAGCAGAACACCACCTGTGCTCCTAGCCCATCAATCAGTTGACCCAGAGCTTGGAATTCCCTTTTAATTACCCTGGTACACTTCATGTAAATTTCCTCACTGCCATCCTGGAAAGCCAGCAGCGGATAGTAATCAGAGGGACAAATAATCTTGGGCAGCCTCCTTGCAATATGCTGTACCCGAGCCCCAGGGGGACAACAGACCTTCCTGTGAGATAGGTCTGGATGACATACAGAGACCTCTGTTCCCTTCAGAAGGGAATCACTGAGTACTGTTACCCTTCTTTTCTTTTTAATACCAGAGGTTGTAATGCAGGGGGCTCTTGGCCTAGACTTTGGTGACACCTCTAAGATGGAAGATCCATCATCCTTGTCCCCTTGTAGAGCACTGTACCTGTCTTTGTCTCCATCTTCATCCCCCTGGCTGTCGACTCCCACAGACCCATACCTATTGTACAATGTCAGCTGGGTAGGTGAGGGTGGCTGAGGAGGTTCTTGCTTACCTCTCCAAAGAGGGACCTTTTTCCATTCCCCGTTGTCCCTTATGTCCCGTCCTTTTGTCTGGTGACAGGAAGAGAAGGGGTCCTTCTCTGCTCATAGAGCCTCTTCCTGCAGCCTTGGCCCCAGAGTCTGGTTCCACCAATCTATCTTGCTTTTGCACTCTCTGTTCTCAATCTACCTCCTCTCTCAGTTCAACCACCTGCCTGAGCAGGTCGTTTATTTGATCACACCATACCCAAGTACTGTCTTTGACGACTCCTAGTTCAAGCACCAGACTCAGGCACTTGCTGCAGCCAGAAGCCTGCACAGCTGCAAGTTTGTGCAGGAGCATGATCTGAGTTCCCACACTCTTTCACCCTGTTCCTCTTGGCTGTGTTTTGACCATGATCTTCTCTCTGCCAGGGAAGAAACCAACCACTGTTTGCTGCTTCCTGCTCATCCTGCTCCCTCACTCCTACACACAGCTGTTCCTCCCCTACCCCTGGGGGCTGATCACCCTAGAGGTGTGAACTTCTGTAGTGCACTGGCAGAGGCTCAGGGTCCTGCCCAATAAGCTGCAAACAGCTGCAGTGCTCCTCGGGGTATAGTCAATCGCCGTTTGCCCTTCAGCAATGTTTATAATTCTCTTAGCAGGCGGTTTTCTGAGATCAGGTGAAACAGCTCCAGTGCTGCCTCTCTGGAATGGCTTACAGAAATCAGCTTACAGGAATATGTAATTGATATAGATCATAGAATCATAGAATCATAGAATGGTAAGGTTGGAAGGGACCTCAAGGATCATCTAGTTCCAACCCCCTGCCATAGGCAGGGACACCTCCCACTAGTACAGGTTACTCAAGGCCTCATCCAGTCTGGCCTTGAACACCTCCAGGGAGGGAGCATCCACAACCTCCCTGGGCAACCTGTTCCAGTGTCTCACCACCCTCACTGGAAAGAACTTCCTCCTAACATCCAGTCTGAATCTCCCCTCTGCCAGTTTAAGCCCATTGCTGTAAATATCCTGTATATAGTGTATATATCTGCTGTACATTGTGCTGAGTTGTAAATAGAGCTTCATCATTTACCTTCCAGCCAACTGAGTTCTAGTCTGGGTCATTTTACAAAGTGGGGGGTGGGGGGGGGGTGGGGGGGAACTCTCAAACTGTCACAAATAGTTACAGAAATATACAAGTTAAAGGTAATACAGAAACACAACTCCCCTCCCAGAAATCAGAGTCCCCAGGAGGGGCTCCCAACTGCCCTTCCACCTTCTCCCCACCCCTGTACCTTATCCCAGGGTTTGGCTTATGTGCAAGGTGAGTTTGGAGGATGGGCCAGGGAGCTTAGAAGGAAATTGGTTAGTTAGGTTATCAGAGAGGAGAGGAACCACTGGCTCCCAGAGAGAGACCGAGACATGCTGTCTTATCTATGTTTGCTCTTATACATCTCAGCAAACCTATGAGTGAAGTAGACATCACCATTGCTTGCTTTCGCAGTCTATAATATAATTTTCTCCATTAAAATATTCCGATTAGCCTCAAACCAGCACACCCTCCATCGACCTGCTTGTCACACTCCTCTTGATGGACCCCAGGATGCCATTGGCCTTCTTGGCCACAAAGGCATATTGCATGTTGTCCTCTGTGTTTGCATTTGCCAAAGTAGTGCAACCACACTGCTGTTTGGAAGCATTTAGAAGGAAATCAGGAGAAAGCAAAGCCTCAGCGCATACAACCTAATGGAAATGGGGTTTTGTAGTCATCTTCCACCATTTGTCAGGTGATCAGTACCAGGGAAGACCTGGATTGTTGTGACACCCACTCAGTGTGTGAGCACACTCTGGCATCCATCAGTAAAGCTGGGGGTGATGACATTAGTGACAGGAGCTACTGAAGTAAACAAACATCCAAACAGGAATAGTTAAGAGCTCTGGTTTTTGTTTCTGTTCTGGGCTGATTTGAAACCAGTTCTGTTTTAAGGTGCTTACCTTAAACTACTTCTAAACCTCTGATTTGCTTCTGAAGGGGAAACGAGTGGCAGAAAGATTCTCCATTTCCAAAGTGAGTATGGGATTTGAAGGGTCATGTTGTGAGCACCAAAGCAAAGCAGGAAGAGGACTTTGTCAAGTGGCTGATATCACTGAGAGATGGTCCAAGTGAAGAAATGTGTATTTCTGGGAGTTATTTGTGGGCAGCGTGTATATGAGCATGTCCTATCAAGAGAAACCCTACCTTGTGTGAGAACAGAACTGGTTAAAAATCAAAACCGAGTGAAACTATCAGGCTCCTCATTGCAAAGATGATGAGGTGCTAGAGTGAGTCCACAGAAGAGCAATGAAACTGTTGAAGGGTCTAAAGCATAGCTCCTATGAGGAGCCAGCTGAGGGACCTGGAGCTGTTCAGCCTGGAGAAAAGGAGGGGACACCTCCTTGCTCTGTACAGCTATATGAAAGGAAGTTACAACCAAGTGAGTGTTGGTCTGTTCTCCCAAATAACAAGTGATAGGACAAGAGAAAAAGCCCTCAGGTTGTGCTAAGAAAGGTCTAGGTTGGGCAGTAGGAACATTTTCATCCCCCAAATGCTTGCCAAGCACTGGAACAGGCTACCTGGTGCAGTGGTGGAGTTGCCATCACTAGAGATATTTAAAAGCCACATAGATGTGGTGCTGAGGGATGTGGTTTTGTGGTGACTTGGCAGTACTGGTTTAAGAGTTTGACTTAGTGATCCTCAGGCTGTGGGATTATTGCAGCAAATTCAGGCATTCATTCTAATATTCAGAAGTAATTTTCTCGTGATTAAATGCACATTTGCATATTCTGGGCCCCTAAGTTCAAGAAAGACCTCAGGGAACTGTTTGAAAGAGTCCAACATAGAGCCACAAAATGATGGAGTGGAGCATCCCCCTTGTGAGGACAGGCGGAAGGTGCTGGGGATCTTGAGCTGGAAGCCTGAGGTGTGACCTCATTCTTGTTATAAATAATGTGCATAAAAATGTGCAGGGCAGTGTTGGGAGGACTCAACCAGGTTCTGCTCAAGGATGTCCAATGACAGCAAAAGGGGCAGTGGGTGCAGACTTGAGCAGAGGAGGTTCCATGTGAACATAAGGACGCACTTTTTCACTGTGAGGGTGCTGGAACCCTGGAACAAGCTGCCCAGAGAGCCTGTGGAGTCTTCTTCTTTGGAGATATGCAAAACCCACCTGGATGTGTCCCTTTGTGACCTACTCTAGGTGCTCCTACTCCAGCAGAGGGCTTGGACTGGATGAGTTTTGAGGTTGCTTCCAATCACACATTCTCTGATTCTTTGATTCTGTGACCTGATCTTCTGTCACTTTCGTGTTAAAAATGCCTCATAGAGTTCTCCTGCTACATTTATATACTTAATTATGTCTTCTCTTCACCTTCATTTTTGCTGGTGGATATGAACTAAGCACTTTCCAATTCCCCTTGCAAGATTGGAGTCTGTTCATTTGGTGATGACGCTGTTATCTTCCATAGCTAGAATTGCACATGGGTGGTCATCTACTGAAATCCACACAAGGTTTTACACAGTTGCATTAAAAGGTGCAATAATGCTACTCTAGTACATTCTTTCTGGTTTTTCTCGGTTATGCAGCAGAATTCAAGTGTCGTTAAACTCTTCAAATTAGTCCTTCCATAGCCAGTTTTGCCCTGGTTTGAGCTAGACCAGAACTAATAGTGCTCAGTGCTGTGACTTCTCAGCTCAACCTCTGCTCACTGAGGCACTTTCTGAAGCTCAGGACAGGTTTGCACTGCCAGAAGCTGCTCCTAGCAGGGAGAAGTTCCTGCCAAGGGAGAGTTCCTTACAAGGGCTGGGCTGCACAAAGGCTCTACCTTAGACTTGCTTACCTGCACACCAAGGGTACTGCCACGGATTGTGCTCCACCTTGGGCTGTAGGAAGGCAGAGATGGCAGCTGCGGGGAGGAGCAGAGAGGACAGGTGACCCTCATTGCCCACCAAGGGATTGCATCCATGGATGGCATCTTCAGGAGGAAGCTGAGGGATCACCAGGGTCAAACCTCTTCACTGGCTGTTGTCTGAGGAAGACTCAGTACATCCTGCCTTCAATCCAGTGTGTTTCTGAACAAAGTTCCATAATACAGCTCTGGAATCTGGTTCCCATCTGCCACTGACTTCAGTCTGGGACTTGCCCAGTGACCACTCCTAGTATCAGTAGTGATGGTGCTGTCGTTATCATCAGGGGTTGGGTTCCACATTGGTTTGTGTCTCTTTGTCTTTATTTCATTGGATTGTTCTTTCCCAACCCATCAATCTCTATCCATTATTCCCTGTATTTTCCCTTTGGTAAGGTAGAGGGGCTCAGACAACATCTGTAACTCCTTTAGGGGCCAAACCATCCCTAATCATTGACAGAGTGAAAGATTTTGGATGAACCATCCCATGAAATCCTATTTCTTTTGCTCATTTTCAGGTGCCTGAGTGAAGACAGATCAGATAGACTCTTTCTACTAAAAATATCCATCAGGCTAGGGATGAGTACTGAACCTTCTATCAAACTGCAATGCACTGTATTACATTTTTCATGTCTCTGCATCTTGGATTACTTTTTTGCCTTCTCAATTTTCTCTGGAAATTCCCAAGTCTGCAGCTCTGGAGACTGCTGCTCCCACTTCTTTTGAGGAACTTTGATGTTTATTCATCTATAATCAAATATATATATATGCCTGCACTANCCCCCCTTCATTTCTTTCCCTTCAAGAGTTTGGCTTTTGCTGTTTCACGGCCATAATAGGCTGCCCAGGGAGCTGCTGGAATCACCATGCCCAGAGATGTTCCCAAAAGGAGTAGATGTGGTGCATGGTCCTGTGTTCATGGAGGTGCTGGGTAGAAGGTTGGATTTGATGATCTCCCAACTTTAATGACTCTGGGATTCTGTGAGTTATCACAAATATTTTTTTTTCCAACCAAATCTCTTTGATTTCTAGAAGGACAGAAATAAGAGGGTGGAAGGATTTTGAAATTAAAGAGTAATGATCCCATATAGCTCAGCCACTTCCCCATTGAGTATCACTTGGGGACCTAAGGACAAGTGCAGAGTCCTGACCCTGGGAAGGAACAATAAACTGCACCAGTACAGGATGGGAGGTGATCTGCTGGAGAGCAGCTGTGTGGAGAGGGACCTGGGAGTGCAGGTGGGCACCAAGCTCTGCATGGCACAGCAATGTGACCTGGTGGACAAGAAGGTCAAAAGGGTCCTGGGGGGTGTTAAGAGAAGTGTGGCCAGCAGATGAAGGGAGGTTTTCCTCCCACTCTACTCTGCCCTGGTGAAGACTCACCTCGAATATTACATCCAAATCTGGGCTTTCCAGTTCAAGAGGGACAGAGATCTGCTGGAGAAATTCCAGTCATGGGTGCAAGTATGATTAGGAGCCTGAAGCACTGCCTGATGAGGAGAGGCTGAGAGCCCTGGGGCTGTTCAGTCTGCAGAGGAGAAGGTTGAGAGGGGAGCTGAGTAATGCATATCAAGAGCTGAGGGCTGGGGATCAGGAAGGAAGGGACAAGGACAGCCTCTGCTCACTTGTGCCCTGCCACAGGACAAGGGCAAGGAATGAAAACTGCAACACAGGAAGTTGCACCTCAGCATGAGCAAGAACTTCTTTGGTGTAAGGGTGCCAGAGCAGTGGCACAGGCTGCCAAAGAGGTTATGGAGTCTCCTTGTCTGGAGCCTTTCCAACCCTGTCTGGATGTGTTCCTGTGCCACCTGTGCTGGATTCTCTGGTCCTGCTGTGGCAGGGGAGTTGGACTGGAAGCTCTCCAGAGGTCCCTTCCAACTCCTAACAGCTTGGGATCCTGTGACCTACTCTCCTGATTAATGGACTCTATGTAGAGAGGCAATGCATAGGTGACCTTTTTATCCCTCTCCAGAGCTGTCTTGCTTTCCACTGTTGCAAACATCTCTTCCCACAGGTCTTCTTGGTGCAGCAGCATAAAGACCACAGCATTGCAGAACTGGCTATTATGACTGAAGAAAAACTGAGCTGCTTTTATTTTTTTTTCCAAAAGTGTCTTGTTATAATAGAGTTGATACAATTTCTAATGCCCTACTAAGGTTAAGTTTAAGGTTACTTTAAGTCAGGGTGACAGAACACTGGAACAGGCTGCCCAGGGAGGTTGTGGAGTCAGCTTCTCTGGAAACTTTCAAAAGCACCTGGATGTGTTCCTTGGTGATCCGTCTTTGGCAGGGAGGTTGGACTGGATGAGCTTTTGAGGTCCTTTCCAAACTTGAACAGAAATAAAAAGCTACCTTGGAACAGGCTGCCCAGAAAAGTGGAAGCGTTACAAAAGTGAGCAGACGTGGCACTTCAGGACATGGTTTAGTGGTCATGGAGGTTTTGGGTAGAGGGTTGGACTTGATGATCTTAGAGATCTTTTCCAGTGATTCTCTGATTCTGTAATCTTTATCTTTTATTCCATTTAATCTCTGTGGTGCTTCCTCTCATTGTTGCTTTGCATCTCTCTCATGTAGGGATTTATTCTGCTTTGATTTTTCTTCGTAGGCAATGGATGCATTTAGAAAAGTCATGTGTAGCAGACATGGTTGTGCTTATGTAATACTCATGGGACCTCACCATATCTACAAGAATAAACTGGGACCTGAAGTCCACTGTGGATCTGCAGTCTCTAGCTGAATTTATTTAAGAGGCAAAGAGGGATGAATTTTAAGGGTGACAGAGCACTGAAACAGGCTTCCTAGAGAGGTGATGAAATGTCCTTCTCTGGACTTATGCAGAACCCACCTGCATGGGTTCCTGTGTGGCCTGCTCTAGGTGCACCTACCTTGGCAGGAGGGTTGGGCTCAATGATCTCCAGAGGTCCCTTCCAACACCTACCCTTCTGTGGTTGTTGTGTGATGATTGCTGTAAGGTCAAGTACCATTGGACAAAGCACAAGCTTTGTTTTCCCTGATGAATGAATTGTTTTCTTCTCATCTGTAGCTAAAAGGGCAGAGTAACTACTCTACTCACAAGTGAAACACCATCCCTGATCTACAGACCCATCAGAATTACCTTGGTGCCAGGAAATATCATGGAGCAACTCACTTTGAGTGCCACCATGCAGTACATGCAGGGCAACCAGTGGTCAGACCCATTTGGCATGGGGTCGTGAAGTGCAGGTCCTGCTTGTGAGCCTGATCTCCTCTGAGAAGGTGACTCACTTAGTGACTGAGGGAAAGGCTCTGGATGGTGTTTATCTGACCTGATGAAAGGCAGTAAAGGGAAAAAGGACCTGGAGGTCCTAAAGTGTGGGAGGGTGACCATGAGCCATCATTGTGCTCTGGTGGCCAGGAGGGCCAATGGCTTTCTGGAGTGGATTAGAAGGGTTGTGGTTAGTAGGTCAAGAGAGTTTCTCCTGCCCCTCTACTCTACCCTGCTGAAGCTGCATCTGGAGTACTGCATCCAGTTCTGAGCCCCCCACTTCCAGAGAAACATAGAACTGCTTGAGAGAGTCCAGCACAGAGCCACAAAGATGCTGAAGGCAGTGGAAGATCTTCCGTAGGAGGAGAGCCTGAGGGAGCTGGGGCTGTACTGTTGGCAGAGGAAGAACCTGAGGGGGAGACCTCGTCAATGTTTATAAAGATGTGCAGGGTGAGTGCCCAGAAGCTGGAGCCAGGCTCTGCTGGGTGATGCCCAATGACAGCACAAGGGGCAAAGGTGGAAACTGAGGCATAGGAAGTTCCGTGGGAACGTGAGGAGGAATTTTTATCCCTGTGAGGCTGACAGAACCCTGGAAGAGGCTGCCCAGGGGTGTTGTAGAATCTCCCTCTCTGGAGATATTCAAAGACCTGCCTGGATGTGTTCCTGTGTGACCTGCTCTAGGTGCTCCTGCTCTGACAAGGGAGTTAGACTGAATGAGGTTTGGAGGCCTCTTCCAACCCCTGACATTCTGTGGTTCTGTGATTCTGTGGTCTGGACTTCAGCAAATCCTTTGACATAGTGGACCACAGTATTCTCCAGGAGAAACTGGTTGCTTGTGGCTTGGATGGGTTGACATGGTGATGGTTTGTGTGTTCATTTTTATTCTATTTTTGTTTCATAACTTCATTACTTTTTTTTAATGTCAAAGTTTATTAAAGGAACCCGTATTTATAGTTCAGGTTTCTGAGTTGGAGGCTTTCTGATCATAGATGGATCTGGGAAAAGGAGATGGAAGAAAAAGTAAACCAGTAAGTTCTGAGGGGAAAACAAACAAACAAACAAACAAAAAAAGAACAACAAACCAACCCAAGCTTTACTTTTCCATCTAACCTAACCTGTAGCACACAGGGATGAAATAAAGTTGCTGAAATAAAGAAGTAGTGATAAAAAATACCCAAACCAACAAACTAGCTTTGGTCTTTCACCAAAAGTTTATCATATGAGAAATGTATTTTAATTGAAATAAGTCCCTGGAGGGTAGGAAATGACCTAAGGCAGTACTTCAAGCAGTGCCTTGATGTGGCAGTCTGACCTGCATGTCATGAAATCCATGAATCCATGCTGAGCATAGGCAGAACTCCCTGTAGAATGCTCCCTGTGAATGACTCATGTAGGGTATAAGATGTACATACAGACTGTGTCCAGGTAGAGATCTCTTTTGGCACCTTCACAGTGAAGTTTTTCCTCCCGTTCAGATGGAACCTCCTGGCTTCCTGTTTGCACCTGTTGACCCTTGTCGTGTTGCAGGGCAACACTGAAAAGAGTGACCTCATCCTCTTGCCCTCCACCCTTTAGCTCTTGCTGAGTATTTCTCAGATCCCCTCTGGGGCTGCTCTTCTGCAGGCTCTCAGCCCCAGGGCTCTCAGCTCTTCCTCCTCACAGAGCTGCTCCAGGCCCCTCAGAGCTTTTGTAGCCTCTGCTGGACTCTCTCCACCAGTTCCCTGTCTCTTTCGAACTGGGGAGCACAGAATTGTCCCCAGTCCTCCAGTTGTGGTCTCCCTAGGGCAGAGTAGGGTGGGGGACACTAAAGAAAATATTTCTTTCCGTTTAGGTTACAGGTTTTTAGCTCTAGGCTGCGGTTTATTTTCTTCTTCTTCTTCTTACTTGCTCGGATTGTGTTTGATTTCAGTCATAGCTTGGTAAGAAGGCACACATCATTTCTTTTGACATGCTCAGGGATAAGAACTCTTCTTGGATTCCAAAACTGCAGAATGTGTTCCAGGTTATTTGGAATTCTGTCCACACACTGCTCTAAGGGAGATATAATACAAGACTTTTAACACCCTCCTTCTAGGATGCTCAAATGTTGTTTCCAAGACATTGGTACAATATAATAGCAACTCCTATAATCTGGCTGTAGGATGTGACTTATTTAAATAGCATTTATCCATATATTTATGGGAATAGGATCATTCTTTCTTACATCAATTAGGTATGGACTAAAAATTTAAGATGTTTCCGAACTTTGAGTGTACTCAAAGAACAACCCCATGAATGCTCCAGGCTTGGAGCAGAGTGGCTGGGAAGTGCCTAATAGGAAAAAAGGACCTGGAGGTGTTGATCACTGTCAACAGTCATCTCAAGATGAACCAACCATGTGCCCAGGTGGCCAAGAAGGCTAACAGCACCCTGGCCTTGATCAGCAATAGTGTGGCCAGCAGGACCAGGGAAGTGTACTCAGCAGCAATGAGGCCAAACCTCGAATACTGGATTCAGTTTTGGGTCCCTTGCTCCAAGAAGGACATTGAGGTGCTGAAGCAGGTTCAAAGAAGGTTGGTAAGGGGTCTAGAGGATAAGATCTGTGTGGGCTGGGTGAAGGAACTGAGGTTGTTAAGTCTGGAGAAAAGGAGGCTGAGGGGAAACCTCATCCTCACCAACTCCCTGAGGTAGGGGGTTGGTGTCTTCTCCAAACGAACAAATTGACAGGTTAAGAGGAGAGGGCACCAAGCTGCATCGAATAAGTTTTTGGTTGGATGTTAGGAACAATTTCTTCCCCCAAAGGCTTCTCAGACAACAGAACAGGCTCCTCAGGGTGTTGGTTGAGTCATCAATCTTGGAGGTGTTTAAAAGAGGCAGAGATGTGGTGCTGAGGGACATGGCTTAGCTGTGGACTAAGTCCACAGTTGACAGTTGGGCTGGATGATCTCGAAGGTCATTTCCAACCTAAATGGCTCTATGAAACAAATGATGTGGCTCAACTTGTTCAGTTGTTAATGAATAAATATGCAGCTGATTCTTCAAACTACATAAATATATATTCTTTCTGGTTTAGTCACCTTTCCCTTAATGAATTCTGATTAAAGCTACATATTGTCCTGTCTTGAGAAATTAAATCATCTGCACTTGTTGGTCACAGTGTGGGAAACGGTTTCTGTTTCTGCATATATAAACAGTAATTACAAAGCATCTTTTCACTCTGTCCAGGAGCTGCTTTTCTCTCTTTGGAAGGGAATTCATCTATATAACCTTTCCTAAGTGAATAGCATCTGTCAGGGACTATATGAAGATGACTCTGGTCCAGATATAAATCTGTCCTGAAAACCAGTAATGAGTCATCTCCTCAGTGCTTCCAGTGTAAGCCCCAGTGCAGACATTCATTTTGCAGAGAAAGTGTCAGAGTTTGATTTAGCTTAAGCCAGTCAAAAATTACTTCAATCAATGACTTAAAAAATTACTTCAATCAATCTAATGTGGTGTTAAAGTTCCTAATGTTCACACAGAGGCTTTAAATAGCAGTAATCTTTATACTGCAGTTTCATACACACTGATGATGTCCAACACCAGTGAAAGGCTTTACAACCACTGAAAGTCTCCACTTCTCCTGTCCTGTTTCCCAGCCTATCCCAGCACCACAGCACCTCAAGCTGTTTCTGCCACCATCAGAAGCTGAGAGACATGAACATGATATAGGAAAGGATTTTATAGAATCATAGAATAGTTTAAGTTGGAAGGCACCTCAAAGCTCATTGAGTCCCAAACCCCTGCTATAGGCAGGGACACCTCCCACTAGAACATGAAGCTCAAGGTCTCATCCAACCTGCCCCTGAACACCTCCAGGGATGTTGCAGAGTACAGAACCTCCAACCACATTCTGTGATTCTGTGCTCCACAACCTCCCTGGGCAACTGGCGCCAGTGTCTCACCACCCTCACTGCAAACAACTTCTTCCTAACATCCACATTCAATCTTCCCTCTGCCACTTTAAACTCATTCCTTCTCATCCTCTCATGACAAGACCTTGTTAATAGTCCCTCCCCAGCCCTCCTGTAGCCCCCTTCAGATCCTGGAAGGCCTCTGCAAGGTCTCCTGGAAACCTTCTCTTCTCCGGGCTGCAGAACCCGAACTCTCTCAGCCTGTCCTCATAGCAGAGCTGTTGCAGCTCTCTGAGCATCTTTGTGGCCTCCTCTGGACTGGCTCAAACAATTTCATGTCCTTCTTGTGTTGGGGCCTCCAGAATATCCACCACCTGTGCAGGGATTGTCCCCCCGGCATTTATCACTGGTGAGGCTCACTGCCTGAACTCTGCCTTCAGTTTGGGGGCACTCGGTCCAAGAAGGATATTGAGGTGCTGGAGCAAGTGCAGAGAAGGAAAACAAAGCTGGGCAAGGTTCTAGAAGTTTTGTAAGAAGTGATTGAGAGTTGTTTGGCCTGTAGAAAAGGGAGACCTTCTTGATTTCTACAACTGCCTGAAAGGAGGTTGAAACCAGATGGGAGTCAGTCTCTTATCCCAAGTAACAAACAATAGGACAAGAGGAAACAACCTCAGGTTGTTTCAGTGGAGGTTTAGGTTTGTCGTTAGGAAGAAAAGTTTTCATGGAAAGGGCTGTGAAACCTCTGAAAATGGCAGTGATGGAGTCCCCATTCATGCAGTAGTTTCAAAGCTGTGGATTTAACAGAATTAACTAGGTTGGAAAAGACTTCTGAGATCGTCGAGTCCAACCTATCACCTAACACCTTCTAATAACTAAACCCTGGCACCAAGTGCATCATCCAGCCTCCTTTTAAACACCTCCAGGGATGGAGACTCCACTATCTCTAAAGGCAACCCATTCCAATAAAAATCACTCTTTCCATGAAGAATTTCTTTCTAATGTCCAGTCTAAACCTGCCCTGGCTCAGTTTGAGGTTGTGTCCTCTTGTTCTGTCCGTGGGTGCCTGGCAGAAGAGACCAACCCCACCTGGCTACAGCCCCCTTTCAGGTAGTTGTAGAGAGCAATGAGGTCTGCCCTGAGCCTCTTCTTCTGCAGGCTGCACATACCCAGCTCCCTCAGCCATGTGGAGGTGTGGTACTGAGAGGTATGGTCTAGCGGTGGATTTGACAGTGATGGGTTAATGACTGGACTCCTTTATAGGTCTTTCCCAGCCTAAACAATTCTGTGAGTCTGTGAAACCTGTTCTCCTCATGATTTCAATAGGAACATTTGGCCAAATTCTGATCTTCACACAGCACAGAAGTAAAATCCCTATCTGCAGGGGAGTTGTTGGAATGATGGCTGTGATTTTTTCGGAGCACCAGCAGCAGTCTCTGTGTAGCTTTCCCTTATATAACAGCAAGTTAAACTGTGGCAGAAGCTGTGACTGTGTTTGATGCATTTTTGTCTTTTGTGGCTATTTTTGTTCGCTGATTATTCTCGTTTGTTATGAGAGATGAATAATATATCGATGGTGTAGGTGTAGGTATAAAAGGATTTTTCTGCTTAAAGAGTAACATTTTTTTACTTCTATATTCTCTCTATATGATTCCCTGTGTGATTCTGTGATTTTAATCTATTTTTCCCCATAAGATGAAATGTTTCCGGTTTTATATACTATAAATTCCACCCCAAAAAAATATATTTACTTTTAATATCCATGCTGAAGTGGAAATTCTTCTGATGGCAAGAAACTATTAGGTCCCCCTAGCTGAGATTTGCAGAGCGATTTCTTCCTTTTCTACATCCTGAAAATATTTTTTCCATCCCTACATAGGAAGCAGTGAACAGAGACAAGACTCTGAGAACAACCTAATTCAATTACAGTTAATTAATAAATTGTTTGTCTTGTACTAAGTTAATAAAAGGAGTTGATAGTATCTCTGGGATAAATAATCGCTGCTTGGAGAAAACATGATAGATGTGATCAAAGTATTCCTTGTATTCCCATCCTGCATATTGCCTGCATAGGTCATTTTGTCAGTTACTCAGACTGGAGATTAGGAAGAAATTCTTTCCACTGAGGGTGGTCATACACAGGTTGCCCAAGGAGGTGGTAGAAACCTCATCCCCTGCGGTTTTTAAGGCCAGGCTGGATGTGGCCTTGAGCAACTCGAAAGATCTCCTTGCTCATGGCAGAGAGGTTGAAACTGGATGATCTGTAAGGTTCCTTCCAAACCAAACCCTTCTGTGATTTTATGATTCTGCATGTAATTTAAATACAGCTGCAAAATATCAAGTGCTCTGCACTCTGTAATTTCTGAAATGCAAAGAGAAACTGGAAATCTTACATAATCTTGAATCTTAATCTGTTTTATAGTATCGTAATCTATTTTGCAACATCTCAAATCTTAATCTATTTTACAACATCCCAAATCTTTATTATACAGTATCTCAAATCTTAATCTACCTTACAACATCTCAAATCTGGGAGGCTTGGCTGATCCAGCTGCAGGCTGTGAGGCCATCCAGTGAGACCTTGTGCTGGTTTGAGGCTAACTGGAATATTTTAATAGAGAAAATTACACTATAGGCTGTGAAAAGAAAGCATGGTGATGTCTACTTCACTCATAGGCTTGCTGAAAATTGTTTTGGGAAGAGAAAACCAAAAAATAGATAAGTCAGTCTCTGTCTCTTGCTGAGAGAGCAGCTCTGATGTTCTAGCAGCTTCTGTCTCTGGCTCCTCTTCCGATTAATTTTTTCACTAACCACTTTTCTTCTAACCTCCCTTGGCCGATCCTCCTAGTTTACCTTGCACGTAAGGCAAACCCTGGGGTAAGGTACAGGGGTGGGGAGAAGGTGGAAGGGTGGTTGGGAGCCCCTCCTGGGGTCTCTGATTTCTGGGAGGGGAGTTGTGTTTCTGTATTCCCTTTAACTTGTCTATTTCTGTAACTATTCCTGTCTATAGTGTATATCTCTGCTGTACATTGTGCTGAACTGTAAATAGAGCTTCAGTCCTTAACTTCCAGCTGCCTGAGTCTAGTCTGGGTCATTTTACAAAGTGTGTGTGGGGGGGGAACTGCCGAACCATCACAGACCTGGACAGACTGAGAGCTGGGCACAGAGGAACCCAATGAGATTCAACAAGGACAAGGGCAGAGTCCTGCAGCTAGGGAGGAACAATAAACTGCCCCAGTACAGGTTGGGAGGTGATCTGCTGGAGAGCAGCCCTGTGGAGAGGGTTCTGGGAGTGCTGGTGGAGAACATCCATGGGACAGCAATGTGCCCTGGTGGCCAAGAAGGGCAATGGGATCCTGGGGTGCATTAAGAAGAGTGTGTCCAGTAGATCCAGGGAGGTTCTTCTCTCCCTCTACTTTGCCCTGGTGAGACCTCATCTTGAGTGCTGCATCGAGTTTTGGGCTCCCCAGTTTAAGAGGGACAGGAATCTGCTGGAGAGGGTCAAGTGAAGGGCTACAAGTATGATGAAGGGATTGGAGCACTTGATGAGGAGAGGCTGAGGGACCTGGGACTGTTCAGTCTGCAGAGAAGACTAAGAGGGGATTTAATCAATGTTTATAAATGTCAAGGGGCTGGGGGTCAGGAGGGGGGTACAGGCTCTGCTCACTTACTCCCTGGGATAGGCCAAGGAGCAAGGGATGTAAACTGCAGCACAGAAGGTTCCACCTCAACACAAGGGGGAACTTCTTTACTGTAAAGGTCACAGAGAACTGGCACAGGCTCCCCAGAGAGGCTGTGGAATCTCCTTCTCTGGAGACTTTCCAGGCCTTTCTGGATGTGTTCCTGTGTGACCTGAGCTAGATTATATGGTCCTACTGTGGCACAAGGTTTGGACTCCTTGATCTCTTTGAGTCCCTTCCAACCCCTGACAACCTGTGAGCCTGTGATATCTCAAATCTTAATCTATTTAATAGCATCTCAAATATTAATCTACTTTACAACATCTCAAATCTTAATGTATTTTACAGTATCCCAAATCTTAACCTATCTTAAAATATCTCAAACTAAGCCCAGTATTAGTTATAAAGGAATCTTACAAGGTTTTGCTTTTGTAGGTACTCATAGTTAAATAATTTAGGGTAACAAAGCTGATGAAGGGTTTGGAGAAGTGATCTTGTGAGGAGCAGCTGAGGGGAGCTGGAGTTGTTTAGCCTGGAGAAGAGGGGACTGAGGAGAGACCTCATTACTCTCTACCTGAAAGGAGGTTGGAGTGAGGTTGGGGTTGGGTTCTATCAGGTGATAGAACGAGAGGAAATAGCCTGAAATTGTGCTGGGTTTAGTTGGAGATCAGGAATAATTCTTTTGTTGCAAGAGTGGCCAGGGATTGGAACAGGCAGCCCAGGGAGGTGGTGGAGTCTCCATCCCTGGAGGTGTTCAAGAAAAGTGTGGATATGGCACTCTGGGACATGGCTTAGTGTCCATGGTGGTGTTAGGTTGGTGATTGAACTCGATGATCGTGGAGGTCTTTTCCAACCAAAGCAGTTCTGTGGTGCTGTGACTAACGGTGAGGTTTCTAAATATGTTCATTATAAAGCACATCACCAGCTGATGCTGTCAGCACAAGACACACCACATCATGAAATGAGCTCTTTATTTTTTCCCCTAACACACACAGGTTGCCAGAAAAAAGGACTGTACAGCGGAGATTGTTGATATGAAACTATTCTGAGACACAAGACACCATCTGAGAAAAGAATTACATTACCCTGGCACGAAGGAGAATTAATTGCACCTTGAATTACTGAAGACAGGTAAGCAGAAAATCTCCTTCCATTTTTGCAGTCCATGATACTATGTTTGCCAGGGTCTGATGTTATCTTCCCTTAAACTTTATTCTTGGCTGTTCTTCTGGCCCTTTTCAAATAGTCATATACAGCTGGGTAAGGAAAAAGAAGTATTTCAAGCAGTGCCTGGAGGTCAGGTTTTTAGGACAGATTTCAAGCTGACTTGTCAATGAGTTACTGGTTTTGAGACTCATCTATGGCAGACTCATCTATGGATGAGTCCTTCTCTGCTACGAGGGCAGGCTGAGGGAGCTGAGGGTGTGCAGCATGGAGAAGAGAAGGCTCCAGGCAGACCTCATAGCAGCCTGCCAGGACCTGAAGGGGGCTGCAAGAAGAAGGGTTTCTGGAACCCTCAGCACAGGAAGGACATGGAAGTGTTGGAACGGGTCCAGAGGAGGGCCACAAAGATGATCAGAGGGCTGGAGCAGCTCTTCTATGAGGACAGGCTGAGANAGTAACCTGTACTAGTGGGAGGTGTCCCTGCCTATGGCAGGGGGTTGGAACTAGATGATCCTTGAGGTCCCTTCCAACCTTACCATTCTATGATTCTATGATTCTAAGACAGAGAGACTGCAAAGCCTGCAGGGACAGGACAAGGGCAATGGCTTCAAACTAGACCAGAACAGATTGAGATTGGATGTGAGGAGCAAGCTCTGCACCAGGAGAGTTCTGGAACACTGCATCTGGTTAGCCAAGGAGGTGTTTGAGGCACCATACCTGGAAATATTGAAGGTGAGGCTGGACAGGGCTCTGGGCAACCTGCTGTAGCTGAGGATGTCTCTGCTGACTGCAGGGGGTTGGACTGGATGAGCTTTGGAGGTCCCTTCCAATCCATACCATTCTGTGAATTTGTTCCATGGCTATGGTTTAAGGTGAGCCTTGCAGAGTACGATTCTGGCTTGGACTTGGTGATCCTGAGGCTCTTTTCCAGCCTGAGCATTCTGTGATTTGTGGGTTCTGCAACCATCCATGTCTTTACAGAAGCTTTGCAGATTAAAACCAAACCAGACAAAATTATAAACAGTGATATTATAAGAACATCAGGGTTGTTTGTTTTCTTTTTTTTTTTTTTTTCCCAATTATCTGCTTTCCCCCCATAGAAATGAAACCTGTATCACTCAAGGAAGAGAATTATTTGTCTTCTGAAGAAGAATTTCTGTTATTATTCTGGAGTGTGTTAGAAGGACTGAGGTGAGTAGATTGAGTGAGATTCTCCTGCCCCTCTACTCTGCCCTGGTGAGGCCACATCTGGAGTACTGTGTCCAGATCTGGGCCCCCCAGTTAAAGAGGGACATAGAACTGCTTGAGAGA
>VWZE01002702.1:414-12792 GCA_013396675.1 Eubucco bourcierii | reverse complement strand
TGCCCTCCAAACCACGAGCTGACAGCTTAGTCAGCAGTTTGCTGTGAGGGACAGTGTCAAAGGCCCTGCTGAAGTCCAGGTAGACCACATCCACAGACCTCCCCACATCCACCAGGTGGGTCACCTGATCATAGAAGGAGATCAAGTTGGAGAGGCAGGATCTGCCCTTCCTAAATCCGTGTTGGCTGGACCCGAGCCCTTGGTCATCCCTCAGGTGTGCAGTTATTGCCCCCAAGGACAGAATAAGAGGACACAGCTTCAAGCTGTACCAGGCCAGGTTCACACTGGACATTAGGAAGAAGTTGTTCAGAGCAAGAGCTATTGGCATTGGAATGGGCTGCCCAGGAAGGTGGTGGAGTCCCCATCCCTGGAGGTGTTTAAGTGAAGGCTGGATGAGGGACTTGGTGCCAGGGTTTAGTTACTTAGAAGGGTTAGCTGATAAGTTGGACTCGATGATCCTAGTGGTCTTTTCCAAGATGGTTCATTCTGTGCTTCTGTATTTAGCTTGGGAGTCTGGAAAATAGCTTCTGTGAGTAAATACTCAAAAACCTCTTTAGCAAAACTCTGTAAGCAGTGTAATTGAGCACAAGATCCTCTTTCCAGTTCTAATGGTTTAATGTTTGTATTATTGCTAGTTATTTCTCAAATGTTTTAGATTCTGTTTCCATCTGTGTAATGTTTTCATGACCGTGCAGGGAAGCAATTATTATTAAAAATTACTGGGTGGGTGGTGAGAGTCCTGAATATCAAAATTAATGAACAGTATTAATTTTGAAAAAAAATCCTGTCTTGCATCATTAATACCTTCCATTCACACTAATTTCCTGCAGTATCTTTGTAGATGTTTATCACAGATCTGCTAATTTAACACAAAATATGTTTTTGCTGAGGCACAGGAAGCTTATGGACATCTCTACTGCTACTTCAAGAGTGGAGAATATTGCTTTGTGAACACCTTTGTGACTCTAATGGCTCTTTTAGCCTTTCCTGCTACCATTATGGGACAGAAGGTGATGAAATACAGAATATGAGGGTTGGCTGTGACTTATGAGGCAGAAGCATGACTGTCAGCATGAATTAATGAACAAACAGCAGGGGAGGAGTGAAGATCACAGAATTGTGTAATTTGGTTTGGATTGGAAGGGACTTTAAAGTTCAACCCCCCTACCATGGGCACAGACACCTTCCACTAGACCAGTTTGCTTAAGACCATGTCCAACCTGGCTTTGAACACTTCCCAGGGAGGGGACATCCACAGCCTCCCCGGGCAACTAGTTCTAGCGGATCACCACCTTCACTGGAAAGAATTTATTTCTAATCTCCGGTCTAAATCTACCCCTAAAGGTTCTTGGTTTAAAATCTGCCCTCAAAGGTTCTTGGTTTAAAATCTACCCTCAAAGGCTCTTGGCTTAAAATCTGCTCTCAGAGGTTCTTGTTCTAAATCTACCCTCGAAGGCTCTTGGTTTACTGCATCATCATAGGGGCAGCACACAAGGTGGTGTGTAATCAAATGATGAGTTGCAAGGCTAGAAAGGTCTTAAAATATTATCCTTCACTGTCTTAATGCACATCTCTGGCTTAGTATGTGTGATTTAATGAGAAATAAACACTTAAATTGCTGACACCAGCAAATCTCTGCATTTTTTAATAAGTCAGTGTGTGCTTAACTCTACAGTTAATGTTACAACTCTACAATGAATTGAAAAGAAAAAAGAAAATAAAAAGAAATGAAAAGCAACTTAGGAATTAGTACAGAAATACATGGTACATGAAGTATATGAAGAGTTGCTGGAGCTGGATGGGAGAACCCCCTGAGCAAGGCTGACATATGGTCGCTGATACCCTGTAGAGAAATGTACAGTGCAAAGAAGTCAGAGTAATCCTTCTTAGAAAATAAAGGTCACAACTGACAGCAAATGCCAAGAAATCATCAGGGATTTTTTTCTAACAAACCTGTTGGGTCAGTCAGACCCCAGTGGGCTCCTGCACTTCTCTAACTGCAAGAAAGGAGTCTGTTTGGATCAGGGAATAGAAAGCTTTGTGAGTGAATCAGGGAATCATAGGATGGTGGAGGGTGGAATTCCTCTTGCCTATGAGGATGATGGACTCCTGGAGATCATCAAGTACAACCCTGCTTGCCAAAGCAGGATCACACAGCAGGTCACACAGGAACACATCCAGATGGGGCTTCAATGTCTCCAGAGAAGGAGACTCCACAACACCTCTGGGCAGCCTGCTCCAGGGCTCCATCATCCTCATAGGCAAGAAGTTTTTCTTTGTGTTGATGTGGAATTTCCTGGGTTCCAGTTTGTATCCATTTGCCCTCATCCTATCAGAAGGCACCAGAGAAAATAACCTGCCTCCTTCCTTGTCCCACACTCTCCAGGTATTTGACAACATGAATAAAAAAATCTTCTCTCAGTCTTCCCCAGACCAACCAGCCCCAGGTGTCTCGGTCTTTCCTCATCAGGCAGATGTGCTAGTCCTTTAATCATCCTCATCACTTCTCTTGGACACTCTGTGCTAGATCTCTGTGCCTCTTGAAATGGGGAGCCCAGAACTGGACACAATACTCCACATGTGGTGTCACTGGGGCAGAGTAGAGGAAGAGGAGAACCTCCCTTGACCTGCTGGCCACATTCTTCTTAACAGACCGTTTCCCTTCCTGGCTATGAGAACACATTGCAGGCTCATGGTAAACTTACCCACCAGTTCCTTCTGGGCAGAACTGTTTTCCAGCAGGCCAACCCCTAACCTGTACTGGTGCCTGTAGGTGGTGCTCCCCACATTCAGTGCTCTGCGCATTTTTATCTTGAACCCTGATGACAGCATCTCCCCTCTCTTTTCATGGTTTTGGCGTTCAGATATGTCCTTCAACACTTCTCTAGATCAGCAAGCTCTTGCTTTTTGGCTGCTGTGCTTTTGTGTTCTGGATCCTCAGCTTCATCATTCACTTAATTTCTGTTTGTAAGAACCTAGCACAATGCAACTCTCATCAGTACCTGCACTGAGGGAACACTTGTCACCATGGCTGTCATCAGCATTAGCAGCAGTATTCTCATTCAGTTTTGCTAATGGTGGGGTTTGAATTTCAGCTTTTTTTAATATAAGCTGTGCAACCTGCTTTGGTCTGGGAGAATTGATTATTCCATAGCAGATAAAGCTTAGCAATACTTTCTTTTCAAAGTGGAACAGACTTGTTCTGCATGGGGCAGCAATGTGTCCTTGTGACCAGGAGAGCCAATGGCAGCCTGGGATGCATCAGGGAAAGTGTGGCCAGCAGGGCTAGGGTGGTTCTTCTCCTGCTCTGCTCTGCCCTGCCGAGCCCACACCTGGAATAATGTGTACAACGGGGACTTGAACATCTCCCCTATGGAGAGAGACCAAGAGCCCTGGGGCTGTAGTCTGGAAAAGAGAAGGCTGAGAGGGGATCTGATCAATGTCTGTCAATATGTGAGGGGTGGGTGTCAAGTGGAGAGGGCCACTCCACTTGGTGGTGCTCAGCAATAAGCCAAGGAGCAATGGATACAAATTGGAACAGAGAAGGTTTCAGCTCAGCATGAGGAGAAACTTCTTTAGAGCGAGTATGACAGAGCCCTGAAGCAGATTGCTCAGAGAAGTTGTGGAGTCTCCTTCTCTGGAGAGATTGAAAACCTACCTGGACATTCTCATCCTGGGCAAGCTGCTGTGGGTGACCCTGCTTTTAACAGGAAGGTTGACCTGGGTGATCTCCAGAGGTCCCTGCTACAAATGATGCAAAATTAATAATCAATATTATGCAAAATTAATAATCAATATTAATTTTGATATCCAGGCAGAGATTGTTAATAACTATGAAAATTGTTTATTAGCATTAAATCTGGCCAAAAAACTTATTTACAAGGTTCAAAATGCACAGTCTGGAAATTTATACACACAGGAAACAGGCAAAACTGAAACACTGTGAGAGGTAACCAAAAAATGCAAACATTATACTGGAAGAGAAGGTTCTTTGCATCACTAGACCTCTGGCAGTTAATTATCCTGCTTAGCCACTAGGTGGACACAGGAAACTCCTTTCTGCTTATGACAGAAGGCAATTAGTGATTACAAGAGGCTATAAGTATTTACTCACAAAATATTGTCAGACAGTATCCAAAGCATGCAGAGGGGTTGCTGTTGGTGGTCTCAAAGCTGTTAAAGGCTTTGGAGTTTTCCCAGGCTCTTTCTCAGGCAGCTGGGAGTTTGGCACAGTCTCTGACCTGTTTTCTCTTGACTCCCAATTCAGCAGAAGCCTTGCCGAGGGGCAGGCAGGATGCAATGCCGTGTGCAGGCTTGGCACAATGTCACCCTGGCTGTGCAGGCTGATTGCCTCCAGGCATTTAGAACCTGTTCCTGGTAAACTCGAGGCAGTGGAGTTTCCAGGGAGTTCAGGATGCAATGAGGCAACAGAACACACCTTGCTACCTGCTCATCCCTTTTTATCAATACAGCCTGAGAATAATGGGCTTTTGGACATAGATTAGCCGACCAATTAGGTGAAACCAGGGCTTTCGTCTTCCTTTCACACAGTTGTTTCCCCCACCACAGAAGGAGGGGGAGCAGGGGAATATGTCTGGGTTGTTATGAATATTCAAATTTAATATGTGGAAATGGGAAAATATCCAATTTATTAACACAAATTCGCACACCAAACAAACAAACACACACCCCAAAACAGTGAACTACTTACAATTTAACACAAGTTCTAATACCCAGTCCGGAATTATTTACACAAAAAGTATAATAGGAGTTTTTGGAGAGCAGTTTAGGGAAGGGACAAAGAAATACAAATACCCATATCCTACACATGACTCAGATGGGAGGGTGAGGAGCAACAGCTGCCACTGCCAGTCACAAGATGGATTCCTCTCGCCCTTGAACAGGACTATTGGTGGGAAAACCAGAGACTCCAATTAATTTAATAGTCAAGATTACTCACTGATCAGCCCAAGACACTGTGGTGAGGTAATAATCTGTAGGGAAATATTCTGTGTTAGCTGGGTATGTGATCAAATCCAAGCTAACTAAGTTTGCTAACTCCAAAATTCTAAGCTGAATTTTCTCAAGCCTGCTTGATATGTTTATCTCAATGGCCAAGGACACAGGCTGTGGCAGCTGCAGAAGAGCTACAATAACAACCTGGAATTAAGGCAAAACAACAACCAATGGCAGGAAGATTCAAGGCAAACAAGAAGGCATTCTAACAGCAATGCATCCAACTATTTCGTTTCTCACAGTGCACTTTAGCGAATTAGACCAATTACACAATTCCACAAGAGTTTGTATCTGGGTGATTTGAGCCAGCTGGTTGGGTCAAGATCTTGTCACTTAAATGATTTGTCCAATTGCTTTTGCAATGGTCTGCCTTGAACAGTCTGTTAGAAGGTTATAAAAATGCATGTTCATCTTTCAATAAAACGGAGACAATAGCATGGCATTGCTTGGATCATATTGGTCTGTGTGTGGCTCTGTCCAGATCTCCTGTCTACTGCATTAGTTCCAGACCCCCCTGTACCAGACCAGTACCAGGCTGTGCCCTGCTTTAATAATCAAAGAAATTATAATCCCAGATTGTGTTCTCAGTGCTACCACAAGGCAAAGAGGGCAGCAGAGGCTGAGTGTGCTGCCAAAACCGAAAGCAAAAGGAAGGAGTCTGTGTTCTCAGGTAGTAAGTCCGCATCACACACCAGTAACAGGCAGAGGAGCAGAGCCTGAAAGCAAGCATAGTCAGACCCTCCCAGCACAGACCCGCTTCAATCACCCATAGAGGCAAAACAGACCACTGGCAGGAGAGAAATTTGAAACCTAGCCTATCAAACAGGGCACCAGTTTTGCAAAGGAGTCTGAGTCTGTTTTGTGCCTGCAGGACATGGGCAAGGAAGAGTCCTTGGACTCAGTGGCTCCATGTTCTTTGTCCTCTTTCCTATAGTTGCTTCTCCTCATAGCAGAAGGTGGGGAGAGCAGAAAAAAATGTCTGGGCAAGCCAGGACATATATAAGACTATTTTGGCCTGCTCAGGCCTACGACGACAGTCCCTTCCAACCCTCCCCCCTGCTGGAATACTGTGAAGTTGTTTATATGGTGTACTGATACTCCAGCAGAACTCAGCCATCCATTCAGACTAGGTTGTGTGATGAATTTCAGCAACGTGGGAATCAAGACACAGGAAAATTGTGGGGGTTTAGGAGACAGATAACAGCAGCAAGTGGAACAGCAAAGTAGCCAATTATTGCATTTGATTCAGGGAGTTACGAAGATCTGTAAAAAGGTTAAACTTAATAGAAATATTTTGTTATGTGAGAATCACAGAATCTCAGAATGCTAGGGGTTGGAAGGGACCTCTGAAGATCATCAAGACCAACCCCCCTTACCAAAACAAGATCACCTATGATAGGTCACACAGGAACAAATCCAGATAGGGCTTCAAAGTCTCCAGAGGAGACTCCACAACCTCTCTGGGCAACCTGCTCCAGGACTCCAGCACCCTCACAGCAAAGGTTTTCCTCGTGTTGAGGGGAACTTCCCTTCATTCTAGTTTGTATCCATTGCCTCTTGTCCTGTCACAGGACACCATTGAATAGAGCCTCGCCCCTTCTGCTTGACACCCACTCTTTAGATGGAACCTTCTGGCTTCCACTTTGTGCCTGTTGGCCCTTGTCCCATTGCACAGCAACACTGGAAAGAGTGACCCCATCCTCTTACCCCCCACCCTGGAGCTCTTGCTGAGCATTGATCAGATCCCCTCTCCAGGTTCAACAGCCCCAGGTTACCCAAGAAGGTTGTGGATGCCTTCTCCCTGTAAGTGTTCAAGATCAAGATCGAAGAGGCCTTGAGCAACCCGATCAAGTGTGAGGTGTCCCTGCCCATGGCAGGGGTTTTCAACTTGCTTTAGAGAAACATTGGAGAAAGGGAAACAATTGGGGTTTTCATGCAGAATCTACCAGTTTTAAAATATCACAGAGTTGTAGAAACATGGAATCACATTGCTGTAGGGGTTGGAAGGGAACTCCAAACTCCTCTACCAGAGCAGGATCACTTCACAGGAGGGTGGGAATTGGAAAGGATCCAAAGAGATCATTGAATCACTTAAGGCAGGTCAAGCAGTAACACATCCAGACAGGTCTTGGAATCTCTAGAGTAGGAGAGTCTACAACAACCTCTGTGGGCAGCCTGCTGCAGGACTCCAGCACCCTCACACCAAAGACATTTTTCCTCATGTTCAGGTGGAACCTCCTGGGTTCCAGTTGGTATCCATTGCCCCTCATCCTATCATGGAATACCACTGAAAAGAGCCTGGCCCCTTCTTCTTGACACCCACCCTTCACATATTTATAAACATTAGTAAGATCTCCTCTCAGGCTGCTCCTCTCCAGGCTGAACAGCCCCAGGTCTCTCAGCCTTTCCTCATCAGACAGATGTTCCAGCCCCTTCAGCATGCTCAGAGCCTCTCTTGGACAGTCCCACTATATCCCTATCCCTCTGGAACTGGGGAGCCCAGGGCTGGATGCAATATTCCAGACTTTCCTTACCAGGGAAAAGTAGAGAGGGAGGACAACCTCCCTTCATCTGCTGGACACACTATTCTCAATGCCCCCCAGGACCCCATTGGCCTTCTTGGCCAACAGGGCATATTGTTGTGTCATGCAGAACTTACTGTTCAGCAGGACTCCAAGGTCCTTCTACATGGAGCTGCTTTCCTCTGTGTTTTGTTTCCAGAGGTTAGATTTAACCCACAAAGGGTTGTTTTGTCTAAACAATCTGTGACCAGATTAGTTGAGAAACCCTGAGAAGATAATTTTGTGTGTCCTGCTGAAGAGACATGGTGTGCTTTAGTATTATCAGTAATAAGACTGAGGAATGGGATGTCCTACAGAGAGTCCTGAAAAGGCTATAGGAGTGGGCTAAGGAGAAGTTCATGAGGTTCAGTAAGTCAAAGTGCAACATCCTTCAGGTGGGTCAGGCAATCCTTGATGTCTGTCGAGGATGAGGGATGATAAAACTGAGAGCAGCCCTGCAGGAAAGGTTGGGGGGTTGGGGGGTGTGGAGAGTGTGCAGGGTGGTCCTGCAGGGCCCCAGCACCCCATAGCTGTGAGGAGGCCACACTCTGCCCTGTCCCAGAGGTAGGCCCCTGGGGCTATTTTCACCCCTATCCTTGGGAGAGTTGCCCAGACCTGTCAGGACCCAGGGCCCCTGGAGGGTTGTGGCAGAGCTGAGGCTGCTGTTGGCCACCCTCACAGTGAAGTTTGCTGGCAGAACTTCAACCAACCTGGCGTGAGCGCTGCCACCGCCGCTGGCATGTGGCTTCAGGCACTACCCTGAGGGCAGAGGCCTCCCCACGCCGTTCTCTGGCTGTGGTCGTCTCGCCCCCACTGCCGCCGTACACCGGACGTGAGCCAGCAATGGGCACTTGCAGCACAGAAGGCCACTGGCAACCTGGACTCCATGAAAAATGTGGCTACCAGGTCAAGAGAGGTGATTCTACCACTCTGTTCTGCCCTGCTGAGGCCTCACCTGGAGTACTGTGTCCAGCTCTGGAGCCCAAACACAGGACCTACTGAAGTGAGTCCAGAGGAGGCCACAAAGATGATCAGAGTGCTGGAACACCTTTCCTACAAAGACAGCAGAGGCAGTTGGGGCTGTTCAGCCTGGAGAAGAGAGGGCTCTGGGGAGACCTTAGGGCTGCATTTCAGTATCTGAAGGGGATGTACAGGAAGGCAGGGAAGGGACTGTTTAGAAAGACCTGTAGTGACAGGACAAGAAGCAATGAAGCTGGAGTGGGGTAGGTTTAGGTTGAACATGAGGAGGAATTTCTGCCCAGTGAGAGTGGTGAAATACTGCAACAGGTTTTCCAAGGGTGTATTTGAGGCCCCATCCTCAGAGACATTCAAGGTCAAGCTTGATGGATCGAGTTGGAAATGTCCCTGCTGACTGCAGAGGGGTATGACAAGATGACTTTTGAGGGTCACTTCCACCCTGATCCGTTCTGTGGTTATTATTCAAGGCACGTTTGGACATGGCACTTAGTGCCATGGTCTAGTCTTGAGGGCTGTGGTGATGGGTTGGACTTGATGATCTCTGAGGTCTCTTCCAACCCTTGTGATACTGTGATACTGTGATACTGTGATTAGTCTGGTTCCTTCTGTTCCTTGGCAAGTGAGAGGCAGCGTGGTAGCATTAGATGAGTCTACAATTCTTTAGCAGTTGCTTGGACAGGAGATGCTCAGATGCTTGTAGGCCTTACAGATTTGGGCTGTAAGAAGTTTAACTCCATCAATCAGGCTTGTAAAAATAAATAGGGAAGCTAAAACCAGAGTGTTTACTCTAGTGCTTGCTCTGGCACCTTGCCAGGATGCCTGGGAAGATCCCTCCTGTGATTGTGTGAGGCTGTAGATGTAGTGAAACACCTGCTTTGTAGAGTTAAACAATAAAGGAAACCAAATATCAAGGGGGAGGGAGAGAGGAAGAAGGGAAGGTCATTTAGCAGTGGGTTTGTTGCTAACACCACTGTATGCATTCTCGTTTCAACATTTAGTGATACAAAATGGGGGTGGGGGTGGGGAGGTGGCTGACACCCCTCAGGCTGTGCTGCCATCCAAACAGATCTGGAGAGGCTGCAGAGCTGGCGAAGGCAAACCACGTGGAGTTCAATGAGCACAAGTGCAGGGTCCTGCATCTGGGGAGGAATAGCAGCAGACACCAATAAAGGCAGGGGCTACCCTGCTGGAGAGCAGCTCTACAGAGAAAGACCTTGGAGTGCTGGTGGGTAGCAAGTTCTGCATGGGGCAGCAGTGTGCCCTTGTGGGCAGGAGAACCAATGGCAACCTGGGGGGCATCAAGAAAAGTGTGACCAGCAGGGCTAAGGAGATTCTTTTACTCCTCTACTCTGCCCTGCTGAGACCACACTTGGAATACTGTGTCCGGTTTTGGGCTACTCAGTTCAGGAGAGACAGGGACCTGCTGGAGAGAGTACAGTGGAGAGCCATGAGGATGATTAGGGGACACCTCCCCTGTGGAGAAAGACTGAGAGCCCTGGGGCTGTTTAGTCTGGAGAAGAGAAGGCTGAGAGGGGATCTGAGCAATGGCTATCAATAGCTGAGGGGTGAGTGTCAACTGGAAGGGACCAAGCTCTTTTGGGTGCTGCACAGCAATAAATAATGGATACAAACTGGAACAGAGAAAGTTTCAGCTCCACATGAGGTGAAACTTCTTTAGTGTGAGGGTCCCAGAGCTCTGGAGCAGGTTACCCAGAGAGGTTGTGGAGTCACTTCCTCTGGAGCCCTTCCAAACCCACCTGGATGCATTCCTGTGTGATATACCCTGCGTGATCCTGTCTTGGCAGGGGAGTTGGACTGGATGATCCCCAGAGGACCCTTCTAACCTCTAAGTGTCTGTGATCCTGTGATTCCTGATGTTATATCCTATCCATCTCCTTGTTCTCCTTGTCCCTTAACACCAGGTGCATGTGTTTTAGGAAGAGAGTGTGTGGACTTGGTAAAGCTCTTGGTGTGTAGGTATTTCCCCAGGTCAGGTTCCTCCAGGTTGTAGAATTCCTCTTTACCATAAAGACCTTCCCTCTTCTGGTATTGATTCTGAATGTGTTTTTAGAAGACAGAACTGTGTCTTGTTAATGCTTTTTCCATTTTCTTACTTTGTTAGTTCTTCCACTCTTTGAAATACCATGGTTTTCATGCTAGGAGACCTTGATCATGGGGATACCTTGATCATGGGGATACCTTGATCATGGGGATACCTTTTAAAAGCTAAACTTTGATTTCAGTTGACGAGGAGAAGAACAATTGTTAGGTTCAGAGTAAATGCTCTGATGCTTTTCAAGTTGTGGTTTGGGAGAAAAGGACATGTACCAGGGCTACACAAAGTTGATGAAAGTGTCGCCCTGCTGGAGCTCAAAGAGACTCTGCAGAGGGACCTGGACAGGGTGGATTAGTGGCTCAAGGGCAATTGTGTGTTATTCAACAGGGCCAAGTGCTGAGTCCTGCACTTAGACTCATCCCTGGAGGTTTTTAGGGCCAGACTGGATGTGCCTCTGGGCAACATGCTCAAGTGTGAGGTGTCCCTGCCCATGGCAGGGGTGTTGGAACTGGGTCATAGAATCATAGAATGGTTTAAGTTGGAAGGGACCTCAAAGCTCATCCAGTTCCAACCCCATGCCATAGGCAGGGACACCTCCCACTAGAACAAGTCACTCAAGGCCTCATCCAACCTGGTCCTGAACGCTTTCAGGGAGGTTGTGGATCACAGAATCACAGAATGTGATCTGGGCGAGCCGCTTTGATCACATTCTGTGATTCTGTGATCCACAACCTCCCTGGGCAACCTGTACCAGTGTCTCACCACCCTCACTGCAAAAAAATTCTTCCTAATGTCCACTTTTAATCTCCTCTTTGACAGTTTAAACCTATTCCTCCTTGTCCTCTCATTACAAGACCTTGGCAATAGTCCCTCCCCAGCACTTCTGTGGGCCTCCTTTTCTGGAAGTTACTTGGGTCACAACAACCCTGTGAATGTCCCAGGCTTGGGGCAGAGTGGCTAAAAACTGCCTGTTGGAAAAGGCCCTGGGGATATTGGTGGACAGGCAGCTGAAGGTGAGCCATCATGTGCCCAGGTTGCCTAGAAAGCCACCAGCATCCTGGCTTGGATGAGCCATAATATGGCCAGCAGGAGAAGGACAGCGATTGTCCCCTTTTCCCCAGCACTAGTGAGGCCACATCTTCAATACTAGGTTCAGTTTTGGGCCCCTCAGTTCAAGCAGGGCATTGAGGTGCTGAAGTGTCTCCAAAGAAGAGCAGTGAGGCTGGAGAAAGGTCTGGGTAAAAGTCTTGTGAAGACTGGCTGAGGGAACTTGGGTTGTTCACCCTGTAGGAAAGGAGGCTCAGGGGAGACTTATTCACTCTACAGCTCTCTGAAAGGGAGGGAGGATATGATGAGGTGGGAGCTGGTCTCATCTCCCAGTTAAGAAGTGGAAACGGCATGAAGTTAGTAAAAAAGAGGTTTAATTTGGACATGAGGAAAAATTCTTTCACTGAAAGGGTTGTCAAGCCCTGGAATAGGCTGCCCAGGGCAGTAGTGCAGACTTCACCCTTGAAGGCATTTAAAATCTGTGTAGATGTGATGCTGAGGGACACAGTTTAGCAGTGACCTGGCAATGCTGGGCTGACACTGATGACCTTAAAGGTCTCTTCCAAACAAAATGTTCCTGTAATTCTGTGTTGACAGATTCACAGAGAGCTCAGTCAGTTGATTTGTGGGTTCTGCCAGAATTTAGGGGAAGATCCTTCTTATCACAGTATCACCAAGGTTGGAAGAGACCTCAAAGATCATCAAGTCCAACCTGTTACC
>VWZE01002701.1:0-30188 GCA_013396675.1 Eubucco bourcierii | reverse complement strand
AAGCTCATCACTGCCAGCCTGTATTACCAGCAAAGGGAAATAGTCAGAGGGCTAGATTAGTTTTGGATGAGGCCTCCCCTCTGCCTCCTCTTCCCCAGACTAAACAACCCCAATGGCCACTCCTCTGCGCTGTGGATCTGCTCACTACACTAGCTCAGCTCTCAGCCCTCCCATCTGCTAATATCAAACAATTTAAGATTAATTCTACTAATTAATGTTGCTGTTCTTTCCTGAGAAGATTTCTTTGCAGTCATATTGATTAAAAACCAAAACAAAACAAAACAAAACACTTTAAAGCGTTAATTCTGGAAATTCAAGAATCCAAACTCCAGAGGGCAGGATGAAGTCACCTTTTTAGTGCAGTTGGGTCCTTTCTGTTCATACACAACATTTCATCATCTTTATGTGTGTGATTACGGGCTGCTTTTTTTTTTTTTCCACAGAACTCTTTCACTGATTGTACAATTTTATTTTATTCCTTTATTTGGGGTGATCTCACCACAGCCTGTTTATTTCATTCCCCTCCCCCACCTTCCCCAAACCAGAGTGGCTAATTCCCCTTGGGTTTTTCTCTGGTACTCATTCTACGACATGACTGATCAGGGTTGTAAAACCTTGGGTTAAACAACCAAGCTGAGACACAGGCAATGGAAATTCTCAGCACAAAAGAGTTAACAAAGCTGTTCAGAAGTGAGAGGCAGGCTGGGGGGGGGTGGCAGCCAGCCTTCTTCCTTCTATTGTCAGCAGTGAAATATTGCCATCTTTAGCAATCTGAGTAGAGGAGGCAGACTCCTGTCGCCGTCACCAATGTCTTCAGAGCAGACCAAACTCATGACGGAGCCACTCAGCTCACTGTCGTGCTAGCAGAACAGACCCTGTTGGTTTCCTATGCTCTTCCAAGGCAATTTCAGCTACTTCTCTGAATTCTGGGACACAGCACCTGTGTGTTCTCCAGGTTGCTCAGAAAGCTGTGTGATAGTTTGCCACCTCCACTGCCCCGGCAGCAGCATTTTCCTCTGTGTTACCTGATCTTTCCGGCATGATGTTCCTCTGGACATGGACTGGACTTCTATCAGAGGAATGCAGACCAACGACTGGTTTTAGCTTGCTTCTAAACTATAACTGTGTATTTCCTTATTCCTGATTTCTGGTATGGTTACAACTCTAAATAACACAATGAATCACCAAGTGCCAGGTTGGAAGGGACCCCAAAAATCATCTTGTCCAACCTTTAATGCTTGAAAATGCTTCAGAAGCTTGCAATCATAGAATTCCAGCATGGTGGGAGTGAGAAGTGACCTCTGGAGGTCATCCAGTCCAAGCCCAGTGCTAAAACAAGGGCATACACAGCAGCTTGCCCAGCAGCACAATGGCCAGGGAATCTCTCCAGAGAAAGAGCCCCCACAAACTCTCTGGGTAACTCGCTGCAGGCCTCCAGCACCCTCACAACAAACAAGTCTCCCTTCATCTTCAGGTGGAACCTCCTGGGTTCCAGTTTGTGCCTGCTGGCCCTTGGCCTGTCCCTGGGCAGCCCTGAGAAGAGCCTGGCCCCATCCTCTTGCCTCCCCACAGGTCCTTTAGCTCTTTCTGAGCATTGTTTAGAGCCCCTCTGGGGCTGTTCTTCTGCAGGCTCACCAGCCCCAGGACTCTCAGCCTCTCCTCCTCACAGAGCTGCTCCAGACCCTAATTCATCTCACAGTCTGTTACTATCTCCTTTTCTAGTCACTTTCCAGCTAAAGCACTGTATCAGTCTCCTTGGAGGCCAATATATAGTCACCTATAAGCTTAGAATCACAGAAAGCTTCGGGCTGGAAAGGACCTCAAAGGCCATCTAGTTCCAAGGGCATGGACACCTTCCACTAGACCACACTGCTCAAAGCTCCATCCAACCTGCCTATGAATGCCTCCAGGGATGGAGCATCCACGATCTCTCTGGGCAACCTGTTCCAGCATTTCAGCACACTACAGTAAAGAATTTCTTCCTGAGGTCTAGTCTAAACCTTCCCTCTTTCAGTTTAAACCCACCATCCCTTCAAGTCATCCTGGAAACCTACCAAAGAACGACATGAACTTGACCGTGTAGACAATTCTCCCAAACCTATTACACACAAATTAGAAGAAAGTTAATATTTTTTTTCTCCCTAAAAACAGTTCTTTGTTACTAAAACTGATGCCAAGGGGGTTGAAGAAGGGATTCCAGGTCTGAACAGATTTACATGGACTATCTGTTTCCATTCCTGTACTAACAATCCTCTTCCTTCCTTCATGTTTTCCTCCAAGCTGCTCACCTCCATCCTGCCCGTGTCCCTGTGCTAGCACACAGCTAAGAGTCTGCACCTTTCAAATATGATGGAAGTTTGCTGGCATGAAGCCACCTCATCTTCCCAGCAATGAAGCAGATCTTCAGGAAACAAGGCCTCTTCCTGGTGGCACTGCACTGATTTAAGGGTTTTCCTGAGGTTTGTTTCAGATGTGTGGAAACACTTTCAGGAAAATCAGTCAGAGCAGCAAAGGCCTCCAAACCTGGGTTTCCTTGGAGAAGAAGTGGCACAGGTGTGCAAAGCTTGTTCCTTCTGGGCTCACCTGACAAGCAGAACCACAGGGCAAGACTACTCATGCGCTTCAGTCCCAGTTAAAACGCTAACGCTTCGGTGAAAGCCAATACTGGAGAGCAGGTCTTACCAGGAGAGGCTGAGGGACCTGGGATTGGTTAGCCCAAAGAGAGGAGTTGAGACCTCATTGCTCTCCACAGCTACGCAAAAGGAGGCTGGAGTGAGGCTGCTGTTGGTCTCTTCTCCAGAGTAACTAAAGACAGGGCAAGAGGAAATGGCTTCAAGCTGCACAGAGGAGGTTAAGTTTAGAGATTAGGAACAATTTCTCTCCTGCAAGAGTGGCCAGGCACTGGAACAGGCTGCTCAGGGAGGTGCTGGAGTCACCATCCCTGGAGGCATTCATAAAAACAAGTAGACGTGGCACCTGGGGACACAGTCATGGTGGTCGTGGAGGTGCTGCTGAAGTTGACGATCTCAGAGGTCTTTTCCAACCATAATGATTCTGTGATCCAATAACGAGTTCACAGCTGGGGCAGACAGAGAGTGAACGCAGGGGCACATACATTAGCTCTGCTGACGCACAACGGCTCTTTGGTTGTACATCCAAGCCAGAAGCTAGCACAGCAATTAGGTCGGTGAGGAGGTGCTGAAGCCCAAGGAATAGTCTATCTTTACCAAAAGAAGAAACCAAGTTGTAGCAGAGGCACAGACCCATAAGAAAGGCAGGAAATGAACACAGAAAGAATAGAACATGAAAGAAAAAACACCACAACAGATGCAACGTTCCAAACCTGCCCAAACATGTTCCTGTGTGACCTTCTCTAGGTGCACCTGCCTTGGCAGGGCAGTTGGACTCAATGGCCTCCAGAGGTCACTTCCAAGCACTCCCATTCTGTGATTCAGAGACATGCTCTGCCAGCTGGAAGACTACATCAGGTTGATGCCATCACACAACTGGCTGTGCCATGCATACAGGTGGCAAGAGCAGACATTTGGCCACCAGAGTGCTGGACTTTAGAAGCACAGTGTTGTCCAGCACACCTTCAGCATCTGCTTTCCTCCTCCACAAAACCACCTAGTCATTCAAGGTCCCATTGCTCCCTGAATATTTAGGAACTACCAGTAGTTTTCCTAAGCAGGAAAAGCCCCCAGGAGGGAGATGAAGCATTTTCACCATCCATGTCTTCCAGAAGGTGGTCTGTAACTGCAGAACAACTTCCCTCTCTAACGAAACTGGAGCAAGAGAGGTAACTTCATCCTCCTCTTCCAAGCCTTACAGGCTCTCCTCCAAGTCCTCAGAGAATTGTTTTGGTTGGAAATGACCTCTAAGATCACAGAGTCCAGCCACCCTAACACCACCAGGGTCATTAAACCATGTCCCAAAGTGCCATGTCTACACGTTCTCCTCACCAGCCAAGTGAAGCCACACTTTGCTGTTTTCATTTACTCACCACTCTGTGCATGTGGAAGAGATGAACCCCGGGTCCTAGACAGGAGATGAGCCCCAGGTCCTAGCCATGCCACCCTGGCACCAACAGTATTCCACATTTGCACACTCAGAATGTACCTAGGAGGGGGTTGTTTGTGTCTGTCTTCCCACCCCCACTGCAAAACACACATCACCTTTAGCACAGTCCCAAGATGGTACAACCCTTCAGGTCCAATGACCATCTCCATGCCCCACTGGTGCTCCTCAAGAAGGGAATCCTACATTTCCCTTGCTTATAAGGAAAAAAGCAAGCTTAGATTACAGCAGAAGCTGTGTTTCCCAGAATCTTAGCTGTTTAGTAGGAAAGCAGCTCACACAAGCCAAGAGCTACTGTCCAGTAGGCTATCAGCACCACCTCCTCTGCAGGTGAGTGGGGCAGGAGGAATTAGATGACTTCCTCACTTACACAGGAAATCGGAGCCAGCACAGCTAGGCAGCTCAGGTCTCGCCCATCCCACTCTGCAGCTCCAACACCAGGGGTACAATTAGAAGGAAGAGCTCCTCCCAACACCACTGGTGAGAGCAGGCAGGCTTCACACGGGCTGCAGCTTTCTACTTTGAGCATCTAAAACGTGTGAAGGGGCTGGGACTCCTTGGTGACCACAGAGCTGCTGCAAAGCTGTCCTCCTCCAAGACCCCTCAACTGTTCACAGACCACTCTAGCCTTTAAAGCTCCCAGCACAGTAACCACACGTGGTCATTGTCCTCACGTTCAGCCCTGTAGCCACTTCCTTGAGAGCAGCTACAGAGGTCCTGAAGCTTTTGCATTTTCAGGCTGTGTCACAAAATGGAGACTCTCGTCCCAGTTATCTCCACCCCCTGCTTCCTCCACCCAGAGCCAGGCAGCACTAACTGCACAGGTTGCACACAGAATCCTGGAATGGTAGAGGTTGGAAGGGACCCCTGCGGATCATCCAGTCCAACCTCCCTGCCAAAGCAGAACTGCTCGGGGCAGTCACACAGGAACACATGCAGGTGGATTTTTAAAGTCTTCAGAGAAGGAGATTCCACAACCTCCTTGGGTAGCCTGCTCCAGGGTTCCAGCACCCTCACACCATAGAAGCTTCTCCTTGAGTTGAGGTGGAACTTCCTCGGTTCCAGCTGGTGCATGTTGTTCCTGGTCCTGTCACTGGGCACCACCACAAGACTGGTACCTTCATCCTGACCACCACTCTCAGATATTTGTAGCCATCAATAAGATCCCTTCCCAGACGAAACAGCCCCAGGGGCTCTCAGCCTTCCTCCACAGGAGAAAGGTTCAAGTCCCTCAGTCATCCTCTAGCTCTGCCATGACGACAGTGGTAACAAAGGAGGACTGCAAGCAAGCCCCACACTCCCTCCTCATCCTCCATTCCACCCCCCACTCCAAGCACGAAGGCCACCTGACCTCACAGAGGAATGGGTAAGAAAGGAGGGTTTGCCACAGTAAAATCTCTGTGCCCCAGAGGAGGAACTTGCCCAGTACCATCATGCAGTGGGGCTGAGTTTCACAGGAGCAGTGCTGCCAGCTCACCACCTCCTGAGGAGCAGGAATTGCTGATGGTGAAGAGCAACCTCAAGCTGACCACTGCAGCTCTCAGGAGAATGAACTGAAGTACTGGCACCAATCTGCATTCTACCCAGTTTAAGGTTCACCAACCTGCTGCCATAAGCAATTAAAAGACTGCAAAAGGCCTGAAGGAGTTCTATCAACATCTCCTGTGCATCTGGCAAGACAGCTGAATCCCCTAGACCGCTGTATTCATGAAGAGCTTTGGTAGTGGTGTGCTTCCTGTGGTGGCTTTGCACTTTGCCAGTGTTTTTTTATGGTTTGCTTTTTTCCTTCTTTCTCGTTTGTTTTTCCTTTTTCATGTGGTGAGAAGCTATTGCTAAGTTCACTCTTCAGAGCTCACCATTTCAAACAAGTCACAAACAAAAGCAGACAAAAACTTGCCCAATTATCTTTGCCCTTCTTTTCAGAGCAAACCACCATGAAATACATTCCCTAACCAACAACAAACAAACAAACAAAAACCACCAAACAACAAAACATTCCTTTTGTAGCAAAGTTGCAAACCCATGGCAAAATAGGGGATTTGCTAGCCACAGCAAGGGCAATTTGATCCTCAAAGGCTCCTACCCCTATCTCTGTTCTCTGCTCATCTTTTATGAAGTTCAAGTCCTGCTGCTGTAATGCTGGGAGCCCCAGCTGGATGCAGTTCTGGTTGGACAAGGCCAGATGGCACCAGCACAGGCAGAGGGATGATCTTGCAAAGGGCAGCTCTGGGAAAAAAGACCTGGCAGTCCTGATGGACAACAGGATGGCCACCAGCCAGCAATGTGCCCTTGTGGCCAAGAAGGCCAAGGGCATCCTGGGGTGGATCAGAAGGACCGTGGTTAGTAGGTAAAGAGAGAGGTTCCCTGTGCCCTCTACTCTGCCCCAGTGAGGCTGCATCTGGAATATTGTGTTCAGTTCTGGGCACCTCAATTCACAAAGCACCTCAGGGAACTGCTTGAGTGAGAACAGCACAGAGCCACAAAGATGGTGAAGGCAGTGGAACATCTCCCTGCTAAGGAAAGGTTGAGGCAGCTGGGGCTTCTTAGCTTGGCAAAGAGCAGCCTGAAGGGTGACTTCATTCATGTTTATAAAGGTGTGAAGGGCAGTGTCGGGAGGACAGAGCCAGGGATGCCCAATGATAGGACAAGGGGCAAGAGGTGCAAGCAGGAACAGAGGAGGTTCTGCATGAACATGAGGAAAAACTTACACTGTGAGGGTGCCAGAGCCCTGGAACAGTATGCCCAGAGAGGTTGTGGAGTCTTTCTCTGGAGACATTCAAAAGCCATCTGGATGCATTTCTGTGTGGGTACCTTAGGTGATCCTGCTCTGACAAGGGGGTTGGACTGGAGGATCTCTTTGGCTCACTTCCAACCCCTAACATTCTGCGATTCTGTGCGGTGGTACAAGAGTCTCAGGGTTAAAAATGGTGTCTCAACTAAAGTCCCTTCTCTGGGCTGCTGTACAGACATCTCTCTATATGTAACACACACACATATATGCAGTTGTGACACAATGAAGCAAAGGAGTCGAGATTTGAAGTGCAGAAATCTCTGTAAAACAGCAGGGGCTCCAGCAGCAACAGAGGTGCCAACTGCAGCTGCGTGATCCTGTATATCACAGTGCAAAGCCATTCTCAAAGTCCATCACACATGGCAGAATCACAGAACTGCTTCATTTTGAATGACCTCTAAGATTAACTCCAACCACCAACCCAACACCACCAGTGCCATGCCCACAGGTTTCCTGAACACCTCCAGGGATGATGACTCCAGCACCTCCCTGGGTAGCCTGTGCCTGACCACTCTGGCAGCAAAGAAATCGTTCCTAGTATCCAAACTAAATCTACCGTGGTACAATGCCAGGCCATTTCCTCTCGCTCTATTACCTGAAACTAGGGAGAAGTGATCAATCCCTACCTCGCTCCAACCTTCTTTCTACCTTCTGATAGAAGAGAACAGGAACTATGTCATGGCAGACTGTGAAGTTCCTGCTGACTGGAGAAGGGCAAACATAACACCCATCTTCAAGAAGGGTAAAAAGAATGACCCTGGAAACTACAGACCAGTCAGCCTCACCTCTGTGCCTGGCAAGATCATGGAGCAGATCCTGCTGAAAGTCCTGCTAAGGCAAATGGAAAACAAAGCAGAGGTGATTGGTGGGAACCAGCATGGCTTCACCAAGGGCAGATCTTGCCTGACAAATTTAGTGGCTTTCTATGATGAAGTCACAGCGACAGTGGACAAGGGAAAGGCAGCTGATGTCATCTACCTGGACCTGAGTAAAGCATTTGACTCTGTCCCACATGACATCCTGGTCNTCCTGGGGTCTCTGATTTCTGGGAGGGGTGTTGTGTTGCTGTATTACCTTTTACTTGTCTATTTCTGTAACTATTCCTGTATATAGTATATATATATATCTGCTGTACATTGTGCTGAGCTGTAAATAGAGCTTCATCTCAACATCCAGCCGACTGAGTTCTAGTCTGGGTCAATTTACAAAGCGGGGGGCGGGCGGGGAACTCCCAAACCATCACAACTGCACAGCTCAATATCATGCTACAAGCAGCACAACTGCTGAAACCAAGACAGAAAAACAAACGCTATCAACAAGGTAGAATGTTTTAGGTGGCACCTCTGACCTTTAGGAGGAATCTGATTCCTGGAAATCCTGCTACTTGGCAGAGTGAAACTCAGCAATAGGAAGAAAGAGAGCTTAGCTTTGGGTTTTCTCTCCTTCTTTCTCCCAGTACCTAAGAGAAGCAGACAGCAACACCAACTAATTGCTAGCACTCGCTCGGCATTCCCTCACTGAGAAGGTCTCACAATAATAGGATTGTTTTGGGCGGAAAAGACCTCTAAGTTCAAGTCCAACCATGAAACTTGAGGGGCCTCTAAGCTGGAATTTCTCCTGCTACCATCATAAACCCCCAACCCTCAACTCCGGACTGCTGCTCTAGCTGGATGATCCCTAGAGGTCCCTTCCAAACCCTACCATTCTGTGGTTTTGTGACTGTCCTCTCAGGTCTGGAAGGGCTTCTAGAAGAGGTCAGAAGACTCTGGAAGAGTCCCAAAAGCAGCATCGCCTCTTTCTCTGCTGCATAAGCTGCTGCATGATCTCTGCTACATCACACAAACCACCACCTACATTTTCAAACAGACTGTAGCTTTCCTCTCCACAACTGCAAGCAGAGCAATTCCAGTTGTCCCTGTCCACCCCACTGTCGTGTTCCCCACCACACTATACATTGTCACACACTGTGCAGGCCACCAGAGCATCCTAGGCAGTAAGTTAACACCACCTCAGTCTAGGGGGAAACAGATCCTTCCTACCAATGATTATTTCTTGTTGCCTGGCAGATAACTGATGTGCTTAAGTTCTCTTGCATGTGCTGAAGTGTTGCCATGGAAAGTCACAGCCACCTGAGACTGATTTACAGACAGAAATGAGCTCTACAGTAGCTACACCAATGCCACTCACAGCTTTGGAAATCAAATACACCCACGTCCAACTAAGGCCTGTTTGCTGGGAAGCTAATGGAGGAGACTTAGTCGTGGCAACACTTCATACTTGTCCTACCATACCTATCAACCACTGTGTTCTTAAGGAACTCTTGGTTTCTCAGACACTGGGCTTTATTCTTCTCACAATGGTCACTGTGGCTGGAAAGAAGGTGAACTGCTGTGCTCACTAGATCTAAATGGTCATCAAACTGAGGGGAAATGTTCTACTGGTGGTAGATGCAGCAAGGAGGAGGTATTACTGAAAGCATCCAAGTTAATCAAAGCTGCAAGAAACAGGAATTATAGAATCACAGAATGGTTTGGGTTGGAAGGGACCTTAAAGATCATCTAGCTCTAACCCATGGGTAGGGAGGTTGGAACTAGATGATCCTTAAGGTCCTTTCCAACCCAAGCCATTCTGCGAACCTATGAATCTATGATGCAATTGTTCAGGCACCTCTTCTGTTAATTGTGCATGCTAAAACAAATTAACGAGGGGAGGTCTCTTTGGCTCAGCTACCCACTCTCTGGTGGGTTTCTCATCACCTCAAGACAATCTCACTGAATCCAAGAGACTGCACCAGGGACGGGCAATGAGAAGATGCTTGTCAGGACCAGGGCAGCCTCGACATCTGTTTTCTCACACTGCATCAAACCAAAGGCTTAGTTCCCACCAGCAGGACAGAGACCAGAAGGAAGATCAGTCCCCAGGGAAGGAAAACCAAAATCAAGTCCTGAAACTGCTATTTGAAGCCAACTGTAGTTTTCAGCTTTTAATTTAAGCAACTCTCCTCAAGTTCTGCATCCAGTGGCACACTCCTACCTGTGTGCATTTTATGTCTATGTCTGGAGTCAAGAAAGATTTACTACCATTGAGACATCATTTTTAACACAAGAGGGAAATACAGTTCTTCAGTGCCCATCTGTTGAGATAAGCATACATAATAATTACCTTTTATTACTGCCTAACCCATACTGGAGTAGACCTGCAGTAATGGTGAACTGCAAATATATCTACTCCTATTAGGTAGAGGAAGGAGCTGCAACCAGTTCATTGGTTTGTCTGAAGCAAAACCAGACACAAAACTGAAGTTCCTCTTCTAAGTCCATTCAGGCCATTTTCTGGATCTCTTTTGGATTACTTTTTGCTCTCCTCAACACTCCACCAAGGTCAGAGCTTCTCAGAGCCGGCATCAGGTCAGCTCACCCGCAAGGTCCCTGAAAGGGCTGCTGCAGTCCCACCACCAAGAGTGTCAATCTGGAGGAGTGGACTCTCCCCCAGCATAGACTTCAGTGCCACATCTCCATGCCTTCAAAACAGCTTCAGGGATGGGAACTCCATCACTGTCTCAGGCAGCCTCTACCAGGCTTTGAAAACTTTTTTGGGGAAGAAATTGTTCCTCATGTCCAACCTCAATCTCCCTTGGTGCAACTTCAGGCCATTTCCTCTCATCCTACCAATGCAAATCTGGAGGAGTGGACTCCTCCCAGGATAAGACTTCAGTTTGCTTCAATTACTTCATATTCTCAGGATTTTAACAGATCTTTATATTGTCTACCTTACTTTAAAAACAGAAGGAAAGCCCTAAATACCACCTGTAAAGATGCTAAAGGAATGACACAGCATGGAATTCATCCTAAATTATTCTTCTCCAATCCAAATGACAACACTGGGAAAAAACATCCTTTGCATATCTCTTCTCTTCCTAAAAATCATCAAATACAAGCAAATTGGCAGAAGCCACCCAAAACAAAAGGAGCCAAATGAATCATAGAGTGGCAGGGGTTGGAAGGGACCTCTGGAGATCATCAGGTCCAACCCCTTGTGAAAGCAGGATCACCTAGAGCAGGACGCACAGTGCTTTAATGAAGAGCTTTAGGATCAAACTCTTTAAAAGGCTGAGTAGAGATCTTGAGTTTTGCAAGGATCTCCGTGCCTCCTTTCGGTGGCCAAAAAAGCGAAGTCTGAACTGTGCTGGCTTTCCACCAGCAGATGTTCCTCTGCCACCAGTTTGGGCTCCTGTGTCCAACCCTGCAGAGGGTGCTTGCTGCTTTCCCACTGCCGTGCACACATGTGGAGCCCTCCACCTGCTCTTTTCAACCCAAACGTGGTGTCAGTCACGTCTCAGATCCCCTCTGCACACGAGGACAGCAAACATCCTCCATGGTCTCATACTAGCTCTCCTCCATGGCCCGACTGCGACGTTCTAAAGGCCAGGCTGACAACTGCTGCAGGGTAGGCCTTATCTAGAGGCTGTTTGCACTGAGAGGAACACCCTGATACTCTTTCTAGGACCAGTCTTATCTCCTGACACAACCAAATTAACTGACAACTTAGTGTTTAAGCACAGGCAGGCCGTGCCAGAAGCAGCTTGTTCTGCAGGAACACAGAGCTGTGCAGGGACCCATAAATCCAGTCCATTTCTCCACCACCATGAATTAAAAGAGACATGTGCTGGGTTAATGACTGGACTTGATCTGGAAGGTATCTCCCTACCAAAATGTTTCTGTGACTTTCAGCACCTCCCCAGCTCACACATCCCTGAGCTAATCACCTGAGCTGAGCAGTGTCATGTTTCAAGACACCTTATCATAAAATTGTTTAGGCTGGAAGGGACTTTAGACATCACCCACCCAATCTCCCCACCATGGGCAGGGACACCTCTCAACTGGCCTTGGCTGCTCACGGCCTCCATCCAACCAGGCTTGCACAGCTCCAGGAAGGAGGCATCCACAACCCAATCCAGAGTCTCACCACTCTTGTACTGAAGAACTTTTTCCTAAGATCCAGTCTAAATCTACTCTTCCTTACCATAAAGCCATCCCCCCTTGTACTGTCACTAGACACCCCTATGAAAAGTCCCTCTCCAGCCTTCCTGCAGGATCCCTTCAGGTATCAGAAGGTAGCTCTAAGGCACCTCTGGAGTTTCTTCTTCTCCAGGCTGAACAACCTCAGCTGCCTCAGCTCATCCTCATAGCAGAGGTGTTCCAGGCACTGGATCGTCCTCGTGGCCTTTCTCTGGACTTGCTCCAAGAGCTCTGTGACCTTCTTATGATGAGGACCCAGGAAATACCAGTAATTATGGATTTTCTTTTCCAACCAACCAAAGCTCTAACAGGTATTTTCAGCAAGTTCTCTCACTGCATGTCCACCACCCCAGCTAATCAGGAATACTGTGGTTTGATGTGGTGCACCTGTTACAATCAAGACAATTGCCGGTATGAGTCTTCTATCAACTCCCAAGTTCCCTCAAGCAAAGTAAATATTTACAGTGAATTCCTTGAAGCTCTTGGCCAAACACATACTCTATTTTTAACCACACAGGTTAAGTAGCAGTAAACTTTATGTGTTTACCTCTGAGAGTCTTGCCAACAGCGGTTGAGAGGTGGTGAGACACGTCAGAGACTTCAGTGTATGACAGTAAGCAGAGGGACTGTCTTCTCCTGTCTTAGGGAGTCTTGTCTGGATTATGGATTTCAGAGTTTGTACTGTGGATTGCCCAATCATTCTGGTGCTGAAGGTTTGGTCCCAGAAGGACCAAAGTTGGCCTTTACACTCATCCATACCCAGACAGACTCCACTACGCTTTGTGTTTGACACAGGGGTGTGGATACAGGCAGGATCCCACAACCACAGAATCACCAGAGTTGGAAGGGACCAGAAGGATCATCTAATTCCAACTGCCATGCCAAGGGCAGGGACACTTTCCACTTTATCAGGTTGCCCTAAGCCCCATCCAGTCTGGCCTTAAAAACATCCAGGGATGCAGCCTTCCATCACCTCCCTGGACAACCTGTTCCATCCTCACAGTGAACTTCTTCCTGACACCTAATCTAAATCCATCCTCCTCTAGTTTCCATCCATCCCCCCTAGTCCTATCACTACTTAACACCATAAGATGTCACTCACTAGCTTTCTTGTAGGTCCCCTACACCCCATGCAACAGTCTTCTTCAACGTCTCTCCTATGAGGAAAGGCTGAGAGACCTGGAGCTGTTCCATCTGGAGAGGAGAAGGCTGACAGGGCGTCTTACCAACCTCTCTGAGTATCTGAGGGGTGCCTGTCAAGATGAAGGTGCTAGACTCTTTTCAGTGGTGCCCAGTGACGAGACAAGGAACAACAGGTACAAGGTGGAACCCAGGAAGTTCCACCTCAACATGAGGAGAAACTTCTTTACTGTGAGAGTGACATATCCTTGGAGCAGGCTGCCCAGAGAGAGTGTGAAGTCTCTCCTCTGAGAGTTTCAAAACCCATCTGGATGTGTTCCTGTGCAGCCTGCCCTGGGTGATCCTGCTTTGTCAGAGTGGGTGGACTGGATGATCTCCAGAGGTCCCTTCCAACCCCTACCATTCTGTGATTCCATGATTTCAACTTGGCAGTCTATGTTACTTTTCTGCCTAGGAAGTCTTGACACCTCTTCCAGTTTTCCAGTGCTCCCATACCATCCTGGTTGGGCTGAATCATCTCATGTTTATTTATAAGTCACTGGATTCTCTTTTCAGAAAACATTTCCGTGTCCTCTATTTCTGCAGCTGCTGCTTGGTAACTTGGTGGTCTTGCCTCTAGCAACAAACTCATCCTCCTATGAATCTTACACAACATATGAAAGCTGCAAAAAGTCTGAGTAACACAGTCTGTACTATAGAGTACTGAGGGGCACTCTGCAAACAATGACTGTAAGGTATGTTAGAAGTCAGGAATTTCCAGAGGAATATAAATGTGAACATTTTCAGGAGTCAGTCTGCATTCCCAACAGTGTCTTTACACTCTGAACATTTACAGTACCTCACTGTGCTTCCATTCCCAGTTTTGGTCAAGTGAGGTTTCATAGAAGTTTATGCTCAATTCACTTTTCAGTCCAGCTATAATTTGATTTCAGTCCTCCAGAAGCACAGCACAGTAGACACTGCTTAGTTGCAGTTCTCCTTCCCTCTCTTCTGATGTCACTTTGGCAAGAGCAGTTTTGTATGCAGGACCACTGCGTTGCTGCTGTGACCCAACACTAACCGCATCATTGGGTCTTGCTTTACTATTCCTCTCTGACAAGACCCAGAATCATAGAATGGTAGATTTGTTTTGGTTGGAGAAGACCTTTAAGAACATCAGGTCCAACTGTTAACCCGGCACTGCCAGGTCACCACTGAACCACATCTCTACAGCTCTGAAACGCCTTCAGGGATGAGGTTTCTACCACTGCCCTGGGCGGCTTGGTCCAGGGAAGAAGTTGCTCCTAATGTCCAACCTAAACCCCTCCTGGTGCAACTTGAGGCCACTTCTTTTTGTCCTATCAATAAGAACAAGATGAATAATACCTTGTGTGAAGATCTTAGCTGATCATGCCACAGGTCAGCCTTCCTTCCCAATAGGCTAACAAAACTTATCTTGATTGCAAACAGCTCAGGGAGGCCCAGTTAATCCACACTCAACCAAAGAGCCTCTGGTCTGACAGACTGTGGCTCCAACCTCCCTCCCCAGCTCCACTGCCAACAACGAAGGCCAAGGAACTTGGCTGAGCACTAGGATTTCTTTTCAGCAGCATATTGATTCCACTGCTACTCCACAGCAAACACCCCAACTCGTGGCTACAATCATTTCTGCAACACCTTGCCAAGTGATGAGGAGGGTGGGGAGAGGCAGACCTGTGTAACCCCAAATCCACAAGCCACATTCTTGCACCTTCCCTGGTCTGAGCCCAAACCCTGGCTCAGCAGCAGTAAACAGGAAGCCACCGCTGAACTGGGCGACACAGTCATGTACCTCACGTAACCTCCCTTCTTCCTCCTGCAGAGACAGTTGTCAACATCTGCAAAGAAGAGAATATCCTTATCTGTAAAGAAGAGGGGCAGGTCTGCACCTTACATGCCAGTAGAGCTTCAGGAGATGATCACACTGGTGTCCTGGGAAGGGCAGCACCCTGAGAATTGCATGCACTGCAAGCAGGGCTTTACAGCAGAGAAGCTGTGACTTGTGTACTCCGCTGTGGCTTAACTCCAGGAATATTTCCTTAAGATAATAAATTACCTCCCTTATGAAACAGACTTTCACCTGGTGAGGTAGAAAAGCACCTCTAAGGTACTACCAAGCTACTCATCACCACCCCTCCTCACTGCTTCAGCTGTGCCACTGCTGATCTGAGCGTAAGGTCCCCTGCACTGATCTCAATTTCTGGGTCATTATGTAGTGCTGTGAATACAGCAGTGCAGTTCTTCTACAATCACAGGATAAATATTTTCATTGTAAAAGACTTCTCAGATGATCAGGTCCAAATATTAAGCCATAACTGCCAAGCCCACCACTAAATCATGTTCTTCGGCACCACATCTGTCTCTTTTGAACACCTCCGGGATGGGGATTCAGCCACCTCCCTGGGCAGGCTGCTCCAGTCTTGAGAACACTTCCAGGGAAGATGTTTCTTCTGATGTCCAATCTAAACCTCACCTGGTGCAACAAGAGCCCATTTCCTGTCACTCATTACTAAGGAGAACAGACAGGTCCCTACCTGGCTCCAACCTCCTTTCAGGGAGTTGCAGAGAGCCAATGGTCTCCTTTCAGCCTCCTTTTCTCCAGCCTGATCAACCCCAGGACCCCTCAGCTGCTCCTCATCAGAAGCAGCAAACGAAACAGACCTAAAAATCTCGGTAAAGACAGGTCTGAAGAGATGGCTCCAAATCAATAAAATGAACTCTTATAAAGAGTGGCTGCAAGGCCTGACTGCAGCTCTTAACAGCCATTCCTGTAAGGAGTGTGGTGCAGTAAATGTGAGTAAGCAAATATTAAAAATAGCTGCTGAGGGGCACTCTGGTTCGGTCTTTTCGCACTGACTCAAGGGCGTGTGACTCACCCCCGCGGCCCTGCCTATCGACTTTCCCAGCGCCGCTCTAGCATCCCTTGCTTTGCATACTGGACAGCAGCACTGCCAGCCTCAGGACTGCAGGGTGGGAGTGGGGGTTGTGTGCGCCAACAGCACTGCAGCTTTGCAGAGTTTTTCACAGGTTGTTTCAGCCTTCCATCAGCGTTTCCCAGGAAATGATTCACAGGATTACGCTACAGAAGGGCTGAAAGCCAACATTAAAAAGAATTCAAAGTGAAGGGGTCGAGATGCTTAAATCACTCTCACAACATCCAACATGCAATTACCGAGCATCTCCCTTCAGAGAATACTTTCTTATCTTCTTCTCCCTCCCAGCTGCAGCCGCCCTCAGTCACTGAGCTGCTTTCTAGCAAGATCACCCTTCCAGAAATCCACAGGTTGTGGGCCTAGGCTTTTGTAACACTGCTCCTCTGCCTTCTTCATTCCAACAAGCCCAAAACAGTCCAGAAAAAGAAAACCCTTCTAAAACAAGGCTTCATCTGGTTTACTGAAGTTTACAGGAACCAGGGGTCACAGAGAGGGAATTTCCACATAGTGTAGTTGGTAACTTGTGTACTTTGAGTGTGCATTTACGGTCAAAACCTCAGCGAACAGAAAAGCTCTTACAAAACCTTCATCCTAGAGGTGCCATTTAATCAAGACCAGCCAAGCCAATCCCCATCGGTGACAAGCTGCTTTAACACTAATGGATGCTACAGATGGCAATATGGGATCCTCCTTATTTTTATCTCCCTAAATAGTCCTCTGTCTGCTTAAAAAGCATACACACCAATTTTTGCACTAATGCCCCTGACCCAAACAACTTAGCTGTGAGGCTCGTGCCTTAGAAGAGATTCTCAGAATGGTCTGGGTTGGAAGGGACCTTCAGTGTCCTCTGCTTCCATCCTCACTGCCATAAGCAGGGACACCTCCCACCAGAACAGGTCGCTCAAGGCACCATCCAGCCTGGCCTTGAACACCTCCAGGGAGGGAGCAGCCGCAGTCCCCCTGGGTAACCTGTGCCAGTCTCTCACCACCCTCACTGGAAAGAACTTCTTCCTAATCTCCAGTCTCAATCTGTCCTCCTCACAGTCAAAGCCACTGTGTTTCACCCTATCACTATAAGTTCCTGTCAAAAGTCCCTACTCAGCTTTCTCATAGGCACCCTTCAGGCTTTCCAGTGAAGGCTGCTCTAAGATCTCCCCAAAGCCTTCTTTCCTCCAGGCTGAACGGCCCCATAGGGGAGGTTCTTTTCTCTCAGCCTGTCCCCATATGGGAGGTTCTCCAGCCCTCTGAAGCATCTTGGTGACTCCTCTGGATCCACTGCAGCAGCTCCATGTCCCTTTTATGCTGGGGGCACGAGAACTGGACGCAGCACTCCAGGGTGGGGGCCTCACAAGAGCATAGCAGAGGGGTGGAATCACCTCCCTCATCTTGGTGGTCACATTGATTTGATACAGCCCAGGACAGTTTGCCCTCTGGGTTGCAAGCCCATCACAAAGGAAACGACAAAGGGCAGGAGAGAAGGCAGTGGCAGCAAAATAAAACTCTGCAGTTAATAGGCACATAGATCCTTCAGAAGTTGGAGGTTTATTACATCTTCACCGTTCACTGATAAAATAACAACAGCTGGGTTCTTTTGGGTTTTAAAGTGACTTTTTTTGGACATCAAGGGGAAAGAAAGTGCAGCTGAAGCACCTTTAAGAAAAAACAGTTGATATTTTATGGAAGCTCCAAGTTGAGAAGTCTGTCTTTGCACAGTTCCATTAGGTATCTTATGCCTGAGTTATTCACAGGAACTTTTTCTCTATATTATGTACATGTTTTGCTTGCATTAAAAGTGTTCCCTGTCTGCTCTCCTTTTTTTTTTGCTCGCAAAAGCACAACATGACTAGTTTGGGGCTGTTTTGTGTAACTCTAAAAGGAAAAGAGGACAGGTGGATGTTATGGGCCAGACTAAGGCATCTGTTTAACTATCAGCATCTGCCTGCTTCCAAAAGTAACAAACACCCAGCTGTAAAGAAAGTCTGAGCCCAAACTGTCAAGCCAGAAAAACAGGAACTGTGCATTGGGGTTTTGTATTTCCCTTTTTGAACCTGATACCAGAACTAACAATGTATTTTGTGTCTAGGACACTATGAGACACCAATGTTCTGAACTTAGGGGGAAGGGTAAAAACAAAAGCAATTATTTGCCACCAAAATCTGGTTCTAACTTCCAACTAAGCAGAAGAGTAGCTTCATAGGTGGAGTAGTCCCTTTCACACTTCTATAAAGGATGGAAAGGACCTCCAGGATCATCAAGCCCAACCTAAATGATGTAAAGGGCTACCTGAGAGGTCCTCCTGTGTAACCCCACCACCAGAAAACCAAGAAAGCCAGGGGCGAAAAAAACAACAAACAAACAAACAGGGAAGAGAGGCAAGTCTGAGGAACTTTAAATCACATCTCCTGCATTTATACACTGGGATGAAATTACACATTTGCAGATTCACAGAATGGTTTGGGTAGGAAGGGACCTTCAAGCTCATTCGTTTCCATCCCCACTGCCATAGGCAAGGACACCTCCCATAGCCCAGGCTGCTCAAGGCCTCATCCAACCTGGCCTTGAACACCTTCAGGGAGGGAGCAGCCACAACCTCCCTGGGCAACCTGTGCCAGTGTCTCACCACCCTCACTGGAAGGAACTTCTTCCTAATCTCCAGTCTCAATCTCCCCTCCTCCAGCTTGAATCCACTCCCCCTTGTCCTGTCACTACAAGCCCTTGTAAAAAGTCCCTCCCCAGCTTTCTTGGAGGCCTCTTCAGGTACTGGAAGGCTGCTCTAAGTTCCTACCAGGAACTTCTCCAGGCTGAACTGCCCCAGCTCTCACAGCCTGTCCCCACAGGGGAGCTGCTCCAGCTCTCCTCTGGACTCTGAGAACCTGGATTTCAAAACTAAGAATGATGGAGAAAAGGACTTTTTTGACAGCAGCTGGGCATTTCTTTCTTCACTCCAGGTCTGCAGCCAGACCATTTTCGCAAAGGCCACAGCACAGCTATTCTGGGCATGGATTTTTTAACTGTAGTGGGCAATGCTTGCTACAAATAATAGAGAAAAAAAAAATCTGTCAAAGCAGCTGGATTTTTGTAGAAAGAATGAAAACTAAAAGCAGAAGGTGCACCACGAGGACACTGACTGCTGAGCACACAGTCTGTTAGCTCAGCAGACTTGAGATGGCTACTTCAGCCTTAGCTCTAAATACTCCTCACCATAACATTACTTCGTCCTTTTCTGTCCTTAAAAGCGGCTGCAAAACTGAACCTCAAGTTAACAGGCAAGACCCAAAAACAAAACCTCTTTCAAATGTCATAAAGTTGATATACAAATAGAATCACAGAATTGTTTTGGTTGGTAAAGACCTCTAAGATCACTGAGTTCTGCCACGAACCTAACACCACCATGGCCATCAAACAATGTCCCCAAGTGCCACCTCCATCCACGCTTCCTGAACACCAGCCTTAAGCTGCTCAGCCCTAACAAAAAAACAGTGACACCACTGAGAATCACTGAACTGTTTGTTTGGCAAACAGCTTCAAGATCATTCAGTCCAACCATCCACCACCACCAAGGCCATCAGGTGTGCATCAGCACTTCCAAAAGCCTCAGGGATTTTAGGGAGATGAGAAGCTTCACTCCACACCACTGCACTGAGTCACTGTGATTACCAGAGATGGCTGATGTACCACGAAGAAACATCTCAACATACATCAGCACATTAAAAGAATCGAGCTGAGAGCTGGGGTTGTTCTGTCTGCAGAAGACAAGGCTCAGGGAGCCTTCCAGTATCTTTTCTCAAATCACAGAGTGGTTAGGTTTGAAAGGATCTTTCTATGTCATTTAAGACCAGCCCCACTGCAGGAAGCAGAGATATCCCAAACTACATTAGGTTGCTCACAGCCTCATCAAGCATGAACTTGAATGCCTCCAGGGACAGAGCCTTCACCACAGCTTATTCCAGGCCTTGACAACCCTTTTTGGGGAAGAAACTGTTCCTCATGTCCAACCTAAACTTCCCCTTGGGCCACCTGAGGGCATTTCCCCTTGTGCTGTCACTTGTTACTCGGCCAAAGAGACCCCCAGGTCTATCTCTACTGAGCACATTCCAGCCACTCTGCCCAAAACCTGAAGCATTCATGGGCTTGTTGGGATCCAAGTTCAGGACTTAGAACTTGACCTCGTTGAACATCATCCCATTGGCACCTGTCCCAGTGTCCTACCACCCTCATAGTAAGGAACTCCTGTGACTAACAGCACATAAATGGTAGCATAGCAGAAATTAAGCCAATATTTACCTTCCTGTATATGACTCCTGCACACATGCAGTGGTTCTCTGCAGTTAAAGCCAGAGTGCTTCACTTGCCTGTGCCATTCCACACGCAGCCTTTCTACGCAAACAGAAACAAAACTAGTTTCCCTCATTCTCAGGGGGAAATAGAGGCAAACCCCGAGTGTGCTGCTGGCCTACAGAAGTCCCCAAGTCGGCAGGGCAGTACTTGGCACTTCCATGTCTGTGCATCACCATGACTAACACCACAACACACAACCACCCATGCAGAGGGCACCACCTTTGTACCTCCCTGAAGGCTGTGCTGGAGGTTCCTAGCACTGTTTCTCCGCTCTTCTGAGGATTCCACAGGTCACAATTAAACCCAGTAGATAATCCCACAGCAGCAGCACTCCCTCCTGACAGCCTCTTGAACAAGGGAGCTGGAGGGTGAAGGGATTTTGGCACTCCCCATGTTTCTCCTTTCCACTCCAAAATTGCCTTACGCCAGCACTCAGGCTGAGAGAACAACTCTGGAGATGTATTTAATAGCTGCTGCACTGGCAGGGTCTTCACCCCCTCAGAATAAGGATGTTAACACCAGGTCTGTACCTCCCCACACCTCTCAATCACAGGTTCTTGAGTAGAGAGCTTCTCCATGTTTCTCATGCACAATTTGTTTATCAAATTCACACCACCTACAGTTGTGAGAACCTCACATTTCTTATTTTCTGTTTCCTTACCAAGCCACCAGAACACTAACTTTCAGCATCCGCTGCCTTCCAGCAAGAAGCTGTAGCCTGTTTTTTGTCCCACTCCAGTGTACAGTATGCAGTCACAGAACCACAGACTGCCAGGGGTTGGAAGGGGTTGGTCATGGAGACCAACGACCCTGCCAGAGCAGGGCACCTAGCGCAGGTCACACAGGGACCCATCCCGGTGGGGTTGGAAGCTCTCCACAACCTCTCTGGGTAGTTTGCCCCAGGGCTCCACCACCCTCACAACAAAGAAGTTTCTTTTCCTCATGCAGAGATGGAATTTCTGTGCCTGAGTTTATGTCCATTGGCCCTTCTCCTGCCACTGGTTATCACTGAAAAGAGACTGGGTCATGCTCCTGAGAGCCACCCTTCAGTTATTTGTAGACTGCTGAGGTCTCCTCTCAGCCTTCTCTTCTCAATGGCTACTAGTCAGCTACAGAACATCTCTACGTTTGTCCACAATGTTTACAATGAACCACAGAATGGTTTGAGTTGCAAGAGACCTTGAAGATCATCTAGTTTCAACCCTCACTGCCTGCTGTGGGCAGGGACACCTCCCACCAGCCCAGGTTGCTCCTCATCCAGCCTGGCCTTGAACACCTGTGCCAGTGTCTCACCACCCTCACTGAAAAGAATTTCTTCCTAATCTCCAGTCTCAATCTCCCTCTTCCACCTTCAATCCATTGCCCCTCATCCTAGCACTGCAAAGCCTTTGTAAAAAGTCCCTCCCCAGTTTTCCTGTAGGTCCCCTTCCAGGGGGGGCAAAGAGAGAGCAATCAACTTGTCACCATTTCCCTGACAGAATTTTCTCCTGAAAATTTCTTCTGACTAAAGCTCTGCGAGAGTCACCCTGCCATGTCAGCCAGGAATGGTGAAAGCTGAACTGCAAATTAAAGAAGCCAAAAGCACCATTTTCAAACCTTGTAGATTCTTTTCTATAACAAGAGAGCAAACAGATGTGGCAAGGAAAATAGCATTGCCATCCCAGCTATCCCAACAATGAGCCATTCCTTGCTCTTCATTCTCAGTTTTGGGGTCTTTTAAAGGACTGAAGCACACAAATTTAATCTGGCAATAAATCCAAATGGGGAATTAAATTTAAAATATTTTTGCAGGTGACACTACGATAGGAGGGAGTGCTGATCTGCTGGAGGGTAGGAGGCTCTACAGAGGCACCTGGACAGGTTGGATCAATGGGCCAAGGCCAATGGGACGAGGTTTCACAAGGCCAAGTGCTGGATCCTGCACATGGGTTACAACAACCCCATGAAGGCTTCAAGGCTTGGAAACTGCCCAGCAGAGAAAGACCTGGGGGTGTTGGTCAGCAGTGACAGAAGATGAGCCAGCACGTGCCCAGGTGGCCAAGAGGGTCACCACCATCCTGGCCTGGATCAGCAATAGTCGGCCAGTAGGGCCAGAGGAAGAATCATCCTCCTGTAGTCAGCATTGGTGAGGCCACACCTCAAATACTAGGTTCATTTTTGGGCCAAGAAAATTCAAGAAGGATGCTGAGGGGCTAGAGCAGGTCCACAGAAGAGCAACAAAGCTGCTGAAGGGTCTGGAGAACAGATCTGCTAAGGAACAGCTGAAGGAACAGGGGTTGCTCAACCTGGAGAAAAGAAGGCTGAGGGGAGACCTTCTGGCTCTCTACACCTCCCTGAAAGAAGGATGAAGGCAGGTGGGGCTTGGTCTGCTCTCCCTAGTAACAAGTGACAGGACAAGAGGAAACAGCATCAAGTTGCCCCTTGGGAGGTTTAGCCTGGACACTAGAAGAAACTTCTTCACTGCAAGGGTTCTCAGAGACTGGAACAGCCTGCACAGGGAGGTGGTTAAATCCCCATCCCTGCAGGGGTTTAAAAGATGCAGCCATGTGGTGCCAAGGGACATGGTTTAGTGGTGGACTTGACAGTGCCTGGTTAATGTCTGGAACTGATCTCAAAGGTCTTTTCCAACCAAGGCAATTCCATGATCCTACACTGAGGTGTTAATTTAATTAAACCACAACTTCCATGTTGGAAAATGGCTGAGGTGGGAAGAGACCTATCCAAGCACTGCTGGCAGCAGGGGGGCTACCCAAGATGACCCCAGTTGAGTTGTCAGTCTCTCTGCAGGCAGACTCTTGGCAGTCTGGTCTAGTATTTCACCACCTTCACAGCAGCGAGGTGTTGTAGGAAAGATGCTCCAGCCCCTGAATTATGAAATAGGTGGTGTACACAATGAAAGGGTTATTTGTTCTCTCGAGGCTAAGATGACCCTTTGCCTTACACAAAACAAATCGGGATCACATTCCAATCCAGTGCCTCTGACTTAGAATAAGACCACAGCTATCAAATCTTCATACGAAAGAGAAATGAACACAGAATGACTGCAAAATTAATTGGACTGAGCCTCTGTTCCATCCCTCATATCCACACACAAAAAATGTACACTAGTAAATTAGTTTTTTAAGGTCACAAGGTTCTGGCAATGGCCAAGGTCAAATGCAAACCAAACCAGGAAGAGAAACCTTAGCTGTATATATGCAAAGTCCATACAGAACTTCGCAACAGCATTTCCAAGTCATCAGTTTATTGCAGAACCCTTGCCACTGTAGAACACACATTGTTGATGGCAGTTCCACATTATGTGACTTCTCAGGTCAAATTCCTGATGAGCTACCTGCTCCTCCTACCACTTCAAAAGGTATTTTATAGGTTATCCCTAACTATGGGTGATACAGACAGGGGAAAGTCCCCATTCTGGCACTTCAGGACATGGTTTAATGGCCATGGTGGTCTTCAGTCAATGGATGGACTCAATGATTCATAGATTCATAAATTCATAGAATGGTTTAGGTTGGAAGGAACCTTGAAGACCATTTAGTTCCACCCTCCCTGCCACGTGCAGGGACACCTTCTGCTTAGACTGGGTTGCTCAAGGTCTCATCTAACTTGACCTTGAACACCTCCAGGGGACATCCACAGCCTCCCTGGGCAACTCGCTCCAGTTTGCTTCTTAAGCCTTTGGGTGAGACTCAGAAAATGTTATGTTTGTAAGCTGTGCCTTCTGGGAGTCCACACCAGGAGATGCCCTGCTAAAACCAGAACAGCTTTGTTGGACACGAACATGTCTTTGTGCATAGGATCATTATTGGTCTTGCCTGCTAATTAAACTACTCTCTTTTGAGAAACAACCACCTGGAGCTGCTTTGGGAAAGTCCCTGGTCTCCACCACTTTTTAAATCTTCTCAAGCATACCCAAGGGCCAGGATTTTCTTTTCAGGTATAATTTAGGACATACTCCAAAACATATCTCAGTCGACTTTGGCTGTGGGCAGATGTGCAGGTTTTCTCCAGGCAGCAGAGCCTGGTGAAGATCTTTCCTCTGGGAAGGGACTTTTTACAAGAGTTTGTAGTGATACAGTGGGAGGGAATAGATTGAAGCTTGAGGAGGGGAGACTTAGATTGGGAAGAAATTCTTTCCAGTGAGGGTGGTGAGACACTGGCACAGGTTGCACAGGCGGGCTGTGGATGTTCCCTCCCTGGAGGTGTTCAAGGTCAAGTTCGATGAGGCCTTGAGCAATCTGGGTTGTAGGAGGCATCCCAGCCCACGGCAGGGAGGTTGGAACTAGACGATCTTTAAAGTCCCTTCCAACTCAAATCACTCTATGATTCTATAGATCTGTGTTACTGTTTTACTGGTGCCCACCAGTCTTTGCCGGCAAAAAAAAGGGAAGCACAGAAGGCTCAGATGTGGGGAGGGCAGCAGAGTCTTCCAAGAGACAGGGAGCAGCAAACACCCTGAGGATCATGCAGCCCAAGCAGCTGCATGCACACCTGCAAGACAGCTTTGTCCTGAATGTAGAACTATTGCTGATTAAAGGTCTTGCAAAACGTGAACTGAAATGTGTGGTAAATTTTATTTCCAGCCAGAGCCACACACAAAAAAGCTGGCAGTTCCAACCAAGCCTTTCCCAGCTTCAGTAAAATTAGCAAGGAGAGACATAGGTTTGCATCTCAGCTCTGTCTGAAAGGTTGAAGTGGCCACAAAGCTTGGGACAAAATAAATTCTGTGTGTCACCACCCAGCTTCAGTGATATGCACTGATTTGGTTGTGCAAAAGTGAACCTGTGGGAAAGCCAAAGGGGGTTGAGCAGTGTGTCTGTACACAAACACGCCTGGCAGTTTAATTAGCTCCTAATGAAACTGTATCAGGTGGTTAAGCAACAAAGATGTAAGGGACTGAAAACCTGCTAAGGAGTTTGCTCATCAGAGAAAACACCAGACTGTCCCAAGGCACACACTGAGGCTCTGCCAGCACAGCAGAGGTGAAGATGAATCTTCCCCACTACTTCAACCTTATGAGATTCCACCTGGAGTACTGTGCCCAGCTCTGGAGCCACCAACATCAGAGGGACATGGAACTGCTAGGTCTAGAGTAAGCCATGAAGATGATCAGAGAGCTGGAGCACCTCTCCTATGAAGATGGACTGAGAGATGGCGTTGTTCAGCCTAGTGAAAAGGCGGCCCGGGGAGATCTTAGAGCAGATTTCCAGTATTTGAAGGAGACTTGGAGGAGAGCTGGAAAAGGACTTTTGACAAAGGCATGGAGTGTCAGGAGGAGTGGTAATAGCTTCAAACTGGAAGAAGCTGGATTTAGACTAGACATGGAGAAATTCTTCCCCCCACCATGAGGGTGGTAAGGCACTGGAAGAGGTTGCCCAGAGAACCTGTGGAGGCTCCAAGCCTGGAAGTGTTTAAAGCCAAACTGGATGAGGCCTTGAGCAACCTGGTCTAGTAGGAGGTGTCTCTGCCCATGGCAGGAGTGTTGGAACCAGATCTTTAAGGTCCCTTCCCACCCAAATCATTCTGCAATTTGAAGAGATCAAATTTCTCTCCTTAAATCGGCAGAGTCCTAGCATGGATTTACAGTTGGCAGGCCCTGCCCTCCTCACATTAAATTTAATTCTCCAGGTAGACAGGAGGGTGGTTCTCCATAGATGCCTCTCTACGTGCTACATGATGCACAAACGCTGTGGTGCAAGTCAGGTCTGGAGAAAGCCATTGTGTGTATGCTGGGCTGTATGAAGAAGTTGAACTGCTTCCACTTCAAAGCATCTTGGTGTCTCTTAGGCAGGATTCTCACAACATCGTGTCCAAGGTCACACATCCCTGCAGAAAGCAGGGCAGGAAGCTTATGAGAAGCCATCTGAGCTGGGCTCCGAGGCATCCATCAGAGCACGGCAGTTGCTCAGCTGAAGGGCTTGGTGTGCCACAATGGCAGTCATGTTGCTGCCACCTGCCATGTGAAACCATGGCCCCACTGCTGCCCCAGCAGCACAGCTCATCTCTTCCTGCCACACACGCAGCCAAGAAAAGCCTGGGCTCATCTCCCACTTAAGTCAACAGCAAACTTCTAAGAACACAGTGTGAGTAAACCTGGAGATACCACAGGCTTTTGTGGCAAGGTAAAGTTTGAGTCAACACCACCAAGGGCGAGTAGTGCATCCCTGCAGCCAAGCCACCGCAGCTGACACCTTCAGGTCCAGTAGTTTAGAGCTCTGCTGGCACAGGTTGAGTGCTCAGGGTTTAAAAGAGTGGTCAGGCATTGGAACAGGCTGCCCAGGGAGCTGGAAGAGTCACCATCCCCAGAGGTGTTCAGCAGACATGGCACTTTGGGACACGGTTTAGATGGGCACGGTGGTGTTGGGTTGATGGTTGGACTTGATCATCTTAGAGGCCTTTTCCAACCCAAACCACTCTACAATTCAGGCAAAGCAAGCCCTCTGTTTGCTGATGTATCTCAACCCTACAGTTGTAACTTGGCCATGTAGTAAGCCACGTGCAGGAAGCTGCAAAGGCTGTAAAACCCACAGGACTTTGTTTTGCTAACCTGCCAGAAGAGAGCTGCTGTTCCTTTGTAAGAATGAGGCTCTTTCAGTCAGCTGTCCCTGTATGTCCTTTCATTTATCACCTGTGGCTTTGACAGTGAAATCAAACCCATGCTCTCCTCTATCTATCACCTTCACACTTACAAGAAAGAGTTGTTCATGGTTGTGAACTGCAGCTAAGTGCTAGCATAAAGCAACTCGAGCTGATTCATTCCAGATGATGCTGGTGGTTAAACGAAGGCTTCTGGGTGAGAATCCCAACTGGCAGTGCTGGGATGCATCTATATACAAAACGTTCAGTCCTACACTCATGCAACACTGATGCTGGAAGGGACTTTTAAAGGTCCATCTAAGCCCAAACCCCTGCAGTCAGCAGGGACAGCTGCAGCTACAGCAAGTAGCTCAGGGCCCCAAACAACCTGACCTACAGTAGTGCCAGGGATGGGGCAGCCACCATCACCCTAAGACACCTGGGCCAGGGTCTCACCACCCTCAGTGTCAAACATTTCCTCTGTCTCTCTAGTCTGAATCTCTCTCTTCTGGTTCAAACCATCATGTCTTGTCCTGTCAGGCCCTGCTCAGGTCTGTCCCCAACTTTCCTATCTATGGGGGCTTTGTTCTGTATCAAAGACATCTCTTGAGCTCCCTTCACAAGGGCAATCATACAGCAGCAGAGGTTTTCTTAGAAATAATCATGACTTTACCAAAACATGGGGATTGGACTGGGCTCCTTTTCCCTGGCTACACCAGAATCTGGATGAACTCTTGACCAGTGTCTGGCTTTAGGGGACAGAATTGCTAAGACACTTTTAAAAACATCAATATACAACAGTCAAATAAAATACATTCTATATGAAGCCATTATCTAAGCTAGGCACTGTCATTTCCAAGAGAAAAGCAGTTAGAAAAGTCAGGAAGTTTTAACACCAGAAGAATGCAATGTCCATTATGGGCTGTGAAGCACTTGCACTTTATCATCAGCAACACTGAAAGCAACAAGTGCTGAGGTTTGGAATTGCAGCTCTTACTTCAGGAACAAAATCTTCTTCAGGTTAAGTCTTAGAGAAGAGAGAAGGTAGAAAATTCAAATAAGGGAAAATCCACAGTTTAATGCAAATAAAACACAAATCAATAGAAGGAAAAAGCAAAAAGGTAAGCAGTGAATTTTGTTTGCAGAGGAGAGGAGAAGTCCTGTAGGACAGAGTGCTCCAGCACAGGTTGCAGAGCTGCAAAGGGTGACAAGAGGTTGAAGCACACAGGTCAGGCTCAGTGATGTTAACTGTCTGGTTCTTTTTCAACTTTTAAACTCTCTGAACAGACGAGCCCACGCAAACTGTCCCTGCTGGCTACAAGGGAGGTTGGACTAGATGACCTTGAAGAGCGCTGCGGTCGGGGTCTGGTGACCGGAAGACATCACGTTGTACGGAAAGACAAGGCCCCTTCCTATGAGCCAGTAGCGCTTAGTTATGATGTAAGCAGACGGAAGTGACGTAAATTTAGGCTATATAATGCTGTGTCACCTATCACTAAACGCCATTTGCCGTCCACCACACTGGTGTTTGCGTGCTGATGGACCGTACAGCCAGGAGTTGGCCGACGAGTCGCTCATGACCCAGGCCGCCACGCCTCCGCGGGAGGCAACAGAAGAGTCCCCTCCAAACCATTCTTTCATTCTACAATTCAAGGATAAAACAGCAGATTTAAATGTAACAGAGTGGACCTAGTCCAACACTTTGAGCAGATTGCATTTTTTATACTTCTTTTTCCTTAAACATCTAATCCCCTATAAATTAAAAGGTCTTTATTTAAAAAACCCAACAAACCAAACAAAACAACACAAACAAACAAATTAACAAAAAAAAAAACCCAGATTTGGATTCATAAAGACAGGTATTTATAGATGGCAAGCAACAAGAAGTAATTTAGACTGTGCAAGCACTGAGGCTTGTAAGGCAAACCTTATTGTTTTGTCTATCTCCCTGTGCTGAGGATCAAAATCCTGTCAAACAAATTTCCTGAAAATCTGAGCCCACATCCAAAGATATTTCTTGTGTCACCTCTCCTCCCTCCCTCCTTCCCCTGTCCATGGTCTGCTTCACAGAATCACAGAATGGTAGGGATTGGAAGAGACCTCTGGAGATCATCCAGTCCGACCTTGTTTTCCTTATCTGAAATAGTAGGCTGAGATCTGTGCTTCCTCCTGGCAGAAAAGGTGGAAGGGTTTTTGGCAGAACTGGAGCCTCCAGCACAGACTGAGGCACAGCAGCTCTCCCAGAAGATCTAGGTACAACCTCCTGGGCAGAACAAGAACTTTTTCCCTGTTTGAAAGTGCAAGAGTTGATATTACCTGAAACTCAACTTCCAGCCAGTAAAATGAAGCAGCTTAAAACATCTGAAGCAGAAGAGCTCTTTGGTCTTGACATATTTTGACAGAACACATCCCAAACTGAAAGGCAATTATTAAGAGTATCACTAACAAACTTAAACATATCAATATCCTGGATGGACAATCCAGACCCTACTCAGTCTTCAAATAACTGGAAATGAGAGGAAACAAAACAGTACAGGAACAGTTTAAGCAGCACACAGTGTACAAAGTAGCTGAAAACTTGCATTGTATTCACAAACTGGTGCCTCAACAGGCCCAGTCCCTCTCTGCAAACATGGGAGATCACGTACAGCAGCTTGAGCAGCATGCACATTTTCCTTTGGGAGGTACAGGGAATTGGGAACAGCAATCCAGCAACAGCAGGAAAGTGACTGTCCCCTGTACTCAGCACTGGTCAGGTTACACCTCTAATATGGGGTTCAGTTTTGGGCCCCTCACCCCAGGAAGGACATTAAGGGGCTGTAAAGGGTCCAGAGAAGGGCAAGGAAGCTGGTGAATGGTCTGGAGAACAGGGTTGGTGAGGAGCAGCTGAGGGTGTTCAGTATGCAAAAGAGGTGGCTGAGGGGAGACCTTCTGGCTCTCTGCAACTCCCTGAAAGCAGGTTGGAGTGAGGTGGGGGTTGATAACTTCTTCCTAGTATCAGGTAATAGAATGGCCTGAAACTGTGCCACAAGAGGGTTAGGTTGGAGAGTAGGAATTTTTTTTTTCCTGCAAGAGTGGTCAGGCACTGGAGCAGGCTGCCCAAGTTGGTGGTGGAGTCACCATCCCTGGAGGTGTTTGAGAAAAGTGTAGGCATGGGACTCTGGGACATGGTTTAACAACCATGGTGGTCTTAGGTTGAATTTGATAATCTCAGATGTTTTTTCCAACTGAAACAATTCCCTGGCTCTATTAACAGCAGTTGTCATTTAGATGTTGGAAGGACAGCACAGCAGAGCA
>VWZE01002700.1:1931-14107 GCA_013396675.1 Eubucco bourcierii | reverse complement strand
TTTCCCCAGTAAACAACCAGTAATAGTAAAAAACAAGCAAACAAACAAACAGATAAAGAGTATGGAATACAACAGTGCGACAACTTAAAGAGCTGCTCATTTTTCGTGCTAGTAGGGAAAACATCCTGTCAAGACAAAACAAAGCTTTGAAAACTCTTCTGTAACTGTCTTGCTACTTTGGGTATGGTAATGAGAAATGCAGTATAGTAGTGGAAGAAAACAATATTGAGTTCATTGTCACACTCAGTTAGATTGTTCTGTGTAAGCTTAAAAGTAAAGATACTATGCATGGAGAGTCTCCCAGATCTGTTGTCTTGTAATATTTTTTGTTTTTAAAAAAATGACTAAAATAAGAAGTAATTGTACAGTTGTGCTTCTTAGACCACCCACCTTACTGTGCTTCTTGATATTTGTCTTCGCTTACAGGTAGTATTTGCATAACCGTGACTCAGAGGGAGGTATACATTCTGCCCTTGAAGTGAGTCTGAGGTATTTGTTGACTGATTGATTTCTAAAATACCCTTATATAATAAATCCTGAAAGAATGGTTAGAGATCAAAATATAAATAGATACCTGTGATCACACACATCCTATTAGCAATCACTTGAGTTAGTAACTGAATCTTGCTTTGTGCTCTGAAGATCAACAAATTCAAGCTGTAATAATGGTATAGTGCAGGTTACACAGCTGTAGTCTGTTTTCAGACAGTTTTCTTAGTATCAGATGAGTTTGAGCAAAGACGAGTAGAAGATAGTATCATGTATGGATCAGTAGGTGCAGAAATATGCCTTACTTGGCTATACAAACACAGTGAAGGGAAACTAGGGCTTGTAGAGGGAAAGCATTCCTGGCAGATGTTCCATTGATACAGTACAGCAAAGAGCAGTGATGTAGAAACAAAGAACACTGAGCTATGAGAAGGTGAATATAAATGACTGCAGATGGATCTGTGGAAAAAAAAACCAGTCATTCAACAACTTCCAAGCCTTTTTTTAGTGTGAGACATTCATATTTAGAGCTTGTTTTTAATAGAAAAACATCATCTAGATGATGCTAACCTGACAAGTGATTCAAATCAAAAGTAAGGACAATGGTCCAGTCTTGGATGCATTCTCTGTCTGGATCAGTTGAATCTGGCCACTGTCATATAAAATCTAAGATTCAGGAGTCTTAAACATTTATGATGTTGAAAACAGATGAATGATTTGAGAGTAGCCTTTACCTTGAGCTCCATTTGTTTTCATTAGCTTGTATTAGATGCTTTGCTGTGGATTTACAGATTCTGACAGCTTCTTTCCCATGGTGTGATAAATGAACCATACAGCTTATAACTTCGCTGCTGAGGCCATATGGAGGAATATCCACTGCAAAGTAAAAGTAAGAAAATGGAAAAAAGAACAAAAAGAAGAAGAAAAGAAAAATAGGAAAATAAAAAGAAGGAAAGATGGAAAAAAGAGAAGAAAAAAACTATTCTGGCATTTCTGGCAGAGGGGGCCTGCTAGCAGTGCCTGTAAGATCCATAATCACATGAATATTTGCCTCTGTGTCCCCTGTAGTTTTTGGATGTTCAAAGCACATTCTGGTGACAACACTGTGCATACGAAATGAATTCACATCACTATTCTTAGGATGTAATTTGGAACATATGCTTACTTAAAAACTAGTAGTATAAAATGTATTCATCTCAAACTTTACACAGTAAAAATAAACTGGAATCTTGTATTGACACAGAAATGTTTGCTTATAATCAAGACAGCACTGCCTTCTGTGGGATTAATAATTCATATATTTTATCTCATTCAAGACATTTCAGAAAGTCCATCATACTGTATTTTCCATATAGTTGGTAAAGTTTTGTGGCTCAAAACCCATGAAATGAAAAATGGTTTGAAAAACCATAACACTATTAATACATTAATATTTATGTAGCTCTTTTGATGACAAACATTCCAAAGTGCTTTCCAGTAAAAGAAAATGAAATAAAGCGTGAAGAGAATGCAGAAGACTGTAAGTCAAAAGGTCACTGAAAAAGACAAATCAGATGTGTGTGGTTGAGGGTCTGACCGAGTTCATCCAGTTAATATTTGTGGAAATCCTGTAGTCTTTTCTAAGCCTCTGGTTAGCTGAGTTATAGGAATAATCTGTCAAGAACCCAGAAAGAATCAAAACAATCATTTCACTATGGGGAAATAAGGTTTTGTTCCAAACAAGTACTGGGTGTACTGACCACACTCTGGCCATTTACATAACTGATTTAACTGGAAAAAAACCAAAACAAAACAAAAAAAAAACCCCAAAAAAGTTAAAAATTTTGTTAATTGCTTCACCATGATGATGATGATGATGATTCAGAAGTGAAAAATACATGTAGAGGACATGCTCTATAATGTATAACTACTGACTCTGTAATAGCAACTTGTATTCAACAGATTTTCACCCTTCATCTTTTAAAAAAGATAATACTTCGTTATAAAAATATCCCTTATATTTGATGGACTTCTTCACTACCTGAAGAAGCTTATGATTAAAAAGGAGAAACAAACTTGGGACACAAGAGAATTACATCTGTTTCATTAGGTGAGGTTAGAAGAATGAGCTGTTTTTTCTAGCTCAGCAATATTGCATGACAAAGGATCAGCTGTGATGTTGAGTCTTTCCATTATACAAAACCTGCCAGAATAGAGTCTCAAGTTTCTGGGGCTGCTGGTGGCTTTTAGAAGATAGTTGCAAAAAGATCATTAGAAAAGAGACACATCTGTGAAATGATTTGGTGTGTAAGTTGCACTCATTAAAGGGTAAAACAAAACCAAAACAAAAAATCAGACAAACAAACAAATAAAACCCACCACCAAACCAATCAAACAAAAACTTCCATTTTCAGACTATCAAGAGAGAAAATCAGGTTAATGTTTACAGATTTGTATGCTTACTTTGTGGAGAGAAAAAATAAATTAGGAAAAGAAAACCTATAGGTTCTTTTACTTGTATTGGGATACTGGCTGTCATTATATATTCTACTTTTACATGGAGAACAAATATCCCATTTTTCTGTTACTCTATTTTTCATACTCAAGTCTCTTAGTAATACAACTATGTTTTGTTTGAGTGATTTATTTGAACTAATAAGAGTAATTTACTTTAATTGAGAATATTTTAATAGTTCTTTAGCTACACATGAGCTCACACTAGTTTTCAAGTCTGCATACTGTGTCGATATTGACTTCAAAACTATCAAATGACAGAAGTAAAACTATATGTATTCTTACTTGACCTACAGACTCATATTTAACAACCATACTGTTTTTTTTCTAGACACCAATGTCAATGTCTCTTTCCATCCTGTAGGGTTTGTTAAAACACTCAGAAAAATACCTAGACTGTAGAATTTAGCTCTGAAGCACTTTAGAAACACTCTGTCTTTGATAAATGTAACAAGTGTTTTCGCATGGTATTATCAAGACATCCTATTTTTACAAATAAGATGCACAGATATAAAACTCAAAGGACAATTTGCTATCTTTGAATTGTTATATAGGTCCCAACAATGACCTATATAACAATTTGCTATAATTTGAATTGTTATATAGGTCCCAACAGTGCTACAGAACATGTTCTGAATGCTTGCTGTACTATGCGTTGTTTATTGAAGTAATCCTTCGATCCAATGAGATTCAAAAGACCAGATGATTCAGTTAACTGACTCAGGCAAGATACAACTGGAGACAGAACCTTCTTTTTGTTAGCATAAAAACTCATTGCTGTTAGAGGTCAGTAATTAAAAAAAAATACTCTTATACAAGAAATGAAAAAAAACGAGATGTTTTGGAAATTTTTTTTTTCATTCACTGACTGCCTAACTTAAAAAAAATGGTTCTGAAGGAGGAACTGCAATATAATAAAAAAATTACCTCAAGTCCTGAAAACCAAAATGCAGTATATGGATATTTTTTGCATGTTCCTTATTTACCCAACTAGATTTCAATTTATTTTCTATAACGATACTCTTAGAAGCGTTGTTCCAGAAGACTAAAAATAATATGGCAGAGTCTGAGATGGTACATGTTTTACTGAAAAATCCATTCTCTGAACCTGAATCAGACTAAATGGTAGTGTGAGTTTAGGGGATGGGATGTTCTAGCTTGGAAAATACCAGCACACATCATTCACTCAACAAGCATTTCCTCAGAGTTATTGAACTCCTCTGCTGTGCCATCTTTCTGTAGAGAGGCTGATCTGCAATTTGCTCTAGGCCATTGTGCTGGTTTGAGGCTAATTGGAATATTTTAATGGAGAAAATTATATTATAGTCTGTGAAATAAAAACAATGGTGATGTCTACTTCACTAACAGGCATGCTGAGATGTACAAGAATAAGAATAAAAACATAGATAAGACTGTCCCTTGGTCTTGCTCTGGAAGCTAGTGGATCCTCACCTCTCTGTTGAATAATCTAGTTGACCACCCAATTTCTAATCCCCCTGGCTGATTCTCCAAACTCACCTTGTGCTTGAGCCAAACCTTGCTGTAAGAGAGGGATGGGGAGAAGGTGGAAGGGTTGTTGGGACCCCCTCCTGGGGACTCTGATTTCTGGGAGGGGTATTGTGTTTCTGTATTGCCTTTAATTTGTATATTTCTGTAAATATTCATGTACATTATATATAAATCTGCTTGTACATTGTGCTAAGCTGTAAATATAGCTTCATTCCTTAACTTTCAGCTGACTGAGTCTAGTCTGGGTGATTTTACAAAGTGGGGGGGCGGGCAGGTAACTCCCATACCATCACTACCATGTATGTTATTCTGTATTTTAATAGGCATGTACTGTTGTTCAAGAGCAGACTCAAACACATCTCTCAAGGTCAAAGAGTGTTACCTGCCATTTTGTTAGTCACATCCTCTAGTATCATCATGAATGCTTATCACTAAATGGTTAGAGGAAACGAGTGAAGATTACTCAATTCAGAAAGCATGGTCAACCACTGGAATGGGATGCACAGGCAGGTGCCGAGTCACCAATCCTGGATGTGTTTAAAAGTCGTTTGGTGTGGTGCTTAGGGATATGGTTTAGGGTGAACCTTGTAGATTAGGGTTATCGGTTGGATGTGGTGATCCTGAGGGTCTTTTCCAACCTGAATGTTTTTGTGATTCTGTGGATATGTAGTGAGGAATACATTCAGGTACATTCAAATTGTATGCAAGTATTTAAAATTATATGCAACATAAAGAAAGCATCCTTCATCCAACTTACTCCTAGGTTTATTAAGCCTGATCTAACTGATAGTTAAGAATTGCAGTCTCCAGCTTTTCATAAAAGTTTTGCTACATTTTCTGTGGGAGCACACTCATCCAGGAAGAAATTCTGGGGTTTCAGCCTGTCTCTATAGAAATTAAAGAAAACAAATCAAGATGATATTTCTTTTGGTAAATGATGCTCCTGGGAAATATTGAAAATATTTCTTAATTTACCAAGAAACAAACTGGGAAGCCCTTTACCTCTTGTAAATATCTGCCTAGTTTTACAACATCATCTGCTATTTATCTTTTACTCATTAAAATTATGAACATATTTGGAACATGAACAGCTTTTAGTACTGTATAGATCAACTCCACATGAGAAATTAGGAAAAAAGAAAAGAAAAGAAAAGAAAGAGATAGAACTGTTACAGTAACGTAAAAAATACTGAGGATATCCACTCAGTGTTCTAAGTGTAAGAGTATGATTTGCATAATTTTTATTAAAAGTCTGTATGGAGAGTCTAGGTAGAATAGTGTAATCTTTAGGATCTGTAGACTCCAAATTTATCAGTTAAGAAATTATACCTAAATGATTGTTCTACCTGTATCAGATCATACTCTGAGATTCTGACCTACTTCATCTGGCTCTCTGCATTCAACCTGAGCACAGTTGCAACTATCAGATGAGAATAGGATCTTAGTTCTTCCTATTAGTCAGAGCCATTAATTTTCAATTTCATGTGTCTATACCACAATCCTCATTCCAAATCAGACTGTAGAAGAAAAACATGTCTTCTTCTCCAATAGTATGACTACCTGGATGTTAGCAGAAAAAAAAGTTGTAAAAGGCAAATGTTAATAGTATTACATGGACCGCTTTCATGTAGACAGACTTCAAGGTCAGACTATCTGATTTAATCATCTTTAACTCTTAACTATCTAAACAGACATAAACTCTCACTGTTGAAAGAATGGGCCTCTTAAGTTTCTCAGCTTGTGTCTCTGCTCTGAAGTCAATTTCTAATCTCCATTACATTCAGTAGATGTTGGATTGGGATGTTAAAATTTAATTTTAATGGTTAAACCAGCTCCTTCAAAGTGAACACTTACTTTCTTATCAGCTAAAAACTAAAAAAGTTTTCTGTAAAAGAATAAAGATGTGCTTCTTTTATGATTATGGAGATTCATAAACATCATTATGAAAGGAGAATATTTTTTAATAGGAAAGAGAATTCCACTGATCAATATATGTATTTTAAATAAAACCATTTAAAGTTGTTTTTATCCTAGACATTTTGTGCTGTCCTCCAACTAACTATTCTAGAAATGAAAGGTATCATTACAATCTAGTCCCCTTTGTCTTCATCCGTACAAGATTTCACCATCTTTGCTTGTACACTTAAGTCAAAATCAACATAGTGCATCTTTTATACTGGACTCATTTAAGGTGGTTTGTTTTTTCATTTTTGGTTTGGTTTTGTTTTTTTTTTTAAACCAAAATGCCCTCTTCTCATTCTGCAGGTAGCTATTCTGAAATGATATGTGTTCAAAGATCCAGAAAAACCTTCTTTAACTTTCTAATTTCTCTTGACTATTCATCTACATCACTCTGCTGATTTAGACTATATGTATTATCAGAAGATTAAAGACATGTTTTGAAAGTGCAGGTGCAAAATGTTTAACACAACCTTGGGTTTTATTCCACAAAGCTCCTACTTCTGAGGAAAAACATGTTTTCATGTGTAAGTGATCCCAAATTCTCTCTTTTTACACTACTATAAAACATGCAGGGGTAAAGAACATTTTCAAACTCCCTGTGGCAAAACAAACTAGAATTGAATCTTCCTATGACTATTTGAAAGCAAGTTGTTTAAGAATAGGACTGCTTCATAAACTTCAGGGACTTCATTTGCATGTGAATATTGATTCCTCTCACAGAAACAGTTCATCCTTTTATGTTGCTTTTGCACGAGTTTGTCCTCCAGAGAATTTAATTTTTTGTTTTAAATTTCTTTTTTTCTGTACTCCAGCCGAGTGTTTCTGTTGCCCCAGTCAAAAATACTTCTCCTCGACAAATCAAGGGAAGCAATAAGAATGTGTAGATTACTCCCATTCTTCCTCTCAAGCATAAGCAATTCAGATTTCCTTCCAAGGAAAGAGTGAACATTTGACCTCTCTTTTAAATTAACAGGTAAGCAAAAGTGGTTGTATGTGTGTGAGGGTAGACATAAGCATCAAACAATCTAAATTACTGAAAGTAGTTAAGTGTAGTATTTCCTAAGTAAATCAGAGCTGAAAGTACTCCTTGATCATTCAACCAAGGGTTATATTTTGGTTCTCATAATTCATCCTGAGGCTATGCTTACCAGTTGCAAATAAAACAGTGTATTAGTTTGACCTTGTAGTCTCTACTTAACATGAATAAGTGCTATGAATTTCCCACAGAAGTCTCCAGAAGGGGCAGAATTTGTCACAAGGACTGGGATTTCACCAGCAGACTCCATTTGCATAAATGTGTTCATGCATGATAGAACAGTTTCTTGCCCTGAAAAGTGAGGGAGTGAGCAGGCAGACTCAGTAGACAGTGCACCTCTTTTGTCTCCCTTCATGAAATCTGACATTGCAGTATTCCATGAATTATCACCATAGAAATATAGTGCTGTCACATATAACTCCAATGATATGCTAGTTTTTGTTTTAATATTACAGCAGAACAAAAAACTGTCTTCTCTATGTTTTACTGCAGTGATATTGCCCATGTTAAATTATAGTCATATAGGATGCTGTGATGACACAAGAATCAGGGACACCTTATTAACATAACTAAGTCACATTTGAAGAGAAATATACAATAATTCAGTAGATGTCAATGGGTCCATGTCCAAGTGGAGGCCAGAGACAAGTGGACTCCCTCAGGGATCAGTCCTGGGACCAGTCTTGTTCAACATCTTTGTCAGTGACATGGACAGGGGCATTGAGTGCAGCCCCAGCAAGTTTGCTGACGACACCAGCTGTGTGGTGCTGTTGACACACTGGAGGGAAGGGATCCATCCAAAGGGACCTGGACAGGCTGGAGACGTGGGCACAAACTGACCTCATGAGGCTCAACAAGATGACATGCAAGGTGCTACATCTGGGTCAAGGCAATCCCAAGCACAAATTCAGGCTGGGCAGTGGCTGGCTGGAGAGCAGTCCTGAGGAGAGGGACTTGGGTGTGCTGATGGATTAGAAGCTCAACATGAGCCAGAAGTGTGTACTTGCAACCCAGAAAGCCAATCAGATCCTGGGCTGCATCAGAAGTTTGGCCAACAGGTTGAGGGAGGAGATTCTCCCCTTCTACTCTGCTCTGGTGAGACCCTACCTGGAGTACTGCATCTAATTCTGGAACCCCTATTACAAGAGGGATGTAGACATGTTGGAGCATGTCCAGAGAAGGGCCATGAGGATGATCAGAGGGTTGGAGTATCTCTGCTATGAGGACAGATTGAAAGAGTTGGGACTGTTCAGTCTAGAGAAGAGTTGGCTCCAATGTGACCTTATTGTGGCCTTCTAATATCTGAAAAGGGCCTACAAAAAAGCTGGGGAGAGACTTTTTAGGATATCAGTGACAGGTAGTGACAGGACTAGGAGGAATGGAGCAAAGCTGGAGGTGGGTAGATTCAGACTGGACTTGAGGAGGAAGTTCTTCACCATGAGAGTGGTGAAACCTTGGAATGGGTTGCCCAGGGAGGTGGTTGAGGTCCCGTCCCTGGAGGTGTTTAAGGTCAGGCTGGATGAAGTTCTAGCCAGCCTGATCTAGGGATCTGTCCATGGCAGGGGAGTTGGAACTTGATGATCCTTGTAGTCGCTTCCAACCCTGACTGATTCTGTGATTACAAAATAGTTCTCTTCACAGGGACCTGGAATACTGCTGCTCCATATAATAACTGAGATATATCAATTTAGTTATATGTAAGGGAAAAAAATAATTCTTTCTCATGTTATCTATTTGTTATTTACTCGCCTGCACATTTTTGATAAAAATCAAAGTCTACAATGTTTAGGGTAATATAGCAATACTGTAGATATCAATAGATATAAAATAAATAAGAGCAACCTGGAAAAAGACTTGTTCTCAGCTTCTAAATCAGCTGATAGTGAACAATAGTTTGGCATAATATCAAATGCTCTCAAATTCAGATTTCTAGAGAAAAATATAACTAATGTCCTATGGTAAATTCTCAGAATGCTCATAGTGTATGTATCTTGGAGACCAGATAGAGTTGTACTAGTATAAACAGTATGATGAACAACTATTAATTGCTATGAGTTGACAGGAAAAGACATTTTCTTTCATTGTTTCAGGCCTTTAACAAGCCTTTAAACAACCTGTGTTTGACTTTATGTTTTCCTAAAGAAGTGTGTGTTATGCATAAATGAAGACTAGGAAAAAGGCTATTTCTTTGCTCGGTATATAGTGTGTTCATAAATAAATTGCCAATAAATCTCATCACATGATAAGGATATAGTGAATTATCCTGACTTCTCTATCATTGGACTTCTTTCCATAACAATGTTACTTGCTTTTTCATTTCAGCTCCTATGGGCATTTCTCTTTATTGGAAAATATGATTATGTCTAGTGTGCCTGCTCTTCACTCACACATTGGTTTGAGTTAAAACAGAACTAATACCGTTCAGCAATTGTACTTTTCATCTCAGTCTCTCCTAAGTACCTGCACTTTCTGTGATGTTTCACAGAGAGTGGTTGCTTTTAGCATATAAACTCCAAGTTTATAGTTACTACCAAAGATTATTATGCAGACCAAGGTCACTGCTGAAGCTTGTGTACTACATCGGGCATGCAAAATAAAAGATGGCGTCTATAGGGAGGAGTGGGCAGGATAGGTGACCCTAAGCTTACCAACAAGGTGAATACCATTTCATACATGCTGGAGATCAATGGGATGAGATTTAACAAGACTAAGTGCAGGGTTCTACACTTTGGTCACAACAATCCCAAGCAGTGCTACAGGCTGGAGAGTAACCAGGTGGAAAGGGACCAGGCGTTGCTGGTAGATAGTAGCTGAACATGAGTCAGCAGTGTGCTCAGGTGGCCAGGAGAGCCAATGGCATCCTGGCCTGTATCAGGAACAATGTGACCAGCAGGACAAGGGAGCTTATTCTTCCCCTGTATTCAGCACTGGTCAAGCCACACCTTGAGTACTATGTCCAGTTCTGGGCCCCTCAGTTCAAGAGAGATGTTGAGGTACTGGAATATGTTCTGAGAAGGGTGACAAAGCTGGTGAGGGGCCGGAAGCACACCCCTATGAGGAGAGGCTGAGGGAGCTTGGGTTGTTTAGTCTGGAAAAGAGGAGGCTCAGGAGTGACCTCATCGCTGTCTACAACTACCTGAAAGGAGGCTGTAGCCAGGTGGGAGTTGGTCTCTTCTCCCAGGCAACCAGCAACAGAACAAGAAGATACAGTCTCAAGTTGTGCTAGGGGAGGTATAGACTGGATATTAGGAGGAAGTGCTTCACAGAGAGAGTGACTGGCATTGGAATGGGCTGCCTGGGGAGGTGACGGACCCGCGATCCCTGGAAGTGTTCAAGAAAAGGCTGGATGAGGCACTTAATGCTGTGGTCTAGTTGATTGGATAGGGCTGGGTGAAGGGTTGAACTGGATGATCTTGGGGGTCTCTTCCCACCTGATTGATATTTGATTCTGGAATAAATCCATTGAATGGGGAGTCACAAAGTCCATCATCAAACTTTCATTTATGAAGAAGTTGTGAAACATGGGAAAGGATTTAAACTCCAGTGAAAATGAGTAACACCATCTGGTTGCTCTGATACTGGAATAACAAGGCCAATTCCGTTCAGGTGGATGGCAGAGAAGTTGGGATCCCTATGCAGAGAGGAAAGCATAGATAAAATTGTTGTGAGAAAAAGCAACCTCAGCCTCTGGAGGTGGTTATTGTCAGTTGTAGAGATTGAGTATGCATATGGAACATATATGTATACATCTGGATATGAACAAGCATCAGGTTCAGTTCAAGCATCAGTATTGCCTGAATAAATGCTAATACAGTAGCATTAACAATGACTATATTCAACAACCCTTTCCACCTGTCAAACACGATCAATGTTGGGGTTTTTGGTTGTTTTTTTGTTTTGTTTTGGTTTTTTTTTTCCGCTAGGTTTGATGTTTAGGTATCCTAGACTGGCATTTACATGACATCTTCTCTAACTCTTCAGAAAACATTTATTTTCTATTGAGATTTCAACAATTTATTTGAAATTCTATCACAATATTACATTACTAATTGCTTCAAAATTTCCAAAAAACCCTAAGCTTTACTGCAAGGTATGACTACACTCTTCTAAAGAATATATTTTTAAAAAAAATATTGTTGCTACCTTTCCTAACTAAGCAGACAGGAATGGGCCCAGTTGTGCTGGCCTAAGGTTGATATTTTAATGGGATAAATTAGATTATAGACTGTGAAAATAAAACAATGGCGATGTCTACTTCACTCATAGTTTTGCTACGATGAATAAAAGCAAGGACTTAAACATAGGTAAGACAGTGTCTCTGTTTGTTGGAGTCAGTGTCTGTGTTTTCTCCCTGGACTGCTATGTAACCTGACTAATCATTCTGCTTGTAACTCCTCTTGCCGATCCTCCAAATTTCCCATGCATTTAAGGCAGAAACTGGGATAAGGTAGAGGAGTGGAAAGAAGGTGGAAGGGTGGTTGAGAGCCCCTCCTGGGGACTCTGATTTCTGGGAGGGGTATGTTTCTGTATTACTTTTAATTTGTGTATTTTTGTATATATCTGCAAAAAAATTTAATATATTGTAAATACCTGCTTGTATATTGTGTTAAGCTGTGAATATAAAGCTTCATTCCTCGACTTCCTCAACTAGCTGAGTCTAGTTTGGGTGATTTCATTGTGTGTTGGG
>VWZE01002699.1:461773-513882 GCA_013396675.1 Eubucco bourcierii | reverse complement strand
GGGGAGATTGAAACTGGATGTTAGGAGGAAGTTCTTCACAGTGAGGGTGGTGAGGCACTGGAACAGGTTGCCCAGGGAGGTTGTGGCTTCTCCCTCCCTGGATGTGTTCAAGGCCAGATTGGATGAGGCCTTGAGTAACCTGTACTAGTGGGAGGTGTCCCTGCCTATGGCAGGGGATTGGAACTAGATGATCCTTGAGGTCCCTTCCAACCTTACCATTCTATGATTCTATGAGTGTTAGTGCAGTTTCAAAGGTCTGTGTTCTCTTTGCCGTGTGACTGGAGCTTTGTTCTCTGAAGTTTTGTTTTCCCCTAGCACTAACTCAAATGCAGAAAACCCAAGCTTTAAAAAAAAAAAAAAAAAAAAAAAAAAAAAAAAAATTATCCTGAAGCTTATCAGAGTTTGGAGAGGTTGCAGCTTGTCATAGGGTGGTCAGGCTTTCAAGACTGATGACTTGGAGGGCTATTTTGCATCACCTACCCACAACACTAAGGTTAATGTGGCTGCTGTAATTGCACTGTTGTTTGTTAAGTCACACCAATATTAATTTCTCTAAGCACACAAATGAAAGATATTGCTGTGCTGTATTGCACAATGGCTGTGACTTAGTCAGGACTTTTTGATACACCCAGGGATCCTGCTATAATTTTTGGTTTACACTATATCACAGTTTCCTTATGTATCTTTGTAAATAACTGCTTGTAATTGCTCTGCTGGGCAAAGGTCCCTGTGAATTGCTGTAGATGTCTCTCGATGAGATTAGCTGCTGTAAAGTTTTGGTTGCTGTTGAACACAGGGGTTTGTGTTGGTATTATGATTCTGCAGGCAGCTGGTGTCAGTTGACAAGATGTCTGAGTGAGATCACAATTTCATCGTTATCATCAGTTATCAACTGGAGGCAGGTGTATTGTATCAAACAGTGATCACAGCAATGTAGGATCTCTAGCATGGATGTGTCAAGGGTGCTTGTCAGCGTCAAAATTACCTTTGTCTTCATACTGCTTACCTAGCTGTGGGCTTATTGCTGGGGTGATGATAAAGCAAAATTGTAAGTAATTGGGGAGTAGAAAAGGAACCTTGAAAATAATTTTAAGGAGCTTCTTTCAGGCCTTTGGCAAAAAGGAAGGTTTCAAAAACTCAAGACACTTGTCTCTGGTTGTTTATTAAAAATTAACTTTCCCTTCCAGTTACTTTATCTGTACATAACTAGGTTGGAGAACAGTACTAAGTTTTCTCTTGTGAGCCTTCAATTTAGAGGTAGATGCCACTAAAGCTCTTGTTACTCATTGTGCCCCAAGCATGGGAAGTACTCAAGGGTCACTAGTACTAGTTGCTCTCTAGAGCATGCAGCTCCCAAGTGCTACAATAATAACCAAAGGAAGGATTCCCACAAACCTGGTGGTGTTGACAGGCTCCCTGATTTTTGAGCTGTAAGCAAACCTGTAAATTAATGTAGCTGGCAAAATGCTGACTGATGGCCTTTTGGGCAAAATGGCCTGGCTGAAGCTGGAGAGGGTGTCAGAGCATTTGGACTGTGTGTGGTCAGCAGACACAAGTAGGAAATGCATGTTGTGTTTGAGCAGAGACTTTTTTCCACCCTGATAATGCTATGGTTTTCCTTTGGAGCTTTTACTGTCAATATTAAACTTCTAGGATGCTCCGTTTGAGCAGTGTGGTCATTCCTGTCTGTTTTTTTCTTTTTCACCATGTGTTTTTACTGATATGTAACAAATTGTGGCTGTGCTGGACTGTGGTGAGGAGTCTTGTCTGACAGCACAGCCATCCTCTGCAAGGCAGCCCCTTTGACTTTGCCCACTGCTGCTTTCCTGGGGGAGGTTGAGCTGCTGCACTTAGATTGTTCGTGGGTATTTTTAAGTGCTTGATGTAGAACAAACTGTTAAAATATTTCCTGTCAGCTTTTGCTGTGTTAGTACAGTAAATGAGAGAGATGAGGTAAAATGCTGTCAGTAGTGGCAAAGAGTCTTAGATGTGTCTGCTCTTGGCTACTTGCAGATGCATTTTCTGAACTGGGGAGAAACTGGAAGTTTTTTCAAGTGGTTGTGTAGCATTAGGTACTTGTTGACATCGCTGCATAGCTTTCATGTGTTGGTAGATCTGGGCATTCCCCTAAGCAGGGATTAAAGTGACCTCAGTTACTTTGTAACTTGAAAAGCAGCATTTACACAGTAAAACACTTTCACAGGCTGATTCTGGCACTGACCTGCTATTCAACACAAATGAGCCAAGGGACATTGACTGCCCTATGGCTGATTTCTTACTACATTTTGTAAATTAGATAAATCTTCCAAAGGCTACTTTTAAACAGCCAGACCAAGCGTTAGGGTGCTGCCTTCCTCTTCTGACTTGAATTTTGGAGCCACATACATAATAAAGGTAGAAAGTCAACATGGGTGTCATCTGGGTACTTAAGAACCAGATGGCAAATGACAACCTTCTAGTAGCTGATATTTGAGGTGGTGTATGAAGACTGACACTGACAGCCAGATACTGTGACACTGTTCTGTTAGTCCCTTCCCATTTCAATGCTTTTGCTGTCAGAAGATTCAAAACTTCAGACTATTTGGGTAGATGCTAAAATTGTCTTGCAGTTGATCCCTCCTTAGTCTGTGCAAGGCAGCACATGTGTGTGTTTGGAGCTGAGCTGGGGAGGGATGTGAGGCGGCTTGCAGGTTCAGCTGGGGTGAGTGCCAAGAAGGGAATGGTGTGGGTGGCCTGAGATGGTCCAAAGGGAGGGGGTAGGTTTCCCAGGAGGACAGGGAGGGCAGAGTGGAAGGAGTGAGACTTCTGAGTCTGCCCACCTTTTAAGCTTTGCTGGATCTGCACAATCTTTAGTCTCTCTCCTTGTTTCACATCATCTCTTATGCTAACACCAAGAATGAGAATTTTCTGACTCTGGGATGAGGACAGAGAGGCATTTTTATCTATGTTCCTGAGTCAGCCAAAGTCAGTTTTATCTGTACTGCTGAGAAGATCCAAGTTGACCATGCTTAGCTGGGTGCCTTACTGCATTATGAATCAGCACACCACTATGGATTCTCCTGTTCAGCTGTTGCATATTTAGATAGTGGAATCCTGATGTCAGAAGGGTTTTACAGAGCCTAAACCCACTGCAATTTCTTTAACATTACTGGATTACCTTACACATTTTTCTCAAGGCAGTGCTGTCAAAGGAAAGAGTCCGCTGGATTTTTCTGCCCTAGTTTAACTCAAGTTAAACCAAGGTACTGAGTTTAAACACTAAGTCTTGTAGACTTGAGTCCTCTCAGTGTTTGTCCACCTGACAGCCATGCACACAGGCAACAATTTCCATTACAGAAGCCTTGTGCAAGCTGGAAGGGGAGTTGCAAAAGATGCAATATACAATGACTGATCTTGTAATTAACAAACTGAGAAAGAAATATAACTACCAGTCAGGTCTCACTTGGCCTGAGATGTTTCTGAGGTATTAATAAGATACTCAGAGGCCACATCAGCTCAAGGATGTGATTAGCATCCTGTGTATTTCTTGAGGGTAATGCATTGTCTCTGCTGCAGCAATAATCTTTCACTGGGATGCAAGGGCTACAGGCAACATGTGATCATGCTAGAAAACCAGACAGAGAAATCCTGTGATGGGCTTGTCAAATGACAGGGAGCTTGTTATGTAGCTGTGGAACAGAGCAACAAGAAAGGTTTGTCTGACCCGTGGTAGCTCTTGTCTCCCTCTGAAAGGAACCCGTAGCTACTGGTACAGTTCTGTTTATTAAACAAAGTGACACAGAGCAGTTGATGCTGCTGTGGTGCAGCATTCACTGTGTGCTACTGCAGGAAATTTCAAGTGCTGCCTTTCACACTTCCACCGTGAAGATCATATTCCAGGTTTTACCCAAACCAGCTATGCACAGTAAGACAAATAAAATGTGTATGTCATGCAATAGCCTAAGTGCACCCATTTAGATCCACTGAGATGGGTGGCAGGGATATAGAGCCTCTGTTGTGTGCTGCTGTTGGCCTGTTGTGCAGTGTGGTGTTTATTAACGGGCATTTTTTTTCTTGATGTCCTGCTTATATCCGATAACTCATTGCTAAAACTTGGACTTGCAGGAAAAGGTTTGCTCAGAGCAATGTCTGAGGTAAGACTGGATGTTATTTCTGCCTTTCTCATAGCCCTAGGTTCATAGGCTCATTCTGGAAGGTACTGGAGAGCCCATTTCAAAGTAGCTGACAGAAGCTGGGTATCAGGCTGTGTGCTTGTGAGGTGCTGCATCAGTGTCTGGAGTTGGCCTGAGCTTTATGGGGATAATCACCCACTTGTTTCTATTACACAAGCATAAGTGAGGTGTTAAAGGCTTCCAGCCCACAAAGCTGATTTTATTAGAACATAAAAATGCGTGTTAGAATACAACCACTTACCAACAGCAGAGAGATCTCATAGGTGAGATGAAAGCTCCTTACATTGGGGATGGAAAGTATGCGTGATCATCCTGTGCAGTAGAATCCTTCCTGTCTATCTTTTCTACTTCTCTAATTTTTTGGCTCTGAAGTTGAAGAAATCCTGCATCGTCCCCAGGAGAGTTTATTTTCACTCCTGGCTGTGTTTGTCTTTTGGTTCAGGTCCCTGGCACAAGCCCAGTGCTTTGCTGGGATGTCTCCAGTTGTCCACCTGCATCACATGGAGCACGGAGAGGTTCAGTCTCAGAGTGCCCCATGGTGTGCACCCACAGCTGAACCCCACAACAGTCCAATAAATAGCTCTCTGTGTATCAATGAAATAAATCCAACTCTGAGTTGGGTTCTTTCACACACTGGATGCTTTTCAATCAGCATCAAGCAGTGACAAGCTCACCTATTCCACAGCATGGACTACCAGAACTCATTGCTTTGTTCCAAATTTGGTTGTAAAAGAAGCAGCAACTTGTAGTTCTGAATTCTTAGTCAGTAAACTTTTACACTGGGCTTTTACATACTCTTTGCCTGTGTGGAATAGTTGGGGAAAGAACCTCAAGCAACCTGGTGTAGTGGAGGGTGTCCCTGCCAATGCCACAGGGGTTGGAACTAGATGGTTTTCGACATCCTTTCCAACTCAAACACTCTGTGAGTCCAGGAACAATAAAAGGCTGTGAGCATCTCTGCTATGGAAAGCAGGAGTGTTTCTGGGGTTAAAACCCTGTTCACTTCCCAGTGTAGGATCAAGTCACTTGCTTAAAGCTGAGACAGCTTCAGCTCTGCACATGTTGTATATCAACACACATTACCTCAATCACTTTAATATTCTGTAAATTAAGCTTCAGCACCAACTTGTCGTTGCAAAGGAGTAGGAAAGCTGAACCCTGACATCTTCTCTGGGATACAGCAGTTTCTCAAAACCAATACATCAAACTGAAAGCAGAGTAATGCTGAAGTGATGTGGTTGTGCTCTCGACAGGCAAAAGGCATTCAGCTTGATAAGGTGCCAAACAGTGACATTTGAGAGCCTTGCAAAGACTTCCAGCTGTCCTGTGTATGCTAACTAAATAGCTGAGTGAATTAGAACTTGTCCCTGTGAATATTGCACTGGAAGTGACCTTGCCTGATCTGGTTAATTTGAGCTCAAGTGCAGCTTGTTGCAATCTCCTGATAATCTTTTTGATCATGACTGCTTTCTCTGAGCATCCCACTCAGTGCTGAAGTGAAGGGTTGTATTTGCTGAAGCAGAGCAGAGCTGTCCCCTCTGCTGCTCCCAGCACACTGTGGGAGATACTGCCCAGCTCTGTTGACTCATGTGGAAGGTGTGGTGTGTTTTGACCGGGAATGGAAGGGCGTAAGAGAGTCGCAGCAGACTGCAGCAGAGCCTGAGACAGGCCCTGCAGGGAAATCAACCTTATGGGAAAGCGTAGGTTGAATCTTGCATTTTTGCTACGTGATTTAACAAGCAAGCTGACTACCAAAAAGGGAGAAAAATTGGACTGGTACCACAAGCACATAAAGTGCTTGCTGGATTGAGAGAGAGACCTGCTTTCAGCCAGTGTTGGATGCTTCAGCTGTGGCTGCTCATTTGTTCCACAAGTTCCTAACTTGTTTCACCTTGGCCATGTTCACTTAAAGAATATCTTGTTGCAAGTACTCCAAATAGCTACCTACTCATGTTGAAAAGAGAAGGGCTTTGTTAAATGAGTGCATGCTTGGGAAATAAGGGTTTCATTCACAAAAGTTTTATTTAGAGCCCCAAAATGCCTGCTCACCTTTAGCACAGGTATTTTGCATCTATCACTGTTCATTAAAGCAATTGTACATGAAAATATCTGTTATCTGATATCTCAGGAGCCCTGGGTGTAAGGAGAGTGAGGTCATGCAAGACAGGAGATGTGCCAAGTGCTTTCAGGCTCAGCTGAAGGACACTCTGGTCACTTCAAAGAAGAAACAGCTCATTAGGAGGCTGCTGCCACAGTCTGAAGAAAGTTCACCTGGCAGCATCAACAGGAGCTAGGCTGTCTAGGGCAGATGGCAGGTGCCTGAGAAGAAACTAAGACTCGTTCTCCTGCACATCATTTGCTGTACTGGTTTGTGAAACAGAACAAACCCAAACACCAGAACTGCCAGAGTTTTGCTCCCCTAAGCTACCAGTCTTTGTCTTCTAGATGGGAAAATATCAGTTGGTGTAGAATTCAATCTGTAAGGGAGATAGTGTGGGTGTAAGCGATAAAACATCCAAAGTATCCATGTCTCCAGTTAAAGGAGGACTTCTTTGCTTAGTTTTCACAGCAAACAAAAATTTAAGTGTCTGAGAGACAATGAGAGTAGTAGCTACACTTCAATTATGTTTAGTACTGGAACGAGTTCGGTGATCCTCCAAATCAGTGCTTATAGGAGCACTCCAAAGCAGTGCTTTTCACAGAGGAATGCTGTGGAAGTTTTAATTCAATCTGATATCACAGAACAACTTGGAAACTTCCCAGGTAGCTTTTTGTTAGTGAACAGAAGTGATGCATACACCTGGAAGTTAGTGGACTGCTCCAGTGGGTTGTATGGCTTCTGTCTGCAGGGCAACACAAAGCTGCTGTGAGCTTTGTACTGCAGCCGCTCAGAGCAAACACTGCAACTCAAAAATGCAGCCCAGAAAATTCTGATTTGCTAAACTTCAAATACAAACTACCCTTCCAGAACAAAGCAACCTTAACTTGAGAGGTTGAAGTTTGACAACCAACCTTTTGAACCTTCTCCCATGCATCTAGCTTCAGTTGTGCAGTATCACAGAGTACCTAAATGAGATAAGAAGCTGTCACTCTTATCTCTCAAGCTGGAATGTTTTCCTTCAACTTGAAGTTCACAAGCTTGACCATGTGGCAATGTTATTGTAGCTGGAGGAGTGGAAGGTATTTATGCAGCTCTCAAGCACAGTCCTGCTCTGAAGAGCCCCTCCTTGACACTCTTCATTTTCCATAACATAGAGGCCCCTTTTTAGTTTCTAGCTCTATATACACTTCAGAGCTGAAAAGCTCAATTGGCTTCATGCTCCCTTTGTCAAATATAGATTTTGCAGTTTTATCTCTTGTTACTCGTGTGAGGTCATCACCACAATGTCCTCAGGATGCAGTGCATGTCAGCTTTCTCATATTGCGGGCAGGATGGAATCACAGAATCAGAGAAACATTCAGGTTGGAAAAGAGCCTCAGGGTCACCGAGTCCAACCCATTTCCCTGCTCTGTAAGGTTCACCCTAAACCATATCCCCAAGCAGATGTTGTGCCCAGTTTCTTACAGATCTTTTACAAGTGCAGGCCTCTGATCCCCACTGGGAATATAGGTAGCTGTTACATCTGTCAGTAAAGTCCTTCTTCTCATAATGAGCACAACTACTGCCACTAGGGTAGGGCAAACAAATCAGTGCTCACTGCTTGAAATATGAACAAACCCCGAACAGCATTTCTCTGCCTGTTCCCCCAAGGGATCCAACCCTGTTACCTGTGCCACACACAGCAATTGTGACTGCTTGCTGTCAAAACAACTGCAGAAGAGGATGAAATGATGGTGTGGCCTTCCTCCACTTTGTCAATGAGGATGATTGAGGGATTGGCTCCAAACATGATATACTAAAGGGATCTGGAGAGGATGGACTAGGGGGAATGGAGCAAAACTGGAGGTTGGGAGATTCAGACTGGACATGAGGAGGAAGTTCTTCAGCATGAGAGTGGTGAGAGCCTGGAAGGGGTTGTCCAGGGAGGTGGTTAAGGCCTCATCCCTGGAGGCCAGGCTGGATGAGGCTCTAGCCAGCCTGATCTAGGGTAGGGGGGTTGGAACTAGATGATCCTTGTGTTCCCTTCCAACCCTGACTGAGTCAATGATTCTATCTCCCCCCCAGCAGCTTAGAGAAGGCTTACATCATGCCCTTTCAGAGAGTTCCATGACCACCTGGTTGTGATTCTGTCACTGGGACTGGATAAGCAGAGTCCCTTCAGCAGAGACTGGCACTCGGGTGCTTGTCCCGCACTGGGTCTCTGGAACAATGAGTGACTCCTGCATCCCACCTGGGAAAATGGGGTGATTGGGATTGATGAGGTGAAAATGAGAGCGGCAAACACCCAAACACTTCTGACTTTTGGTTTATGACTCAGAGCACATGTGGTGATCTGAGCAGTACAAATGAGGCCATGCTACAGTCTTCAATGTATCTTCAGCTGTCATGTGAGCTCCTTATCTAATCAGAGGTTCATAGGACATTTCCACAAACGACAGCCTTACAGCCTTCATGGGTTTGTACATCTGTAATTGACTGCAAGTCAAGTTCTGCTCACTCGAGGGAGGAGTTCAAGATCTCTTTATCTGTTTCAGCTGTCCTGTAAAAAGCAAAACTTTGGAGTTTAGATGTATGTACTAGAAAACTACATATTAAAGTATATTTATGTGTTTTATATTTTAATTGCTAAGGAGTGGCATAAAAATCAAGATAAAATATTTAATCTGTTTTCACTGTGGGCCCAGATAATGAAACTATCTATACATCACTTGAGTTAGTCCAAATTTCCTGCTCAGGGACGTGAGTCAGAACTGCTAGAAGGGCTGAGATGGTAGTCCAGTACCCTCACTAGGGCAAGTGAGGGCAAGTGGATGGTAGTCCAGTACCCTCTCTTGAGTAGGGCAAGCAGGCAATGAGCAGCCTGTAGTTACAGTGCTTTTACACCAACTAAGTGGATTACACAGGTTGAAAGATCATCTTGTCCAACCCCTGTTCAAAGCCATCCCAAACAGATCAGGTTGCTCAGGAGCCTCTGGAGCTCTGAATATCTCAAAGACATCCAGACTCCCAGCCTTGCTGGACCCAATGTTCAACCACACTTGGGATGGAAACATCTATACTTAACATGTAATCAGGATGTCCCCTGTTGAAACTTGCCTGTTGCCTCTTGCAATGTCAATGTGTGGCTTTGAGAAGATCCTGTCTCCATCTTCTCTACACCCTCCCCTTCAGTAGCTGTGGGCTGCAATGATGCATCCCCCCACACCCTAAGCCTTCTCCATGCTAGACAAACACAACTCTCTCACCCTCTCCTGTATCATGAGCTCCATCTCCTTATCTTGGTATAGTAGACTCCAGTAAGTCTGTCACGGGTTTGTGGCTCCCCGCAACACAGGTGCTTTGCTTTTGCAAGCCCTGAACACTAGTGAATAATTAGCATCCTGGACCTGCAAGGTCAGCCCAGGCTAAGGTTGCTCTTCTCTACTGCAGGGGCATAGTGCTGAGTCTTTTCCAACTTGCCCAGCAAGGTCCCCATGTCATTTTCCCTCTCAAAGTGGTCTCCAGCTAGCTGGCACTCAGGAAGGTCATTCTCTCCCAGAGGCAAGAGTTTCCATACTTGCTTTCCAGGCACCTGTCCTTGCCTCTTTCCTGATCCAAAACAGACACAGGTAGTGAATCTTGCACTTTTAAAAGAAAGCTACTGGGTTCTGTAAGTTAGCAAAGATTACCAGTCCACAAGACAGGCGACTTTGAGGCATGTCCAGGTGCAGTTGCTACCAGCTGGCCTCTTTCCATATCAAAGAGGGAAAAGCTGTTGCTATACTGATGTCTACTCATGTCTCCAACCTCTATTTGTGGAGGAGATCATGTCAGCTTTTAAAGCTTAATTCTGCCAGCCCACTCAGTGAAGGCAGCCCTGTTTCTGGCCAGCAATACCAGTGAGTTCTTGCCCTCCAGGTTGTGCTAACCTGTTGACAGAACCACGCTGTGTATTGATACAGGGAACTGCCCTGGATGTATTTCTTTAAAATACAAAGGAAAAAAGTAACTTTAAAAATAAATCTTTCCCTATGTCTTCTTCAGAGAGGATTAGACTCAGAGTGGATCCTGGAGAAAAACAAAGGGCAACCTAGAGATATAAATAAGGAGCAAACAGTTAAGGCTGGAATGCCTTCAGGCAATATTATTGCCATATTCTTCACAATATGAAGCCTTAGTGCTGGCTTTTCTTTCCTCACTATAAAACATATGCTTCACTGCATCATAGCTTTGTGTTTGTAAAGATGAATGTACTAAAAGGAAATCTTTTGAGTGATTCTTGTGTGTGCAACTAAGCAGACACCTGATGGGTTCATTATTTTCAAACCAACTGTGTTCTGTGAGCTGCTGTAGTGCCTGTCAATAAACACATCCAAATGCACAGCACAGTACTAGGTACAAAAGCACATCAGTAGCAAACAGCAGTCAAAAGTGCAACAGGTATCAGACAGAACTGGGGATTGTATTAGATGTAGAAAGCCATCAGATGTAGGCACTTATAATACAAGCAGAGCAGATTTCTGGTTAGTGTGGTAGGTAGGTAGTGTAGTCTGCAAGGCAGACATCAATGAGACACAAAAAAAGTTTAAACAGAAGGTTGCCCCAAATAACTGAAGGAAGCTTGTTTGCTCCAAAAGGAGCTAGGAGAAACTTTTTGGCTGAAATGGAGCTGATTGTGATGTGGCAGCCTGCTGCTGAGCACAAAGAATGATAAATACACATCCTCCTCTGTCCTGTCACATCTGCCACCTACTGCTTTATATACTGCATTGGCACTCCTTGTGTTGCCCCCAAAACAAAAGTAGTAGTTTGCCCAATCTGTCACACTAACTAAAATCAGATGAACTGAGCTCTGTTACACCCATTTCAAGTTGGGAGATAATTGCTGCATCTGCAAGTCCCTGGGCAGGAGGGCAGGCAAGGTATTTGTCAGTGGAAGGAGGGCAGGTAGACTGCTGCCACACTGCAGTCGGCTGGGGCTTTGAGCCCAGCATTGTCTCCAAGGCCCGTGGATCTTGGAAGCTGCAGTTTAGGAGAGATTGAGGAGGGATAGGGAGAGGACAACCAAAATGACAAAAGCTGCTTTACTACTTCTACAGGGAGAAAACTCCAGTGGCTTCCCAAGCAGGGGTAGAATAAGTTCTCTTGAGAGAGGATGCATACTTTTTCCTCCTAAGCTAAGTAGGACATGCTTGGATGTGCTTTATATGTAAATGACAAAAAACCAAACAAATGAAGACTGGTTGCTTTGCAAACAGAGGAGGGAACAGAGTTTCATAGGGAGCCTCTAGGAGCATTTTTTATGCCAACAGATGAGTTGAAATCAGAGTGCTGGCGGAGAAGCAGAATTGGTGGGGCAAAGCTGTGTTTGAAACAGCAAGAGCAGAAGAGCTGGGGAGCTCTGTTGTGTGCTTGGTGGCAGCATTTTGCATCTTCTGGGCCTGCCTTCCTTGTGAAGCACTTGTGGTCAAACTAGGTTTGTCATAGCTTTTTGAGTTGGACATAGTGTTAGCTTCATCTCTTGCTTGATTTCTGTGCTTCTAGTCTTTCTGCCTTCCACACACTGCTGCAGAGCCCAGTCCTGAGCAGGTACAGAGGTCTTACCCAGGAGCAGTGAGACAGCTCAGGGTTGGGCCAGTAGTTAACAGTGAGTTGAGAAATCTGCCAAGCTGTCAAGTGTTATGGGGGTTTCTGTTTTGGTTTTTGTGATTCATGCACAGCTCATAAACCCAGCAATTCTTTCCTTTGACGCTGGAAGCCTTAACACTAATCTTTCAGCTCATCTTTTCAACAGGAAAGTGTATGTAAATAGTGCTATACACTGTTTTCTCATTTGCACTCCAAGTTTGTCCATTTCTGCAATTTGTCAAACTATTCTCTGCTCAGTAAATGCCTGGAGAGCAGCCACAAGGGGTTTGCTTGAATTCTTTCAGTTGCTAAAAATAAGTTGAGTTTGAAGTTGTTTTCTGTAGCTGCCGAGGATATTTGAGGCAATAATAGGTGACTTTCAGCCTGTATTATGAATTGTTTTCATGCAACATCACAGTCCCAGCCCTTGGCTGGGGTGGGGCAGAGGAAAAAAAAAGATCTGTGCAGCACAGAATCAAGCATCCAGTGCACTGAGATACAGAGGCAGAAGGAAAGTCTCTGTGCCCACGTGGGAAATAGAGTTCCTGGAGACAAAGCTTTGAAAACACATCATAGGATGTACTGAAAACCCTTTGGTTTAAATCACCTTTAACATTCTGTTCTAACTTCTCCTCCTTGGTCCTTCAAACTCTCAGCTTTTCATGGTATGACTGTGTGATCTGCTTCTAAATGCTCCTGTACCTTCTGCAGATCACCTCTGCATTTTTTCATGTAGTCACCTCTGCTCTGCTGAGACCCCGTCTCAAATATTGCATCCAGTTCTTGTGTCCCCAGCACAAGAAGGACACAGAGCTGCTGGAGAGAAACCAGAGAAGGCCACAAAGATGATCCAAGGGCTGGAGCACCTCTGCTGTGAGCATAGGCTGAGGGAGCAGGGGCTGTTCAGCCTGGAGAAGACTTCAGGGCTACCTTTTCAGTACCTGGAGGAATCCTGCAAGAAGGCTGGAAAGGAACTTTTCTTGAGGGTGTCTAAAGACAAGACAAGGGGGAATGGTTCGAAGCTGAGGGACAGCAGGGTTGGACTGGAGCTGAGGAAGAAGTTCTTAGGTAGAAGGGTGGTGAGGCTCTGCAACAGGCTGCCCAGTGAGGCTGTGGATGCCTTCTCCCTGGGGGTGTTGAAGGCTGGGCTGGGTAAGGTCTTGACTAGCTGAGTCTAGCTGAGAAGTGTCCCTGCCTGTGGTGGGGAGGTTGGAATAGATGATCTCTGAGGCCTCTTCCAATGTAAGCCACTTTGTGATTCTGTGATTTTGCTTTGTGCTTGCATTCTCACAGCCCTCTGGCCCAGCCCAAGTTCTGTTTTGAGGTTTTTCTTTCTTTGGTTAAGTATTTGTTCAAAACTAATGTTTTGCAGTATTTCAAGGGGTACTGTCATAGACATCTCTTCTATGTCACTGTGTGAATGGGTTCAATAGGTAACAAAGTTTGTGGATGCAGCAATAGCTACCAGAAAACAAGTTCACAGGGAGGACAACCATGCACTGAGAGGCAGCATCTGAACGCCTCTTGATACCAGATCAGCCCTGGAGAGCATTTGTCTTCTTGAGTCCACTGGAAGTGCCCAAACCCCATAAACTGCAAACAGCAAGAGTCTGCCAAGCCTGCCCAAGGCCTCCACCAGCACACACTAGCATCAGCAGCAGGTTGTGCGACTGCATCTGAGAAAGTGGCAAGAGCAGGCTACAAGGCTGTGTGTACACCTGGTGAAGCAAGGGAACCCTGAAGGGCTTCCTGAATGCCTACCTGGAAACCCCTGGGTGGATCAGCTGCAGTGGGGTGAAAACTACTTAACTCTAAATGTTTTCTAATAAACATTGGTCTGTTTCCTCCAACACCATTCCTCCACTGGGGAAACAACATGGCATAGGGAATGTGCAGCTATATGGAACTTGGAACTAATCCTTAGTTTCTGCCTGGGGTGTGGGGGGGTGGGAGGAAAGAAAAAGAAGGGGAAGAAGGGGGAAAAAAAACTTTTTTTTTTTTTTTAAATGTATTTCACTACATAAGATTGTCTCAGATTCCTTTTAAAGTTGATGTCAGGGGCTGGTTCCCACAGCCCCCAATCATGTTCTCTTTTGAAGTCAGTGCAGCCTGTGTGTACTGGGGAGTTTTGAGGAACTGAATTGTCCTTGTGGATGATGTAGAGCAGTGATATGATGCCAGAGTCTGCAGCTGAGAGCTGTGCATGGCCTGGCATGTAATGGGAGGAAATGTGGCATCCTTTACTCCTCCTTGTTTTTATTGCACACTTCTATCCCTCCACCCTTCCAAAGAAAACTCCAGCTCCCTATTGTTACCTGCCTCACACCCATTAACTAGGACCTCTAATGCATTCCTTTGTCCACCTAAATTAAATTCTACCTTAATGAACTGGTGTTTCCTACCACTCCCTTGCCGGTTTGCTGCTCTGGCATCTCAAGCCAGAAGTACAGGTCGAGGTGTTGGCATGGCTTACAGGGCAGGTGGAGACCTGACAGTGCCACTCCACACAGCATCAGACAAGTGCCAATTATCTCATCTGGCCATAGCGCTGCTCCCTGCACTTCAGGTGAGTGCCAGTATGCAATTCAAGTCAGGAGCTGTTGTTGAGGTTTAGGTACAGGTCAAGCCACAGAGATACATCACCATCAGCTTCCAAGTTTTGGGAACCTCTGTTATGAGAACTTCTAATTTAAGATTACCTGAATGAAGTTCAGTGTGATGGCATTACTCAAATCCCCCTCAAGCCAAGGTCTACGTAGTAGAGACAGTGAAATTATCTCTGTCTTCAATATACCATAACTATCACTCTCTTCAGAAAGTATAATGTGGAAAATGCTCCATGAGCAAACTGTTTCCCATTTCTAATGGAATTGCTTTGTCTCTCCACTGCTGTTGCCTTTTAGACATTCTGGTCAACACCATCTGATGTGAGATTACTTCTAACCACAGCCTTAAGAGTGTCCCATCCTTAAAAGTTATTGGAGTAGTGCTGCTAGATCCCAGCTGAAGTTCAAGGGGTCTAGTTGAGCAAAAGCCAACATACCATGATGGATTTGCTGTTCCATTGCCAATAGGATGCCTGAGGTTTGTCAGCTGTGCTGGAATCAATTTCCACATTAAACAAATGGAGGGGGCGGAAAAAAAAGGAATACACTGAAAAGCAAAGCGTAAGAGGCTTGGAGAGAGTCAAAGAAATGAAACAATAACATGTTTAATAGCTAATTCTCATTCTGGTTTGGCTTTAAGGTAGCTTCAGCCTTCCATTCTGCTAGCAGCTTTCCTAAAGCCTCTGCCAGGATGAGTCACAGCTCCTGGAGCTGGGACCCAGTCCTTTATACAAGCCATCTTTAAAGGCCTCTTCACCTCTCCCAGACGACAATGAATTGGGGTGAGAACTGCTTTGTTTCCCTCCTCTTAAAACAGGGTTTATGATAAATATAATTTCACATATGGGAGCTTCTTGCAACCTTCAGTCCTGAATCAATCTGAGTATCCCAGGGATCCTGTTTGGTGTAGTTTCTGGCTGTTATGCAGGGATAGATGCCTTTGGAATACACCTTCCTGCTGGGCTGTCTCAACTAGTTGACTAGGAATGCAAAACAAGCAATAACCAGAGCCTTGGTGTGACTGCAAACCATTATTTACCTGCTAGAAATGAAATTTCCTGCTGACTGAGAAGGTGAAGTAAGAAACATCTCTACCTAACCCTAGTGTGTGATTCATGGAACCAACTGAAACCCATATATGGTTGCCCCTGTTTATGTATCTGTAGCCTGTAAATGGAGAGAATGGATGTGAGGGCAAATTAAGCAATTGTAGACAGAACACAGAAAGGAACAGGCCTTAGTGTGACTGCTCTGAGTGGACAGCAGTGGTACTTCAAAGGGAGACATTTCAGAGGATTGGCAGTGGTTTGGAGTTGGCAAAAACGTAGTCTTTCCTGGGTATTAGTCCATGTGTTTCTCAATGGTAGATTTTTTTTTTTTTTCCCCTCTGAAAAGCTGTTCAGGCAAGAGAAGCAAGATCCCAGTTGCATGACACAATGGTCATAACTGATTGCCTGTGCTCAGAGGAAGCCTGGTCAGATGAAGGAACAGCAGTGTGCCTGGCAATTATGAATAAACTCTGAATGTAGCAGTGCATAAGGGAGCTCACAGATTTGCTACTATATCAGGGGGACATCTGATTGTTGTGTAGATGTGTTAAACACTGAACCATTGTGAATGCAGCTGAATCTGGGCATTGTAATGAGGGACTTCTCCTCTGGTTTCATTTTTAGCATACAGCTATTGCATCACTGCCCAATAGACCCAGACAAAGACCATTCACTGAGCCTTTTATTTTTCACTGTTTGCCTGTTGGACTAAAGGTTTTAATGTTTTCTTTCCAGTACCAAATTGCTGCAAGGAATACTTCCAACCGGCAACCGTGGAAAGTGTTTGGATGCTCAAAGTAAGTCTCTGTTTGTATGTTTGTTCCAGTGCTGGGAAAATACCTAAGAACTTGTGTGGGATGTTTGAGAGGCAGTAATTAGTGGAGTTTGGTATCCATAATAAGTGATAATCCTTCACAACATCTTTGTGTAATGAATAGATTCAAGCCATCAATAGTAAACCCTTCACAACATCTTTGAGTAATGAATAGATTCAAGCCATCAATAGTAAGTGATAATCCTTCACAACATCTTTGAGTAATTAATAGATTCAAGCCTTCAGTAATAAGTGATAACCCTTCACAACATCTTTGTGTAGTTACTAGATTTGGGTCAACAAGAATTACTGGTCCAACAGAGCTAGTGATGGTCAAGCTAGATGCTGCAGAAGTTTTGGAAGTAATTTGGGTTTTTCTGACTGGAGTAAGAGGGAACTCTTGGTAGGATGGAATAAAAGATAAAGAATTAAAGGAAAGCTGAAGGTGGATGATGGTTCTCCCGTTGTGTTTGGGAGCTTTGAGAAACTGTCCTTGCTTTTCTTCCGTTAAATGATAGTTGTTCTGTACATTATCAATGCTGCCTTCATAATGTCGAGTGGGGGGGGGCAGGAAATAAAAGAACCAATTACACAAAACACCACTGTGCAGAGCTGGTGATTAACGCCAGAATTCGTGAGGTGCTGTCCCTTTTAATCCCCGACTATGGGAGCTGAAATCACATCCCTCCCAACCTGGATGTTATCTCGAACTGTCTGGCCTCCGGCTTGGCATCGGTGAAGTCTGTGCAAAGAGTCACCTGCAGAGCAGGGCGAGATCGGTGATACCAGGCGATGGGAGGCCCACAAGGTGGCAATGTTTGGAAAGCCTTCGGAAAGGATGTGCCTGGATCCGATCTGGGCTTCCCTCGGTTGCCGCCGCATCCTTCCCTGGTGTCATTGATGCCCTTAAACACAAACCCTGCACCGTGACCAGCATGGAGCGTAAGAGAGCCAACAATAAAGCTGCCAGATGAACAGGATGCCTGCTGACAGTGCTCACCATGCCGTGCCGGTGCTGCCCGTGCCTTTTCCCCACGGCAAGGAGCGTGCTGCAGCACCCGTGCAATACTTCTTAGCTAGTGTTGGAAATACCTGTGACACTGACACGGTGCTAGGGCTGTGCAACAAAGAACTTGGATTTTACAACATACCTCTACATTTCTGCTAGTGTTTGGGAAGCTGTTGCAGTCTGTAAATGCTAACTTAGGAGGCATTTCAATTGGCACTGATGTTTTGTAGGTGAAAGAAGAAAGGTTTGTCTGAGTCGTTTTAGAGACTTGTTTCACAGTGAAACTGGGGATTTACTCTGAGTTATTCAATGCCCTGAAAAACAAAGACTTAAATAAGTTTGCAGAAAGATTTCTCTAGATACATGAGAGATGTGAGGAATTGGTCAGGGTAGGTTCCATGGGAAAGAGAACAACTGTCTGTGTGCGCTGGAACTCATGCAGGTAATGAGGAAAGACTGACACTGGGAGAGGGAGGGTTAAACCAGGAGCCACAGGGCTCGGATTGATTCGGGATGTGAGAAGCAATTAGAAGGTATGTGGGGCTCAAGTGCACTTGGAGACTCTCAGGAGGAGAGTCTATAATTTAGAAGCTAAAATAGGCTTGAGGGGTGGGTGTCAAGTGGATGGGGGCAATCTCTTTTGGGTGGTCAGCAGCAGTATGACAAGGAGCAAAAGATGCAAACTGGAACACAGAAGGTTTCACCTCACCAGAAGGAGAAATTTCTTTACTGTGAGGGTGACAGAGCTCTGGAACAGGCTGCCCAAAGAGGTTGTGGAGTCGTCTCCTCTGGAGACTTTCAAGACCTGTCTGGATGCTCTCCAGTGCATATTACCCTAGGGGATGCTGCTTTTGCCTGGGGGGTTGGACTGGATGATCTCTGGAGATCCTTTCCAACGTCTAATGTTCTGTGAGGTCTCAAACATGAAGCAATAGCTCTGGACTCAGGAGGCATCTGGGGGCAATAACTAGGAAAATGCAAGGTCATCCTGCTGTGGACCCACACCTTCCCGTGGAGGGGTTGCAGATGGAAGTGCAGCAGGGCAGTGCCCTGTCTTGAGCCACAGTGGGTTTCATCTGCGTCTACTTTTGCACAGAGCAAGTGACTGCTGAAAGTCAAGCTTCATCACTGCGCTTATAGTGGTGTTATCACAAGTACTCTGCAATAGCAGGACACTTGGAGAACACTCAGAGCAGGGAGATCACCAAAGCAGGCTGCAGCCTACCTGACACGGGCAGAGTTCCTGCAGTGGGTAACTCTCTCCCTGAAGCAACAGCTTTCCAGTGCATTCCTTGTGAGCTGCTGCTGTGTACCATTTCCTCTTTGAATCCCTTAGTCCTTATGGCCTCTTATATGTCAAAATCAAGATCTAGCTATCAGCCTTCTAATACCAGAGATTCATTTTATTGCTAGAGAATTAGCTAAGCTATTAGAATTGCAAAGCCAAATCCATCTAGCATGCTATTATAAACTAGTCTTTCCCCAGGAAACCTGGTCAGGTTTCAGTGCTTCTCCCTGACAAATGGGTGTATTTTTCCATGGGGTTAAGTTGCCTGGATAACAACATGAGGTATGGATGTTGGAACATTCAAGGAATTTTACAGTTCTCACAACAGGCACTCCCGTGTGCAAGATGCAGATAAGGGAGCTTTTGGCAGTTGCAGTTCCTTGTTTGATGTATTACCACTAAAACATTTACAGTCTGCCCTAACACTGGAAAGCAAGTCTGGCTTCTGCTGGAGCATTAGCTCAGGAGTTACCTGTTATATTTCAGCAGTTTTGAGATAAGAAAAGAGAAATCAAGTATATTAGGGAAAGAGAAATCAAGTATATTACTTTATACATGTGTGTATACATATTTTTATGCCCCAATTAATAATTCAGGGAAGGGCAGAACTTAAAGGGATGTACAAGCTTTACTCTTCCCAGCACAGAAACAAATGTTCTCTGGCCATTCCTGCTAAAGGTTCATGCAATTACTTAAGGTAAACTGAACAAGTATTTCCTTTCACTTCTTTCTTCCTGCCTCCCAGCACTGGCACAGAATAAAATACTACTTATAGGTAGGTGCACTTGCTTTCCTCTTTGGTTCCCCATTGCTTGTTTCCCTTAACATCCACCAAAGACCTGACTTGAAAGGGCTATTTTGTACCTTCAACCAAATTAATTAAATGTGAGCTAGGTGAGCTTCTGGTCTGAGTAGACTTTGAAGACATTTTCATTCCATGAAGAAAATGTCTTCCATGTCTTTGGAGACATTTTCATTCCATGAAGAAAACGTCTTCCATGTCTTTGGAGACATTTTCATTCCACGGAAGCAACATGAGGACCCCTAAAATGTAGTGGAGGACATCTATTTAGGAGTCAGTCTTACACAGAACACAGCTGCTTTAGATCTGGTTTTGGTCCATCATGAGAAAAATGGAGACCTAAATCCTGAACCTGAGAGCAAAGTTAACTGAAGTGGAATGTTTGTTTATGGTTGTGTGCTCCTCAGCCCCATTCCCTTCTTAACTTAGAAACTGGGTAGCTCGCATAGCCTTTTATGGTGCTGTCTGAAAATATTCTGAACTTTGGGGTGATATTTATTTGTTCAGTGCCCAGTATCAAAAATTATCCCACAGGAGCTCAGTGAAGAGACTGACTCACCAGGAACCTAACTTTGCTTTGCAGAAAGATAAGTGTGGTTTTGTTCAGAGTTACTAATGAGATCCTTTCCAACGCAGAAGCTGTCAACAGCACTGAGACATTCACAGTCCCAAAAACACATAGCCTTGTGGTTGGGGATTTTATTTAAATAGAAACCTCATTTCTTCTACTGTAGTGAGGGAAAGACACTGTTTTCACTAGTACCTTTTGTCTATAAATGTTACAGAAGCCTTTTCTTCATTTTATGCACAATATGACTGTTCAGAGGCTACAGAATGTTGCTACTTGGTGCCATGACTGCATGGAATAATACAGAAAAAGAATTATATCCTTGTTTCTACCAATCCTTTATAGCCTTCTGCATTTTGCCTATCAATGGTGACTCATTCAAAAGTTGTAGAATCCTTATTAAAGGATGATTCAAGTGATAATTTCAGTTTTGTTTCAGCAGCATCAGAGAAAACCCAACAACCATAAAGTATATTTTAAGGTCCTTTAAAAAAATAATACAATTAATCCTTGTCAGATATGTCAGGTTATTTTTATAGTATCTGGGTGCACTGTGTCATTTTTCAAAGCATTTTCTAGATGGTACAAAAATAATCTTGTAAATGTGCCCAGGACCTTCCCTGATTCTGTGCAGTGAGACCAAATCTGCCGTTAGGCTGGAAAACAGAGCATCTTTTTCCTGCTACTGTGTTTGTGCTAGGCTGTTTGCAGCACTGACTGTGAGCACTTGCTGTTCACTTGGTTGTCCAGAAGGTGCTAATAGAAAAGCGTTAAGTAGCCCTAGACTTCGGAAAGGCAAGGCAAAGACAGAAGAGAAGGGAAGGCATTTAAATGGAAGATTGCAGAAGGAAGACAGGCAGAGAAGATTGGGCTGGCGCGGTGATGCCTGCACGCAGTGGTGACCCCTAACTGCTGCTGAGGAAAATGACAAAGAACTGAGCTGAAACTAAAATGCTGGGGCAGCTGAGGTGTGTGGAGGCTGGAGTGCCATGAGTGTGTTCCCATCTGTACCACCTTTTTTGTGAAGCACACCTGTCCTGTCCTCTGGTGTGGTAGGTGCCATGTAGCTTACCTGTCCTCCTCTAAAGCAAGCACCTGCATGTGAGGTGCTGGGATGCTCAGCTGGGGTGCTCAGGGCCTCCAGCAGTAAAATCCAGTGGGCAGATGCTAAAACCATATCTCCTAAAAGGCAAAAAGTAAAGAAATGGTTGAAATGGCTCATTCAAAGATTGCAGTGTTTTAAGGAGGGCAGTTTGGGGGTGTTTTGGTTGTTGCTGTTTTTTCTGAGTTTAGGCTTGGTTGGGCTGTTGGTTTGTCTTCTTAATTCAAGTATTGTCATTTTCCACTATTTCTCTGCAGTCTCTGGGACAGGAAAAAGTTGGTTTTTTGTTAGCTGACTGTGGGGATTGCCATATGATGAAGTTGTTTCATCATCTGCAGCTTCTGGAATCACCCTGTATCCTGAGTCAGTGAAACAGGGCACAACATGCTGGTGAGGTCAGATGCAAGGAAGCAACATGCATTTTATTTTATAACTTGTCCTCACAGCAAACATGTTGCTTATAATAATGGCTTCTTCAGCCCTCTTAGGGACTTATTTGGCCTGAGGTAGAGTGTGGAAAGGCCACTGTTGTGTGCCCTGCTGTTGCGTTACAATGTAAGGTTGCAAAATTAGAGGTTTTCAGTGTCTTAAGACCTAGCAATTTGTTGTCCTTGATACTTTTCCTCTGTTGTTAATTCAGGGCTTGCACATGTTGTAATCAACTGCATCACCTTGTCTTTTTGTTCCTACCTGAGCCTGCAGCAGGCACAGAAATAGGGTTGTGGTGGGAGGCACCTAAAGATGGGCAGTCAACGGCAGCTGACTTGAGCTTTTAGAGCCTCAGCTGGAATTTAGTCACCTTATAGGCCTGGCTGATTAGATAAACCAGGTACATATCCTGGCATGTTTGGTGCAGGGAGGGCCAGTTCAGTGAATGGCTGCTTCTCACAGAAGGAAGGTGGCAGTGCCCCCACGCTGAGGTTTATGCAGTGGCTCCCAACAGAGCTTCATCCTCTTACATGAGGCCTGGATTTGGCTCACCACTAATGACCTGAGCAGGCTGCATGGGATAAATGCCCTCTGAACAGCATGGTGGGAAACATCCCTACATTAAATTGTAGGATGTGAAAAGAATACCTGAGTCTCCTCTTCTGTCAGTATAAAACAACAATCTAGACTCTGCTCAAGTATTTTGAGTCTTGGTCCAGTTTCATAACTGGGATCTTTTTTGTCTAGCATAAGAGGCTTCGTGTAATCACTCTTCTAAATCTACAGCTTATGTTTGACAAGTGGGTCAGTGGTTAATGGAGGCAAGTAAATCCAGCTGTTTATCTTTTCAGTAAGATCATGCACTTTCTGTAGGCTTTTGTCTGCTGGGAATGGAGATGTGTATGTTTTTAATGGCCCTCCCTCTAGTTTAGAGTAAGGGTGTGAGGGTTTTATTGCATTTCGTCTGGTCCCTACATCTAAGTCACACTAATACTTCAGCCACAAATTTATGGCAGCAGTTGTGGCACTATTTATTTAATTGCTAGGTGTGACTTTTAAAAAGTTGTTAATTTGATTTTTATAAGGAAAATCTGTTGTTGCACATGCTTGCAGGTTCTCTTTGCTTACTCATTTCTCCTTCCCAAGCCTCAGTGTTTGTGCTGCTGTAGCGATTCACTTTCCACTGAAGCACGCCAGAAGAAACTTTCTCTCAACAAGTTTTGCATTGTATGAGCCATGCAAGGGCACTTTTTGGCTAACTTGACATTTCAGGATTCAGGAAGTGCTTGGTAAGCTTTCTGTAGGGTGCTAGTGTCTAAATAAAGCACTCACAGCAGTAAGTTAATAAAGGACTCAAAGTATTCACAGAAACTTGGTCTAACACTTGACCAAGTTCCAAAAGTCCTCTTAGAGAATGCCTGTCAGCGAGAAAAGTTTTCTAGAGCTTTTAATGTTGTCACTGTTCTTATTTAATTCAGACTACTGATATCCATGTAAGATGGTTAAAGCTGTCTGTGGAAATGGTTTTTCCTTTTCATTGAAGGTTATTCTATTAATAAAGACTTAGGATAAACACTAAGACCATACTGAACACTAGCTTGCCACTAAAAAAAGCTTTTCATCAGTAAATGAGGAAAGTAAAACTTGAAGACTACTAAGTATTGTGTGAAGAAGCAATTAAAATTTGCTTAAAAGAGCAGTCTGTTGCTCCCAAATGCTCTCACATTTGCAAACAGTAACTCTTACAAGTGTGTCATGGGTTTAAATACTCAACAGCAAGTTAAAAAGAAAAAAAAAAAAGGGGGAAATACCAAAAAGTAAAGAGCAGAGGGCTTCACATGCTTGTATTTGACTTGTGAGGAGCCTGAAATAACTGAAGCAAATCTGAATACCAAGACAAACTTCTATTTAAAAGTAAATAACTAATTGCATGTGTAGTACATAGATTTCATCAAGGCCAGGCAAGAAGCACTGCTTGATTTCTCTGTGCTCCCAAGAAAATCCTTGCAACCTACTTTCTGAGGGATGCTGAGGTGCCTCGGGGATTTGAGCTCTGTAGTGCTGGCAACAGCATCACGTGAGGTGTGTAAATTCTGGGTGTTGTGCAGCCCTTAAATACAGGTGTCACTTCTGGGGTGGCTGCCTCTGGATGTGCATGCAGCCCAGCAGGCAAGTACCACAGGACGTTCCTCTCTGCCTGCTGGAAGAGAGGCGTAATTAGCAAATGACAGTATGTTAGCTGCACAATGAGTGTGCTGCAGACTTGGAGGGAAGGAAACTGATTTGACCCAGGTTCTCTGCAGGTGGCTGATAAAGGAAAGTGGAAATTGCTGAAGCTGAAAAAGGATTATGCTTGACAAAAGAAGGATGGAAAAGAATGGGGAGAAAGAACAATGAGGAAACCTCAGAGATGGAAAAAAATCCTGAGATGAAAGAAAGGAGGAGTTCATCTAGCTGTAGCCACAAAGAGGATTTGCTTAGCTGTAGGCCTTGAAGTAGTGCAGGTATCAAAGCACTCCATGGAAGGAAATGATGGGGACCCACCATAGTGGTGCTGAGGGTGAAGCTTACATTGACTTGTGGCAGTGTTTTGAGAAAGCTGGTCATAAGAGCAGGGCCTGTTTCTGTGCTTGTAAAATGAGGAAAGCTGACAGAAACTAGTTCTGTGAAACACTACAAGCATTCATCCCAGATAAAAAGCACTTACCAAAAGAAAGAGCGGGCAGCATACAGAGCAAACCACTTTCTGTGTAACTTCTTGGTGCTTGCTAAGATGATAGGCAGGTGAGACACCTTTGCTTTGTAAGAGAATGATCTCTACCACACTGTAAGGACCTGAGAAACTGTATTTTGCAGCAAGGCACTGGATTCTTGGACCAAGCTTTGCAGTGCCTGAAACACTCACTCACTACTGAACGACTTGGCAGTGTAATTTTGATCCTGGTCAGGCATGAATACGCTCTGTATTTCCTTCACGTTAGATAGACTATGTAATAATGTTTATGTTGGCTTTTTGCTGAGTGTGGGAGGACAGACACTTAATTAACAGTTTCCTGGGACAAAGTAACCCCTTCAGATCTTGGTTTGTAGTGATCCAGCCCTTTCCTTCAACTGGTTGAAGTACTTTTGATCCGCTAACAGACATCCAAACACTTACCTGACTCTCTGCTGCAACCATTGCTTTTTTTGCTTCAGCCTTCTCCCTTCCTCTTTAGCAGCGATGCCTTGGTCAGGTTGGTAAATATTGACAAACTTAATGTTCCTTGTGATGGGTTATAAACCCTGTGCAAGCTTCATGTGTTCAGTATCTGTGATGCTGATATTAGACATGGTGCAGGACCATATGCTGAACAGATCTTAGCCAATAATCATTCCATAGCGTTTAAACTTCTCCAGGTGTCCTATGCAGGTATCCAATAGTCATGTGGAGCATTAAATTACTTGGATAATGTGCAACTAAAATGGCTATAAGCTTCATGCTGCTTGTACAACAGGAAAAGAGAATCATTGATCTGTTACTCTCCTCTTGAGTTCTTACTAGGCAATATCAATGCTAAATCAAGTTTTCAGCAGAGTAATGTAACAAGTTATGTTGAAAGTCATCACCCACCAATAAAGGTAGCTCTTCAGTGTGGGGTACAGATTTTCACCTTACAAATTTTTAGCCTTAACAAATGGTATTGCAAAACTTCTCTTTGGTGCTCCCCTGCACCCCAGTGTTGCTTTTATGAAATATATGATTAGACTGAAATGCCCTAAAAGTCTATGGCTGATATTTTCAGTGTAAAACAGTAAGAAGGAGTATCAGGGATAGATTTTTCCACCCCTGACAGATTCTGTCATCTGTGTTTTTCAAAACAAGCTTCTTTAACTCCAAGAAATCTGATGATTCCTCAACATTTGACAATATGTGAGAGAGAAGAAAAGCCCACCATTCCTTTACATTTCCAAACCTTTCCAGGCCTTTCCTATTTATAACTTGTTTCACTGGTTTTGTTTAGGATATGGATGTCTAAAGCTTTGACTTTTTCCAATGGCAACAATCATAAACAGTACTGTACAGAAACTTGAAAAATCTTACATCTCTCTCTTCTAGGAGACTAATCTCACTTCAAAGTTTTCTAATTCTCTAAAAGACTCCAGGAAACAGATCACCAAAGAGTTGGAAAGTTCTTCTTTTGGCTTTTCATAGTCTTTACAAGCTGAACTCTGCCAAAGCCACCCTAGAGAACTAAACACCTCAGTGCAAATGTAAGTGGCAGTGGTAAACCTAGAACAGCTCCAGCCGAATGTGTGTGCAAATGTGAATGTGTGTGCAAATGTGAATGTGTGTGTGTGTGAATGAGCCACGAGTCAGCCTCCTGCCTGAGCTCATTTCAGTCGGTATTAAAGGCAGAGGGAGACAGAGGAGTCATTACTCCAAGCATTTATTGATCACAGCCTCAGTTTACAGGCTTCCAGATGAAAGCAGCTGCCCAAGGTGTGCCTGAAGCTCTGCTGTAGCCCAGTGGAGATCACTAAACAAATGTGACAGACACTAAGGAATTCAACATTTTGGTTTGGTCTGGAGTTAATGGAAGGAAAATTTTCTTCTTTGGAACCATCCTTCCCTAAGTGTTTCCTGCTCTCATTGAAGCTTTGTTATGGAGAAAGCCTTGGAAAAAGATGTTTTGGGTATTCGGTGTGAACTTGTGTTTTAAGTACAGAATCCTTTGATGTATACTGAGGAGTGTTTCTTTCTGCATAGGAATTTGTTGGCTTTTTTTTTTTTTTCTCCTTAAAAGCAGATGGATTTAGCGAAACCCTCAAAGGATTTGATTTAATAAATGTCCACTAAACCTATTTATTAATTTGAATTGAGCAATTAATACTAAGTATGTAACTAGTCTTAAAACATCTTTTCTATTCAAGGGTTTCTGAAACCCTGTTTCTGTGAACAAACAACAAAAAATAAATCCTGGTTTCGTAGACAGTGTTTGAATGTTGGAATAATCCTCTGATTTCTATTTGATGTCTACAGTACCTATAACAGAAATCTCCACTATAAGAGAAATCCCCTCTTGACAACAGAGCTCTTCAAGACCCTTCTCCCCAGTGAGGGATTTGTACACTAATGGTCAGATAGGATTTGTTGCCTATCGGGCTGAGTTTTCAAGAATGCCTAGTTGACAGAGACCCCAGGTTTTATTTGACTCTTCCTCACAGGCACAGAACACTTCTTAAAATATTAAATGTGACCTCTGAAATATAAATATGTCTGCCTATTTAAAAATAGACTTGAATTACCTCATAGGGATGTGGTCCATGCACATTGTGTAACTGGGACAGCCCCCTCTTTCTTTCTCTTTATCTGTCTCTCTCCAGGGAAGGCAAATAATCAAGACTTTGCTTAAAGTGGCAACACCAGAATCCCCAAGGGTGGGAAGCTCATTCTTTTATCTACAGGATGTCTGGAGTGATAAGTAGCTGTTTTACTAAAACTCATGCAGTGTTTCTTTGTCCTGACAGAATTATCATTTGCTGTTTGGTATGGGGAGTTTCAAGCCCAAAGCATCCTGAAATTTAAGGCATAGAATGAGGTAGCAGGGTAGAAGTGGGAGAGTTTATGCAATGCTGTGTAAACAAAGTCCATAAAGTTATCATTTTTAATTTTCACTCAAAGTGATTTTTACACCACAGTGGGAGCTCTCCTTTGGGCTGGTCAGCGCAGCTAACAGTGTGTCAGTGAAACGGGAAATGTGAGTTCTACTGCATAGCCCAGGCCAGCTTGAAACTTATTACAAACCACATCATATCTGACATGTGCACTGGGTTAATAACATTGCTGCTGCTAATTCCTTTATGGACATTTCTGTGCTCCATGTTATCATTACAGGTTAGAACTGTGCACTAATTTAGGCTGGCCCAGCCCAGTGCTCCCTAATAGACATGTGGCTGCAGACACCTCCTTTGTACTTGCCATAAGTGTTATGCAGACTGCCATCTTCCACGTCTTCAGTTCTTAATTTAATAAATGATACTTTTATTTCTTGTGTATGCTATCAGAAATTAGGCTGATTCTGGTGCGGTCTAATTAAATATCCTCATGACTATATCCATCTTACTGACTCATGCTAACAATAAAGTATATCTATACACCTTAATAAATGGATGCTTCCTTGAGAAGAAAGGTGTGTTCAAGACTTAATAGAATGGCTCTACCCAAGCTTTGTTCTTGATTTGCTGTATACATTCACTTTGAAATCTAAACACTGTTGGCCAACGCCTTGAGGTAGGACCTGATTTTGCCCAAATTTCTGATGCACACACCTGAATGGTAGAAATAACTTGGACCTTGCTCTGTGGTTTGTAAAGCTTTGCAGAATTCTGTTAATCTTCGTTCTGATAAACACAGACTGAGAAGAGTTAAATAAGAAAAAGACTATATTGAACAGGACTGCTGCTTTACAAAAGCTGTTGCTAGCCTCTCTTTGCCTGAAATCCATTTTTTCATTCATTTTCCCAGTGGAAAAATTGCATTTGTGACAGGAGTGGTCATGAAACTTCTCTGAAAATTATATGAGCTGCGGTAACTGTTTGCGTGGTATTTGCTACTGTTGGAATACATCACAGCTGAGATGTATTTTGAGAGCAGCATAAAGAAATTCACACTGAGTTCTTTAAGAACCTGAATAGAGATGTCAGAGATGAGGGACGTTCATTGGCCACCGTAGGGTTAAATTTGTTTTTCTTGATCTCACCTCTTATTCCTCCCTAAAGTTATCCAAGCAGTGGGGAATTTATGCAGTCATTCATTGTATTTGTATTTTGGCTATGTTACATACAAGCAGTTTTAGAGAGATTTGAGGGGTTTAATGTTTTGACAAATGCCAGCAGAAGTCTCTGTTGTGACCATGGCCTGTGATTGCAGGGCTGTGCATTGGGCCCTTTTTCTGAGTGCCAAAACACTTGTAATTTATTTCCATGTGAGCTGTATAGTACAAAATCCTGGCTTGAGCATGCCTGAGGTCTTTCTACCACTGCATTTTGGGCTTTTAGGGGATTTCACTCTCAGGCATTGTAAATTTTGCTGAATGGCCTTTGTACTACAGCAACGGAGACCTAGAGCAAGCAAGGAGAGAGGACTGGACACAAAAGCTCTGAGGAGGAAGGAGCAACCAGATTTTGAAGAATAATGTTTAGATGTGTTGCAGTGCTTACCAGTTTTCTCTCTAACCAGCTCACAGGGCATAAGTCAGATGTCTCTAATGCATGTGCTGGGCTGGGGTGCTGCTTCTTTCACCCTCAGCATTCCTGGGATTTGCTGTGCTCTCTGGAAGAAGTGTGGGATCACCTTAGGGGCAAGGTCAGGTGGGAGATGGGGAACAGCAGGCTAAAATGGCACAGGAGCAGGTTGCCCTGAGGTTGCCCAGGTTGCCTGCCACATCTCCATCCTTGGAGATTTTCAAGATTTGGGTAGACTAGAATTGTGCTGCCAAACATGATCTCATCTTGCATTGATGACAGTCCTGCAGAAGTGGGAGACTGGAGTGCATGACCTCCATAGGTCCCTTCAGCCACTGCTTCTATGCTTCTCAGTGCTTAAAGGTCGATTACATCAGGTTTTGTAATTCCACCCTTTGGCATTATTTTCCTTCCTGATTGTCTGCTCTGCTTAGTCTGCATATCACTTGTGAGTAATAGATTTTGGTACTGTCATCACACTATAGGTGCTGGATTTTATTTTTTTTTTTATCAACACCATCCTGACCTTTTTGAGCTGCTTCTCTACATGCAGGCTTCCTACATATAAAACAGATCAAGTCAGTACAGATGCACAGGCACCTAATAACAGCAACAGGCTCTTTTTTGTCCTGTGTTGTTACTGGATCTGCTTCTTAGACCTCTTTGCTCAGAATGATGAAAGTGGGAAGGTGACACCGGTGGCTTCCTGCATATAAGGGTGAGGGTTGTGTTTGCAGGCCACACAGTGTTCAGAAACGGGTATGTAAGTGGAAGGAGTGCCATGTATACAGAATGCCTGCTGTGTCCCCCAAGCTGTGCTGGATGACGCAGAGAAGCATGTGCTTTCTGAAAACCAGCATCCAGCTGCTTTTGCTGAGGCCTGGCTCAGCCTCTTAAGAGGTGAGGTGCTGCACTGAGACACTGCAAGTGTTGTCTGACTCCGAATCCTAATGCAAGGAGGGGTCTGAAGCGAGGTTGCCACGCTGTCCTCGCCTGCACTCCTCTTCTGTAGATTTGTCAGCACATGTTTAAACAGTTTTGGAGACTTTGGTAAAGAAGCTTCTGTTCTTTGCCACTAGTGAAGAAATAAAAATATTTTTACAAGCTGGGGCAGCAGAGTGTTGTATTGCTCACTGCTTAGCAGAGCAGGTAGGGCTGTGTCTGGCAGCTAATGACCTTCTATAGACTATTTTTACACTCTCACCATGTAATATTTCTAGCTTCTCCATGCTACTGAGTGCTATGAGACATTTACTGGCCTTTTAAGCAGACTTTTTTTTTTGTTGCTTGTTTAGAAAAATACTCAAATGCAACTTTCTCCAGTGGGTATACTGTTGCCAAATGAATGGAACATTTTTCGGTGAAGTACATCAACAACACATGTTTCATAGGTTGGTTACTGAAAGCAAAATTTGAGTATATCTGAAAACCTGGCAGAAAGAATAAATAAAGCCTCCTGTCATAGAATCATAGAATGGTAAGGTTGGAAGGGACCTCAAGGATCATCTAGTTCCAAGTGTCTTTGATGTCCAGAGGGCCAAGGCAAGTAGGTAGCGATTGCTCTGTGTGTTAATGTATACACCTGATTTAAACCTTATTGACTTACCCAGTGGTCCTGGTGCTGTGCTGTTGGTATTTACTTATTGCTTGCTTTCACCTTACAAACTCTCTGTGAATCCAAAGACTGTATCATGAGTACACTGAACTTCCAGCAAAATGTCATATCAGATAAGTCAAATTGTAAAATCACTTTTTAGTGCCACAGAAACCTGAGGTATAGAGCTGATAAAATTAATGCCTCAGAACTGTTGAGTTCTGTTCAAGTATCAGCATGTGCCTCGAGAAGATACTGAAATACTGATATTGGTTCCCTTTGACCTGTCACCTTGAAATGCCTTTTAAAAGACAGTTAGATTTTGGGGTGTGGTGGTGGTTGGGGTTTGGGTTTTTTGGTGGGTTTTCTCTGTGTGTGTGTGTGTGTGTGGTTGGTTTTGGTTGGTTTGTTTGTTTGGGGTTTTTTTAAGATATTGGTTCATCTGCCCCAAACTTTCTGATCTTTTGCATCTAACAGCCTTGAGCTTATTCAGAGCTGATTGGAGTCTGTGCCCATAATTTTTGCTTGTTTCTGTTGAGAGAATACAATTTGTGAACAGTTGGATAGTTTTGTTTTTGGAATGTGGTAAACGTGTGAGTTTGGATGCAGTGTTTGGACATGAGGGGTAGGCTTCACCACAGCAACATTCAGATCTGCTTGTCAGGATGATTTATGGTTAGCACCAAAACTTTGAAAGACAGTGCAAGGGAAGCTGTGCAGAAATCGGATATGCAGAGGGAAATGAACTGGGGGGCTGAGGATAAGAGGAGGAAGGGATGAAGAGTTGTGAGACTGATGATGTTAACAGCTAGCAGTGGCAGCAGTCCAGTACCGTTGCCCTGGCAGGTTCCCTTCTTGTTTCTGACCCAAGTAAGACCTCAAACGATGTGCCGTCGGATGGTTCCTCGGTGTAAGCCAGAGACCAGGAAATGTACCGTGCATCTTGCCAGGTGTTTTGCTGTGCTCTCTAATAAAGTCGTAAGCAGGGATACAGAGCTCGGTAATTTGGACATCCTGGTGCTTGGGGTGGGAGGGGAGGGCGGGCAGGGCGGTAGAGGTAGCTATTAGCGCTGGCAAACTAAAACAGAGGGGAGATGTTAAGGAGAGCTGGTTGGTGTTTCCCTGGTGGAATTGTACGGCTGCTGTCCAGGCACTGGAACAGCATGAAGTGGTGGTGGGCTCCCTCCGGGTGGAGGTCAACAGCTTGAGCTCCAGTATCGGGGAAAGGCAGCTGATCATCGAATCGTTTCGGCTGGTAAAGACCTTTAAAAGTCCAATCATTCTCTAGGTCTGGTGCTAAGCCATAGCCCTCAGCACCACATCTCTGCAGATTCTAAAACACCTTCAGAGCTGGGGATTCATCCTCACCTCCCTAGGCAGCCAGTTCACTGTTTGAGAACACTGCCAGAGAAGAAGTGACGCTGCGGGGTGTCGGGGAGAGAAGGTCGCGATATTGGCTTGTCGGGCTCGCAGAGCTCGGTGGTTCTCACAAAACCAGGGCGAAACCGTGGCCTCAGCTGTCAGGGGCAGAGACGCGCAGGGGAGCGGCACGGTTTCTCTACCCGTTCCTGAGCAGACACGGCCGTCTTTCCGTGCTGCGCACGATCGCAGGGGCAGGCACGGAGGCGGCGGGATAACGTGTGGCCGCCGAGGAGGGGTGGCGGGAGGCTGCCTCAGTGCTTTGTCTGCCCACTGCGCGCAGCACCGCCTCGCTGTTCGGGCCTTCCCCGCCTGCTCCGCCACNCCGGGCGCAGCGGGGCGGCCGCGGCGCCGGCCGGTTGCCATGGCGAGGGGCGGTCACGTGGGGCGGCGGCGGGGCTGACGTGCGCGGCGGGGCGGAGCGGCGCGGAGCGGGCGGGTGGCGAGAGTCCGGCTGCTGCCGCCACCTTCCGCACACCAGCAGCGCGGGGCTCTGCGGAGCCGCGGGAGCGCCAATGCCCGGACCGACCCAAGCCCTGTCCCCAAATGGCGAGAACAATAACGACATCATTCAGGATAACGGGACGACCATCATCCCCTTCAGGAAGCACACGGTGCGGGGGGAGCGCTCCTACAGGTACTGCGGCGGCGGCGAGCGGGGCGGCGGCGACGGGCGGGGAGGGAAGGGGGGGGCTGCAGCGCAGGGGGCGGTTGCATAAGGCGGGCAGGCTGCAGCCGCCCCCCCACCGCCCCCCGCTCCCCTATCTCCGGACCCGGCGGAGCGGGCAGACAGAAGCTGCGGCGGCGGTGGTATTGTCCGGCTGGAAAGCGTTTGGTGAAGAGGCGGGATGTCTGCGGGGTCTTGCCGCGCCCGGGCGAAGAAAGGCGGCTAAAAATAATAGCGATTTTAAAATTCAGTAGGGGTAAAGAAGGAAAAAGGGAATAAATAAGCCAGGGAAGGCAGAACCCTCCACCGGCAGCCAGCTCCCGGTGGAAAGAGCCGCAGCACCTCGCTGCGGATCTGGGAGGCGGCGCCGTGCGGGAGGCGGCGGCCGGGGATGGTGGGGCGCGGGTAGTAGCGATGCCCGTCCCGAGCATCGTTGCCGCCCTGTGGGACGGCCGGGGCTGCCCACTTTACCAGCGCCCCAGTCCGGGGGTGACAGCCACCCCCAGTTCTTCAGGGCGGTGGAGACACCCCCCCACACACACACCGGTGCTCGGGCGGGGGAGGGGGGCGGGGGCTTCTCCACCCGCCGGCCACGGCGACCGTAGCCAGCCCCATTTTGTATTTATTTTCTGGGTTTTCGAGGTTTTTTTAGGGGGCCAGGTCCTTTGTCGCAGTTGTAGGCATTTTTGATGACTCGTTTGGCATGTGCTGCTGGCAGCGCTGCTGCATTAACATCTCCGACAATGTGCTCCGGCAGATAAGCTCATTAAAATTGTTTGCATTGTTTGATAAGGGTCGCGGCGCAGCCCGGAACGCAACTGGTTTGATGTGCTGCTTGCTGCCGGCTGGAAGGGAGATAAAATGCGGGCAGGGGCTCCCCTTACGTTACCGTACAGCTCTGTTGAGTGCCGCCGGGATGACAGCGAGCGGTGCCTCTGCAGAGAACACGCCCCTCAGAGCTGGCTTCCCAACAGCAGGAAATGATGCTGCTTTCAAAGAGCTGCCCAAAGTGGCGACTTGTACGCTCGATTAGATGAAAACAAATGTGGATGGCTTGGCTTGTTTGTCTGAAGAAAATCGAAATACCTTTTTTTCCTCTGCTGAGGCGTAACAGAACTGCTACCGGCAGAGCTGACCACTGCTAACCTGGACGGTGAACCTCATTTTTGATCACACACAGTGATGGGTGATTGTCAAGTGCCTTGGAGACCCAAGTGTGTGGTTTATTGAAAAGCAACAAAATGCAGGGGGTCCCCTTCTCTGAATCTCTTGATACTTTGTGTAATGAAGCCCCAATGCACGCCAATTATACAAGGTAGCAGAACTGCTTGCAGAAAGATGGGAACTTTTACTTCCCCTATCTGAATTTCAACTGAGCAGTATGAGATTGTGCGTTAGAGGAAAACTCTATTTCCATCATGCACTTCAGCAGAAAAATTAAATCTATTTGAAATTAATTACTCTGCATCCACATTTAATTATTCTGACATGTCATAGGTGCAGCTGATTGCTTTCTCACAGCTTTCCTTCAGAGGGGTTCTTTTGAAGACCTCTCTTGAATGATGTTCTCGTATTCTTTTGCTATAGGTTTCTGTTATTTTCTGTAGCCATCAACAAGTCAGTGTTCTTATCCTTCTGCCTGTCGTGTCATACACTGAACTATGTCTAGAAAAGACATTTTGTGAGGCTGCTGTGTTAAGCACGTGATGACAGAAATAATTAAATCACTTGTCCAGTTTTCCAGAAACTCTGAAGTTATTCTCCATCTGAATAGCTTTTCATTCAGAGCATTCCTTAGTCTTGCAGAGCTTTGAGATCATATCTGCAAAATAAAGCAGTGCAGAACTACTGATGCTAATGCTGCATGTTATTTTAGGGCAGTAAATAAATAATCCAATATTTTTCATAAATAAACCTTTTATGTGTAGACAAGCAGTTCCACTGGGAAGTCCTATTTAGGTTCTTTTTGCTTTGTGGAAATCTCATCTGATCTACAGTCATGGCGCTTGTGTTAGGGAGGGCAATGATAATTTGTTTTCATCTGTACCTCTAAGGTAGATGCCAACCCTAACAGAAACAAACCTTAAATACAGTATGTGAAAAACCTGGTGAAACTTCTCCTTGACACTAGGAAAGAACGGGATTTTAAGTTCCATGAAATCCTTCAGTGTCTGGATTGGTTTGGTCCTTGCTAAGTTGGAATTGCAGCAGCTGGTCAGTGGCCGGTCAGTATTGTGCCTATTGCCATGCTGGACTGTTGGTGCCACAATGACTTTGAATCAGCTTGTACATCTTTGTCATATGACATAAGTTGCTGTGCTTCAGATCGTTGGGCTAGTTCCTCCCATCTGTATCTAGAAATATGGAATAAATATGTCCTTAACCCAGTCTGAAGCATGACATCAGACCAGCAGTTGAACAGATCTAGAAGTACACACTTTGCTCACAATACACTTCTGTGTACTGCAGCTTTGCTCAAGTTAAACTGCGTTTCCTGAATGTGTAGAGAGAGGGTCAGTATTTAATTTTTTGCTCCTCCAATATCAGAAGCGCTTCCTTATTTGACTTTCTTTTTAGCATGCTCTGTTTAATATGTATTTTAAAAGAGAAGTAGTGTTTATTGATCAAAGTTTACATTTAGATATTCTGAGACCTGAAACCCAAATAAAACAAAAAAATGTCTACAACTACACTGTTTCAAAAACAAGCTCCTACCTAAAATAAGATTCAAAAGAGCTGAAGTTTAGACCATTTTACAGACTAGGAAGCTGACATGGAAGGAGTTGGCCTAAGTGATCTGCTCTGTTAAGGATGCAGCAGGGAATTGACCCTATACCACATGAGCCCTGACCATGTGCTCCGTATGCAAAGCCACAAATAGTTTTCCCAAGTATTCCAAAGCACATATTATATTTTGCAGACTGGGACATACAGGCCTGAGGTGTTAAGTTTCTCATCCAGCCTTATGTAGCTGCTAAATAGAAAACAGGCACTTTGGCATAAATTTGAGGCACAGGGAGATGTGTAAATAACTTTCAGAGTAAACATTTGTGTATATAACTGTGATCAATCTGTGTTTCCCTAGTGAAATGCTGTTTCATGCACTCCAGATCAGGAGACTGACTTTAGAGTTTGATTGGAACTGAGGTGTCATTTTGTTGGCCCAAAATAGCTTTGGGCTCACTTCTGAGAACGACATTACATCTAATTATAGTTTTACTTTTATGTTCAAGTAAAAAAAAAAGAGAGAAAAAAATAAAAGAGAAACCAAATCAACAGCTGTGTGGCAATTTATTTATTTATTTAAAAACAGGGCATGTCTGCAGTGCTTTTTTTGCCAGACTCCAAGCATCTTGTGGGTCGATCAGCTGGTGGTACTTTTAAAAGCTAGCTGTACCAAGAGTTTGGATGTATGCAGGTTTGAATAACATACCCAGCCCAAACTACTCTGGTTTTGCATGCTCCTTTGCAGGAGACCATGGCTAACTTGTGCTTTATCATTGTGCTGCTAGAAAAAATGGTTTTCTGGTCCTTCTGGCTATATTTAGTTTTATTCCCAGAACTTCCGTGAAGAGGAGGGGAAGTGGCCTAACTTCCGCATTATTTTTCATCAGATCACTAAGTTAAGAGAGACAAAATCAAACCCCTTCTTTCCTGTCTGTGAGTATGTACATACCTTTCTAATGGTATCTGGTTAAAACGTTTGTTTTCTAAGTGTTGTCTTCCTCCTAGAAAGCCTTATTTGAGCTGGTGCTGTGTGATGGTGCTGGTGTGTGGCAATGAAGGCTGGATGGAAGCGGGGATTTCCTCATCCTCTGCTGAAATACACTTTGCAACACCCCACAGTTTATCTGGCAGTCTTTTACAGCAGCATGAGCTGATAACTTCCATGATGAAAGCAGAGGTTGGCATTTCAGTGGTTCGCTTTGCCTTCCCGACTGCTGATGAATGGCCGGACGCAGGCTGGCCCCATGTGGCAGAGCATCCTTCCCTTGGCAGGACACGTGCCTGCCACCGTCTCTGGTGACTCTGCCTTCCACACACGTGCAGCTTTATTCAAGGTACAAAGGGAGACTTAATGCTTCCTCTTACTCTGAGCATAAGGCATTTCTTGCCTTCAAATTAGATTCCACTGAATATAGTAAGCAGGTAATTCCATTGAAGTAAAAAAGACCATCTCAGTTGATTAAAAACAGCGCATTAAGGCCCAGACTTACTGAGAACTGGGAAGATGATACACAATAAGAGCAGTGAGTTGTTCTCTCACTTCAGACAGGCATGACACTTTTCATCTGTAATGTACACTTTTCAACTGTACACTTTCATCTGTACGCTTTTGAACTGTGAATGCTAGTCAAAGCAAATGCTATTAAATGTGTTAGTAACTGAAATGTTACTTTCAGATGCATTTGCTCTTGGCCTAACTGCTGCAGTTGTATATTGTGAGAGTTCTGTCCTAGATTTCACTGGAAGTAAGGGCAATAATAAATGACTACTTTAAAAAAAAAAAAAAAAAAAGGGGGCAGTAAAAAAAGCTCAGAAATCACATTCCATAAATTTGGCTTCAGCTTTTCTAAAAGTGGTAACTGTGATAACCTTGTCTGTCAAGTAGCTGGACTGCAACAAGCTAGTTGTTAGCTATCCAAGAGAAGACCATCCTGATGATTTGTCAGCGTGAGAGGTACCATGCAGAGATCTTTGCCTGGTTCCTGTGAGCTTAGGTCCCCTCTATTTTCTTTCTTTCACTTCTTTCACTTTCATAAAGCTGGCTTCCTGTTGCTGCTGCTCTTTAATCTTGTTTTCTGATTAGGGAGTACTCTGCCTAGGCAGAGCTGTTTTGGTGTCTTCTGCTGGGCAGGTTTGGCTCTCAAAGTGCAGAGCAAAACTGTGTGAGGATCTCTGGGAATCACATGTGAGTGCATGTACATATCTCAGACGGTTATGAGTATGACTGCTCAATACTGCATCAGCAGTTTGAAGCCTAGATAGTCTGTGCTTGCATTATTGGGCTGCCTCTCTTGACCTACTTTTAGATCTTCCTTGAAGCAAATATCTTCACCATGTTTTGGGAGCTGAGTGTATTTATTAAAATTGGGGGTTAAAAGAGGAGCTTTATGGAAGGAGGAGGGGAAAAAACAACACTTCACCGGCAACCCAGTTTGAATCAGGAAATGAAAGTAACTTTCAGACAGCACCATCTTCTCAGCTTGCACCCAAGTGCTCTCACCAAAAAAGGTCTGAGTAGCCCTAATTTGCACCCAGCCTCTGTGGGTTTCAGAAACATCCTGCAGGTGGGAGGCTGAACTCTGGGTTTTGTTGCGTGGTGTGGGTTGGTTGTTTTTTTGTTAACTACCTTTTTGAGCTGCATAGCAACAGCAGTGTGATTCTGGCCCCCAGAAAAAAAAAAAAAAAAGAGGAGTGAGCTTAGGACATGCAGGAACTGAACCTGATGCTGTCACTTTTAGAAAGAGACACTTAGGTTTCTGCCTGGTTTCTTCAATCTAGACTCCTTTGAAAACAGGCACTGAAAAACATGCAGCACTGTGAAAGAAAGGTGATGTGGAGGTGGGGCTGTGGACCAAGAGAGCCTGGTTAGAGCTGTTTTGTTGAATTTTTGAGGGAGATGCAACTGCTTCATGACAAGCAGGCTGTGGACCACAGTGATGTTCTCCCAGGTGGCATACTTGGTGTAACCTTTTGAGATGCAAAAAGCTTGTTTTGGGAGATAGTAGGAAAACATAAGTGTCTTGGGTTTACATTTCAAGCCTTGGCATTCACATGACTGACTTCTAAATATCTTCAGAGGTTTTGGTTTTGGGGCTTAGCAGGGGAGGTTAGTTTTAATTTGACAGTCTTCTCTCCTTCCTCATGCCCAAAGCTAATTATAGCAAAGCCTTGGTAAGGAAGAAGATAAATTGTGTGCCAGCTCTTCATTCTGGAGATGCAACTTGCAGCCTTTGTTTGATAATTGAAAACGAGTGGGCTCACCACATCTGCTCTCAATCACACAAACCACCAAGCGGGATGGCACAAAGGCTGTAGCATGGAGTAAGGGTGGTGGTGGTGAGACTGATGTTGCACCGGGACAACACTGGGACACTCATGTCCCTGCTCCCTGAATCCCGGCCTCCAGCTAGCAGTGATAGCTTGCTTCCAGCATGGGTGCTAGGGAATGTGAATGGAAAACATCCGTGTTTCTTCTGTGGATGGTGTTAGCTGAGCACTGCATAACTGTTTGGATCTTGCTCAGACCTCTGCTGCCTGACTCACCGATAAAGCATCTTCTTCATATTGTTTCATTATAATTAGGTGGGAGGGAAGGGGAATATCAGCTCTAAAACTTTACTTGAACATGCGTTTAACTTCTGGAGTTTTACAAGCAGTGGCTTTTTTTTTTAACAACTCTGTTGTGCTATTATATATTTAATTCAAATATTAAAGTCTTGCCTGTGATATTTTGACACAAGTTTGTCTGGTTTTCTAGTGGTGTACTAAGTTATTAAATATTTGATAGACAAGGCCCAGTGTGATGAAATCACCCAGAAAATGGCTCAGCTTAACCACTCTGAAATGATTTCTTGTTTCCCATAGAGCTCCCTGCATAGCAAAGGGTGCTCAGTTAAATCTGTGTTTTTACTGTGCTATCCAAACAGGAAATGTAAACATTCATCAGGGAGTTGAGACTTAAGGATGTAGCTTCCGTAGGAAATCCTACAGCTCTGCCAAATCATTCTGCCTGGACAGGAACGCACCATGCAAGTTGTGGTCTTGATGTTCTGGCCCTGTGTACAGCCACCTTGCATTGCTTGCTTGTGTTGGCTGGCAGACAGAAGAGCTTTGGAATGTGGGTGAGGTGGTGGAAAATTGTGGATCTATGTCCTGCACAGGTGGAGGAGCAAGGACAGAAACACTGGTTTGGGCTCTCATGAATTTAAATAGAAACTGAGAGTGTTCTGGAACAATATTTAAAGATGCCACACAAACTGAAAATTTCTCAGTTTGGAGTTTGGGATTTCTTCTATGTAAGATCATAGAATCATAGAATGGTAAGGCTGGAAAGGACCTGAAAGCTCAGCCAGTTCCAACCCCCTGCCATAGGCAGGGACACCTCCTACTAGTACAGGTCACTCAAGGCCTGGTCCAATCTGGCCTTGAACACCTCCAGGGAGGGAGCAGCCACAACCTCCCTGGGCAACCTGTGCCAGTGTCTCACCACCCTCACTGCAAACAACTTCCTCCTATCATCCAGTTTCAATCTCCCCTCTGCCAGTTCAAACCCATTGCCCCTTGTCCTCTCATGACAAGACCTTGTCAATAGTCCCTCCTCAGCCTTCCTGTAGGCCCTCTTCAGATACTGGAAGGCTACTCTAAGGTCTTCTGGAAGCCTTCCCTTCTCCAGGCTGCAGAGCCCCAAGTCTCATAGCCTGTCCCTATAGCAGAGCTGCTGCAGCCCTCTGATCATCTTTGTGGCTCTCCTTTGGACCCGCTACAACAGTTCACTGTCCTGTCTGTGCTGACTGCTCAAGCAGAGCAAAGCAGCACATACTGAGGCAGCTCTGTAAGGCAGAAGCAGCTCCCTGAGGTGGGGGCCTGCTCCCATGTGGCAGCTGACAGAGTAAAGGAATAGCTTATTTTGCTGTATTGGCCTAGTGTAAAGCAATGCTTGGTGGGGGGATGTGGTGTGGTGTGGTGTGTGTTGTATGGCTGTGTGTATTGTTTCAGAGGTTTAATTTGCAATATTGTGTCTCACGGCAATTTGGAGCCCTGAAAACTAGCAAGTGAGATCCACGGACTTTGCTTTTATGTTAGGTGTAACTCAAGTGAGCCTCCCCCCTACAACAGGGTTCCACAGTACCGTACAGATTTCCATCTCAAGCAGCTGTAATTATTCAGAGATGCACATGAATGCAAATCCTTGCCTGTCACTCTGGAATGCAGTGTTGATGCTCGGAAGGGCTAGCTGGCAATATGTATTAAACAATTTCGGGGGAATGAAAATTCATTTTAGGCAAATTTTACATGGTTGTTATGTTTTACTTCTTAAGGTTAATCTCTGTGGAGCTAGTCCAGTCATATAATGAATAGGAAGCACTGAAATATTTGAAGTAGAATGTGCATTTGCTTTACTTATGGATTCAATGTTATACAAATCATGGCTTATTAAAATAACTTTAGAATCTGTGAGTAATTGTCCGTATGGAAGTGGAATACATAACGCAGTGATATGGAAGTCCCACAGGAGCTTTCCTACACAGAAAGACTATGGTGTGTAGGAGTGCTGGGAACATGGAGACAGTGAAGTGATAATTGGTTGAATAGAAGGGATTAATTTTCCTAAAAGGACAGCATTCACATGTAAATAGCTGTTCTGCTGGAAACCTTGTTATGCAGAATGACATTAGCTATATTCTACTGAATTACTGTTTGGTGTCCATATCCCTTCTTGCCTCTACCTAATGCTGCAGAGTCATGCAAGATACAGATTCTGAACTGGAATTGCAAATGCTGTGTTCGGCCAACACACTCACGTTGTGCAAGTTGTCAGACTTAAGGAGGCATAAGGAATATTTACTTTTTTTCTTTTCTTCCCTTTAATATATATATTTCTGCCTGCAGAAGTTCATCTCTCCAGTGCATGTTTTTAATCTGTGGTCTCCAAGTGTGAAGTGAGTTTCACAGTGATGAGGATGCTATAGAATGGTCTAAGCAACTTTATTTTTAATGCNCCCCTCTAATTTTCCTTGAAGTTCTGCACAGTGGTGGTGAACAAGATGAACATGAGTCAGCAGTGTGCTCTTGCAGGGAAGAAGGCCAAGCCCATGCTGGGCTGCATTAGCAGGCGTGTAGCCAGCAGCTCCAGGGGAGTGACTGTTCCCTTTCTGCTTCTGAGACCACATGTTGCATATTGTGTCTGAATTTGCCCTCTCCCATGTAGGAGAGACAGTGATATATTGGAGGGAGGTGGAGGGCCAGCAGGATGGTCAAAGGGCTGGAGCATGTGAACTAGGTTTGGTCAACCTGGAGAAGAGATAGTTCAGCAAAGGGGAAGATCTTGTTGCAGTGGGGGAGGTGGCATTGAGAAGAAGGAGTCAGGTCCTTCTCTGAGGTGCATGGGGAGAAGACAAGAAGCAATGGCAGTAAGCAGTTGCAACAGTAGAAATGGCTTTATATACTGGGAGGAAATTATTCAGTGAGGGTAGTTAAACACTGGAAGAGATTTTTTGGAAAGGCTGTGGAGTATGTTTTCTTGGAGAGTGTCAAACCTCAGCTAGATAGGATCACTGCTGGCTCTGCTGTGAACAGGAGGTTGGTGCAGAGATCCTGGAGTTACCTCATAATCCTACTCTGTAACTATAGGAATAACCAACTCTTAAGTTCAAAACACAGCACACGAAGTCACAAAATGAAGTGCTTTAAAAGTGAAAGAAATGTCATATGGCAACAAACAGTACTGCCACCAAGGCAAAGTCATCTTGTCAAAGGTTTCAAATGGAAAAGCACATGCACACCATCTCAGTTCAACTGCATCAACTCCAACTATTTTCTAGCTTAATTCTTGCAAAAACTGTGCTTGTGCTGCTGCTGCAGTCTAAGAATTGCTTCATACCACATTCTTTAAATCACTTGAAATCAGCTTCTGCAATTCTCTAGTAAAGGATGACCAAAAACTCACACAGCGAGTAGAGCTAAGGGACAGCTTTGCTCTGTCATAAAATTAATTACTTGCGTTGCAATTAAAGATTATGTCTTGAGGTTAAAAGCTGATTAATTACCCCTCCTGCATTTAAGGAATGGTATATTTTCTCATGCAGAAAATATTAACATTATTGATAAACATTTTCTGAAGATTAAACCTAACTAAGCACAGATCTTAAAATGTCAGATGTGTGCTTAGTTCATGCTTCAACAGGGAGTGGTGCAGAACTACCTCATTACATGACCTACAACAGCACTGAGAACGTTGGAAAAACTAAATATTCACATTGCAGCACCTTCTTAACTGCACTTAGATGCATTTAAAAGTAATTCAAGCAATACATTGGGTTTTTACCATGTTTATTATGGGAGTCAAACTTGATAATGTCACCATTTGCCACCTGGAAGCAATACACTTTAGGAACTGACCTCAAGATATTCCACAAAAGGAGGCCAAATCCTATTAAACAGCACATCTATGCTGCTTTTAGCTTAAGGTACAAGGCTTTACTGGACCTCCTAGATAAGGACTTGTTACTGCCAGTAATTGTGCTCTTACAATCACAGTTGCATCAAAGCAGCGAGCACTACCTACGTTGGTTTGAGTTAAAAAGCTTTGGGGATTTCCTCCTTCAGATAGACTGGAGACATTAAAAGTCAAAATCTAAATGAAAATGCCAACTTCCCAGACCTTCAAAGACTAACACGGTTGGAAAAACGAGTTTTGGGGAAGCTTTACTTGATGCTGGTAGTCCCAGCAATTGCATTGGTAGCGCAACAATGGTAAAAGAAGTTTGTGGTTACTGGCACGCAGCAAGAATAATACATTACATAAATCACAGATGGTTCAGCTAGCATGTTCCTAAAGGGCAATTTATGCTGTGAAGGATTAGTGAATTCTACTTTTAGTTGCTCTAAAATTAATTTAGCAGTTAAGCAATTGCACTTAAAAGTTCATCCCTGTTGTAGATAGTCCTTGGTAGGATTAATTCTTAAGTGCAAGTCATTCAGTGGTAATATCTTCAGCACCAGAATCATTTCAGTGTGTTTCCTTGTCTGTTACACTATTAACTTAGGAGAAGGAGGGAAGAGGTCAAGTCGCTTTGGTATCCAAACCGAAAATTAAGTGTCATGGCTGGTAGTGTTAACCCTTGAATTGCCTTTACTATTAATGATCATTCGTAGGGAGTATGTAGATGGCAAAGGCAGGGGTGTTTATTTGGGCCTATTTCAACAACACTGGAGATGTCAGAACTCCAGGATTATTTTATTATTAGTCTCTTTAGTCTAGCTTTCACCAACAGTGAAGGGAGAAGTGGGAGAGATGTTGCATCACAGAGTCTAGTGACAGTTACGTCCAGTGGTCTGTAGAGGCAGTGCTTGGAAGGGATTTGCTTGAGGCTCATCTTAGAGAGGCTTGCTGGAGCTTGGTCTTAGAAACCTGCTCACCAAGTGCCCTGCATATCCAGGAGAAAGCTTGGCACTTCTCCTTTGAACTCCAAACAGTAGCAGAGCTGTGGTAGCAGTGGGAACCTTAGACAACCATGCTAGAACTTAATATTTTGTTACAAAAATACATGGCCGTGTTTTAGAGTATGATGCACCAGTGAAAGCAGCCAGCATGGTTGCCTGTTGCTTCATCTGTTGTCACATGCTTGTTTACAACTGCAGAGTAAATAAGGCTTAAAATAAATGTTGTCTTATACCCCTGCTCAGTGTCATCACCTTCCTGCCTCTGTCTAGTTCAGGGACCAAGCAAGGCTGGCTGCCTGCCTGGCAGCAGAGCAGCTCTGTTGTGCAGGCTGTGCTCCTGCACCTTCGCCGTGGGTCCTGGGATGGCTGCACTGGTTGCACAGGTGGTCACTGTGCTGTTTCTTGGCCTTTCCAGGGTGCCACCACACACACACCTTCAAAGTGCCTGCTTAGACTGCTACTGTCAAAGGGCCTTTTTCCCTGCAGTAACAGGGAGAGGACTCAGGCCTTGGTAGATCTATTTTAACTCTGGGTACTTGTGGTTCTAACATATTAAGGTTAGAGTAGATGTTGCAGTGCATGAATCAGTGTGTAGCTACATTTGCTTGTAGTGTAAAAATAGAGAAAATTCCTGGTTCTCTGCATCATATTGCATCATTTGTGAGTAGAAAAGGTGCATTGTGCTCCTTCCTCAGCTAGACCTTTCCCATGAGAGTGCTCTGTGGCTTAACTTCACTTGCCTTGGCCAGCCAGGCTTTACTAGCGTGCTGCAGCCTCCCGTTAGCAAACACCAGCTGCGTTTCCCTACGTTTAAGGCTCGTATTTTCCCTTCTTCCCGGACTCGTCCTGTGCCGAGACCCCTGGATGCTCAGCCGTCTCCTGCTGAGTCACTGCCTTGCCGCCTCTGCTGGGGGTGTGAGGCTGGGAGCTGCTCGGGCCCTGCCAGGAGGGCTGTGCAGTGTCACCAACCCCCTCTGCCATCACCTTGTGCTGGAGAACATCAGCGGCTTCAGCCTTTCACCTCCGAGTTGTACACAAAGCAGGGAGGGGGAGGGGAGCAGCAGCAAAACGCTGGATAGGTCAGGACTAAATTCATTTGGTGACTTCATCTGGCTCTAGTTGGCTCTCAGCCCTGCTGCGAGTCCCAGGCCTGCCCACGGCGTTTCTGGAGGTCCGAGGCGGAAATGGCAGTCAGGCGCAGCGGCTACGGGCCGTGCCCGCGCTGCTGCTGGCCTGCGGCGTGCCGGGGAGCTGTGTGCCACTGCCGCTGGCCCAGTCCCGGTGCCCAGCGCTGCTGCATCTCCCTCATCAAAGTTTCTGAGTATTTTTGTCCCTTCCTGATCGGGGGTGGACGGTTCCCCGGTGTAGAGGCAGACGGCAGCTGAGGTCCGTGTGGCTTTACGCACCCCGTTTTGCCGGGGAGTTCACATGCTGCGCTCGTGTAGGGCAGTGGGTTTGGGACCAAGCTCTCTCCCACTGCCGGCTTCATTTTCCAGTCTGCCTTTTCTAAAGCGCCTTGGGACCTGCTGTCTGAAAACACAGCTGTTCATCCATCAGGAATTGGGAGCAAAACCACAGGAGGGTTCCCCTGTTACTTGCAGAGCCCAAGCTAGGAGCTGAGGCTTGCCTTGAGAGGCAGCACTTGTTAGCATCCTTTCTCCATGCGAAGTGGACTCATCGCTGCTGTTAGCTTTATGTCGCGGTTCTAACCTCTCACAAACCTTTTAGCGATGTTTGGATGTATACTTAATCTAATTTTCCATAAGATGAAAAGAAAAAGTAAAAATGAAAGCTCCCATGTGTGTCTTTTTGAATTGACTGTTTCACAGGAGACTAAATGTTGGTTTATTCATCAGCTTTTACAGGGTTTTCTATTTACAAAATGGCCTGAGCTCCTTTTCTGTTTTCTAAAATGTAGACGTTTCTAATTGACTTGAGTTTGCTGCATAAGTCTGAGAATTATTTTTCCTTCAATCAACTGGTTTTTGTTGTTTGGTTTGGTTCTCTTTTTTGTTTTCTTCTCTAAGATCCCCTGTCTGTTGTGAAAGGTAGACTTGCTGCCAGTGCCCATCGTGAAAATTTTGCAGACCGAATGTCTTCCTTCAGGGCATCTGAGCAGCAATTCAAACTTCAAATCCTGGAGGTGAAAGCCGTGGGTGGGGGGAGGGTAAATAGCTGTAAGTAAAAGCATTTTAAGTTGGGTTTTTTTTAGCATTGCAGCCCTGCCATGCTACTTTCCCCTCATTCAGCCCACTTCAAAGGTTTCTGTGGTTCTGTATTAATTAAATGCCTTCTTAATTTGTAGAAACATTAATTTTATACTGAAATTTGTGCGTACTTTCCCCATGTCATTGAGTACCTGTCTGTTCAGTGCCGAGCCCTACCATTGCTTTACCTGCTCTAAGGCGCAGTTCGAGGGTGCTGAGCACTGCTGTGATTCACTTCTAACCAGTCAGTAGAGCTATGTGGAAATGGTGGTGGCGAGACTCTTAAATTGCTTCTATTTTCTGTAAGGTGTTGATGTCTGCTTTTCTTGAACCTCTGTCCTTTGTGAAGAATGCTTTTGTTTGTTTGTTTTTTAAAGTTACGATTTGTTTACTCATGGAGATTGACAAGGAACTTTTCAAAGTGTTCAAAATACTTTCAGCCAGAATTAAGAGACTATGTAGTTAAATGTTAATATTGCCTTGTACTCTTGGAGGCAAAGGTGAACCCTGAAAAAAAACTAACCAACTCACATAAAAAAAAACAAAACACCAAACCCCTAAAAACACCAAACCCCCAAAAACCACACCAAAAAACCAAAACCAACCCAACAAAAATACCCCAACCAAACAAACCACCACCACCAAAACCTCAACCAAACACAAAAAACCGACCAGTGCCACCCCCAAAACACCTGTAGAGACATGACATGATGTTTTGCATTGCTGTACAGTTTCAGTGGCAGCAAGAGTGAGAAGACAGAGAAATTAAAAAAATAGACAAACAAAACACTCCAAATAAAGGAAAAAAACCCAAATCTTACTTCTGTTATGAAAAAAAAAAAAAATCAACTTCAGGTGAGTAAACGTAGTTTGTGTTCCTCCAGTGTGACCTAAAATCTTCCAAGCACTAATTTGTAACTGTTCTTTTCATCTTGGTAGACTCCTTGATTTCGTGACTGGTGAGTGAATAAATTGGAAGCTATTTTGTAATAACTATGCAGTAGACAGTGTAGTACATTGCTAGTTATTGAGTCATCTCAAATTGTGTATATTACTTGAATCCTGTGTTTTTCAGATTGGAGGGAACTGATTGTCTGAAAAAGAACCAGTGTTTTTCTGCCTTTCAGATAATGTTTTGAGGTCTTCACTATTTTTTAAATCCTTCTGTATCACAAAATGGAATTACTACCAGTTTCAGATTTAGATTCAAATCAGTCCTTGAGTCAGAACCTACAGAAACCCAACATTAATGTAGGTCAGAACATCCCAGCATTGGCAGGCAGCCTCTAAATTAAAAGAACAAAACAAAAAAATGCCCTAATCCAGGCAAAATAAATCTCTTACTGTAATCTCACTTGACCTGAAACAGTGAACTGCAATGAGAACGATAGGAAATGCACTGTGTGCCTGGTAATCCTGCAACATGTGAGCAATCAAAATGTACATGTATTGTCTCAGATTTGGTAGCATGCTTCATGAATCATTTTAAGTCTTCAGATCGGATCCACATTGTAAAGGTAGAATGACATTCAGGAGTGAATGAGGTACACAGTAATGGATTTTTAACGTTTCACTACTGTTTAGTAACAATGGAACATGTGAGATTTGATAGTTAGCATTTTTAAAGGTGTGAATTATTTTCCAGTATTACAATCACAGGAATCTTTTCTCCTTTTCTTCTTTCCCCCGTAGCACTATCTCATTGTAATTAATCTTTAGCTGAATATCTGACTAGTTAGATCCTTTCTATTGCTTGTTACAAGTGTCACTTCAGTTGCAGTGAGGGCTTGAGGGCTGTGGCCATGGCCACTGAATGGGCTACAAGAGTACAGCATCAGTCAAAAGGGAGAGTAAGAACAATGTCATAGGCATTCTGCAGGAGCTTTTTGTGTCGTTTTACTGTCCGCAGGACTCCTTTCAGTACAGACAACCTCAAGCATAACTGGTCTCTAATGACTATGGTTGAGGCTGTACGCAGGGAATGTTACAGAAGCAGGCAAGGTCCAGTTGCAAATCAGCTGCTATTTCAGGATTATATGCAAGGATTCATTTTCTCTCTCCAAGGATGCAGCCACTGAGGCTTCTTCAGGGATTTTTGTTTTGCGGTAGCTTTCATCTGGAAAGCTTTTCCAACAGGAGCTACATCAGTCTCAGCAATTTCTTAGCTTTTATGCCGTATCTTCTGCCTCAGTAATTTTTAGTGAGATCTTTTGTTTTACTGCCAGCATCTATCCTGATGCTATCAGGTGCCGGCTTCTAGAAGGCTCCTCTTTGTGCTGTCACACAGGCTTTCTGCTGCATTTGCAAACTAAACCTCATATTGGTGTAGAAAGACAAGGCTAAAAATGTGTCCAGCAGTTTGGAACATGGTCAAGGCATCGCGGTGAATAGTATGTGAAACAAAGCATTTGTCTTGTGTGCTGTTTTGCTGCTGCTTAGATGCAAGATAACAAAATACATCACTTCTGGACCACAGACAAGTCAGGAATGTATCCTAAAATAACCTTGGGTAATTACAATGCTAGAATACACACCCCTAAGGTAAAAAATGATCATACTAATTAGGGAACCTCCCTAAAATGTTTTAATCATTAGACAGCATCCATATGCATGTTGTAGAATGGAGAGGGAGGTATGACTAACCAAGCAAGCGTCTTGTGCTGTTGTCAGTGTCTTGTGCTTTGCAGTGCTGGTTGTGCTGGCAGTTGCTAGATCCCCTGTTTTGTAGAACAGAAATAAAGACAAATCACAGAATATCTCCACTCTGTGTGTGCTGTGGCTTTTTCCACACTGGGTGAAGAGCCCTTTTTAGGGACATTAATACTGTGTTTAATTGTACAAACCAGGAAGGCTTGTTTGAGTTATTGCTCAACAGATAGATTCATTGCTGTACGCCTTCCAATCTTGTCATTACTGGGTTGTTGTAGTACAGCTTCTGCTGTTAACAACTGTTAGTTTCTCCCTGGAAAAATAAACTAAATGTCTTGCAAAACTGTCCTTAAACACAGCTGGATAGCACCTTGAACAGCTGCAGTTATCTGTAGCAAGAGAAGTGGAAAATGCCTAATAGCTGAACATTGAGTACTGCATGTAATGCCTTGAAAAATGAATACTCCTTTGGGTGTAATGTTTACCATCAGACATACTGAGCCAGTGTATTTCTGCCTGGGGAAATCACTTAACCATATACATGATTTTCAGCCCTTAACTAATCCTCTGAACTCTGTGGTGCTTAGTTGTGTGTGCGTGTGTGTGTGTGTGTGTGTGAAGTGTTCTCTGAAGTGGCCTAGATTAATGTGTGAAGACTCTCCTATGGCTTGTTTGGATTTACTGGGGAGTTTAATTTCAGTTTCTTGTAAATAAAACGAGGGAGTGTCTTTTGTGGTTAGTGAAACAGAGGTTTTTAATCTCCACCTATGTGCAATCTTCCATCTGCTTTTAGTTACTATAGAATTTCCAGGCAGCTCTGTGAAAGGTGGAAGCTCTCAGATAGGTGCTGACTTTCAGGGTTGTACAAGCCTCATTGCAATCTTATGCTTGAAAACCTTTAGTCTAAACAAGGGAAAGCCCAGGATGTTGGAAGTGTAAATAATGTTATTGGGTAATAGTAGTATGTTAGGACATGCAATCAAGTTGTTAACTACTTGGCTGTGCACAGAGTACAGCCTGTGCTTCTCCACCTGCCCGGCTGTTCTCTTGCATCCCGTTACAGATGTTTATTAATATGTGCTTTGGATCTGGATCACAGTTTTTGAAGTAGTTGAGCACTCAGAACTGAGCCCTGGAGGGAACCCCAGCCCAGCTGTGGATGTTAAGTGCAGGGGTTCTTGTCCATCACTGAGGATAGCAGCCCAGCTACCCACCCTGCTTGTTCTTTCTTCTGGTTTTTGTTTTGCTGAAAGGTCTGTCTGTGTGGCAAACAGGATATGTGTGTATCTGAGCACTCAATCAGAACTGCAAAGGAAACCTTTCCCAGCTGAGTTTATTTAAAATGTAACCATTAGTGGGGGAACAGGAGAAGCAAAGGCAGGGTGAGCTGGTTCAGCAGAAGAGGCTCTAGAAGGTTCACACATGTGTTGACAAAGGCACTGAGAGTAAATAGCAACGGTTCATTACTGAACTTGTTACCACGAATTCTGATTTGTTGGCACAAGTTTGCTTATAATTGTAGCGATGCACCTTGGTGCAGACCAGTGTACAAATGTGAAACTACTGTCTCTAGTAGCCTGTTAGTTAGCATTTGACCCATAGACCATAATAATTCATTTGCAGACACGGTTTAAGTTATGTTACAGATACACTTCAGAGTATTGTTGTAAAAGTCAAGGTTATTAATTTACTCAGTGCTTCCTGTTCTCCATCCCATGCACTGCAGTGAAGTAGGTCGTTTGCTCTCCTGTCACTTGCAGGACAGGTATTTCTCTTTGCAAGTTGCTTTTGGAAAAGGATGATGAGGAAGTTTCTGCTTCCTTCCAGCATGTGGATTTTCTTGATCTTTTTAACAGAGGAGATTTGCTGCTTTCACTGCTGCTTCCTGATGGTTGTTTTGAGTTCTGCCTGGCCTCAAGAGGACGATTAAAATTTGGATGAGTAGTGGTAGTCACAAATCAGAGCAGCTATATAGCATCTAAATGTCTTTAGCTTCTGTAGAAGTGAGTGGGGTGTTCCATATTGACCTGGTTTAATATTAAGCTCACTACTGTGAAACTTAAGTATTGAAGTCGTTATTGAGCAGTTTACTTAGACTGATATTGCAAACAATACTGAATGTTAAATAGTGACAGAGGTAGTATCTCCCTATTCATTTAGTTATATAAAAAACTTTTAAAAACAAAAGTTAAAACAAGTGGCATTTTTTAACTCCAGATACCTTTGGTGTCAAAGGTGCTGTTTGCCTGCTCAGTCCCTTCCACCTGAGCTCTCATGTCCAGCCATTCTGGTGTGGTTTTAATGTAAAAGGGCTCTCCCTGGTTCTAAAACTCTGTTCCTGCCGCTTAGTTCAGTCCAGGCACTTGGTGTGTGCCAAGAGAATGACCTTTGCTAGCTGTGGCAGTGAATGCAGGACTATGTTCATACAATCAACTGTGGGAGCCTGCAGGAAGAGCTCAACAGACTGAAGACAGGCTCGTTTCATCTGTGCTCTGGAGGCGCCCCTATAGAAACTGATAGAGGAGCAGCCTGGTTCTGAGTGAATTCCTGTCAGCAGTAACCTGACTATCAGAGCATGAATGTTTTGAGCCTGGTTTCTCTGTCTTCCCCAGGCAAATTTCATGATCTTATGTTTTGGATGTTAATGTTGGTAGACGGAGGCAATTTGAACAACCTTCTGTTTGTGACATTTGTTTCTTAGAAAGTGACCTTTATTGTGAACTTGGTAAGCTTGTATTTTAAATTTATTCTCTAAGTTTATCTGTTTATGCACCTGCATGTTGCTGAGCCAGATGTCATGCCAATGGGTTTTTCCCATGTTTTATCTGGATTTCTCCAGCATGCCTAACTATGGGCAGAGCTACCTTGTGGTCTTGGTGTTCTCTGCAGAACTGGCTATCGAGTTTCAAATGGTTACAACTCTGCAAATCCGTGGTGCAAATAGTCCATGCAGACCTCAGATTCCACAGAGTAGATCCTGCTCCTGAGGTTTGAGGCTGTGGTGGCAGTGCTGGCACCAAGGCTAGCCAGTTAAGTTTTAACTACAAAGTCTCCAGAGGCGCAGGTGTATGGTCCGCATCAAACCCTTCCTTTCCCAGAATAGTAGTGCAGCTTTGCCTATTTGATCATTTCTGAGACGCATCATACTCAGGTTGTTTATAGTGACTTCTTGAGATCCACTAATCTTGGGACAGTTCCTCTTTTTGTGTATGATCTTGGTTCAACTCTTTTGAAACTGTTGATGAGAGAAACTTGAATGTGCTCATCTCACTTGGCAATGTGTCACAGCAGAAAGATGTAGATGGTGTAGAATAACAGGGAATAAAATCCTGTAGCATGCATTGCCAGTCTGCGTACTTGGGGACTGATGATAAAAACTACTATGAACTACTTACTTGCAGGAAGGGACCTTAGCTAACTGGAGGAGTGATGTGGCTATGAAAATTCTCAGCAGAGTGTCATTTTCCAAGGTCTTGGTGAAATGTTACCTGAACACAGTTTAAAACTGCTTAGCTATGTTCAAGAGAGACTTTTGGCATGACCAGTATCATAGAATCATAGAATGGTAAGGTTGGAAGGGACCTCAAGGATCATCTAGTTATCTAGTTCCAACCCCCGCAGGGACACCTCCCA
>VWZE01002699.1:403229-461520 GCA_013396675.1 Eubucco bourcierii | reverse complement strand
CATGTCCTTCCTGTGCTGAGGGTTCCAGAACTGCACACAGTACTCCAGGTGGGGTCTGACGAGAGCAGAGTAAAGGGGCAGAATCCCCTCCCTTGCCCTGCTGGCCACGCTGCTCTTGATGCAGCCTAGGACTCGGTTGGCTGTCTGGGCTGCATGTGCACACTGCAGGCTCATGTTGAGCTTTTCATCAACCCAGACTCCAAGGTCCTTTTCCTCAGGGCTGCTCTCCAGCCATTCACCACCCAGCCTGTATTTGTGCTTGGGATTGTGCCTACCCAGGTGCAGGACCTTACACTTGGCCTTATTGAATTTCATCAGGTTGGCCTGGGCCCAACTCTCCAGCCTGTCCAGGTCCCTCTGGATGGCATCCCTGCCCTCTAGCAAGTCGACTGTGCCACACAGCTTGGTGTCATCTGCAAACTTGCTGAGGGTGCAAGGTCTGCAACTTGCAGTAGGTGAAGGTCTGACTTGATAAGAGACTTGGAGAATTGATTTGTTTAATGTAGACTACTTGGGCATTGGGACAGACTCGGAGTGCTGTCCCTAACACGTTATGAAATCAACTCTGGGGAAGAAAAAGCTATTAGAGCTGGAGGATAATGTTGGCAGAAGAACAAATGGCTTTAAGCTGAGAGGAAATGTTCCTAATGATTTAGAGGAATTGGGCTCTGCAACAGCTTTCCAGCCAGACGTTCAGGGCTACAAGCCTCAGTTACTTTAAGGGTAGAGGTTGAGAAATTGACAAAATAGGTTACCTGGTGTCTGTAAGTCACTCTGTGACTGTTAGGAACTGAACTCATGATCCAAAAAGCCTTTGTTTCAATAAGAAGTTGTGTTTGAGTAAGCAGAACAGCTGCATCTTCTAAAAACTATCTGAAAATTAAATACTGGCTTAGGCAGTCTGATCATCCTGCAGTGGCAAAAATCTGATGGGTAAATATCAGGTCACTGTATCTGTGCAGCACTGTGCACAGTGTGATGAAATCCTCTCTGTGCAAGCTTAGACTGCTTTTTTTTTCAAATTCTTCTTACTTTATGAAGCAAAATATAGGAGGTTTGTCTATTCTTTAAGTTCATAAAGACAGCCAGAGAAATATGCTCATAGATTCCAAGAGGACACTGAGGAGATTGTATCATCAAAGGATGAAAACTAAGTCCCCTTTCTCAATAGATAGATATAAAGGGTTAACCCTCCTGGGTGGGTGGAGTGCTCAGAACTTGACCCCACTTCTGCTTAACCCCAGGTGTAGTGTTTAGCCCACTCCCACTTCCTGTCTGGACCCCCTATATAAACAGAGGAACTTTCTCTCTCTCTCTCTCTCCTCATGGCCTGCATGCTCCATACCACTGTTCCTGTTCTCCTGTCTTACCACGTGGCCAGTCTCTACCACATGGTGGACATCCCTTCCATCCATCTGGTTGTATATATATTTTGTATCTTGTTTTCCCTTCCCTATACCTATTTGTAACTCCCCTACCTTAAATACCTTTTATTTGTTGTTAAAGTTTTTCTTTTAACTTCCAAATCGTAGCCAGTCTGTTCTTTAGGTGGTTTTACCCCTTCTGTCTCCTCCTTTCTTTCTTCCTTTCCAGAAGGGGTGGGAGAGGGGAAGGCATCCTACTATTATTGTATTGGTTTCTCTTAGATGCATTTTGAATCCCCTGGGAAGCTAAACTCAAACCAACGCAATAGATTCATAGCTTCATAAAATACTTAGGGTTGGAAGGAACGTTGAAGATCACTTAGTTCCAACCCCCCTGTCACTGACAGAGGCACCTTCCACTACACCAGATCACCCAAGGGTGCATCCAACCTGGCCTTGAACACCTCCAGGCAGGGGTCATCTCTGACCTCCCTGGGCAGCCTGTTCCAGGTATGAAGGTTGTGTGCAGAGATGCAGCTTTTCCTTTTTTTTCCTGCACAAGAAGTGTAAATTGCCTGTATCCAGTGCACAGTTATCACAAATATTCTGTTTCTGTTTGTTTCCTAGTTGGGGAATGGCGGTCAACGTGTACTCTACCTCTATAACCCAAGAGACTATGAGCAGACATGACATCATCGCATGGGTTAATGATATATTAGCTTTAAACTACACAAAAGTCGAGCAGCTCTGTTCAGGTAAGAAAGCATGTTCTGCTCTACAAATGTTTATTTTAAAACCACTTTAAAAGTCTGATGTGTTGAAAATAGATAACTTTTCACTCGGACACAAAGCAGTTGCTCTGAGAAAAGAGACTAATGCATGTGCAAGGGAAGCCTTCCTGCCTTCACATTAATCATGGAGAGATAAGGTGCTTGGAGAAAGCCTAACGGATGCAGAGGTGAAGGGGACAAATGTAGCAGAAGATGCATAGGTGCCATAAAAAGGTTGACTAAGCAAGAAAAGAGCACAGTGAGAAGCTTTTTGTGTTTTAAAGCTACTGGGGTGGTATCTTTTGAAATGGAGAGTGGACACAACTGAAAAAGAGACAGACAACTGACACCCTGGGCGAACAAAACTCTCCAGCACCTTTTCCTTCCTGCTAAGGGTCCTAAAGTCCCTGTTGATGTTGGCAGGAAAAGACTGCAAGTGTGGCTGTGAAGAAAACTGTGGATTTGAGGAAATGAGCCTCTGGCTGCTGTAAAGGTTTCAGAGGTTCATCAAGGAAATCTGCCTAGAATGGTTTGGGCTGGAAGGGACCTTGAAGATCATTCAGTTCTAACCCCCATACCACAGGCAGGGACACCTCCCACTAGACCAGGTTGTTCAAGAACCCATCCAAACTTGCCTTGAACACCTCCAAGGACATCCATGAGCTTCCTGGCAACATGTTGTGTTGTCTCCTCACCCTCACTGTGAAGAGTTTTTAACTTTGAGGCAGATATCACCACCAGCAGACCACCAAGACCCACTGGAGGTGGCTCCTTAGCCGCTTGTGTTGGTTACAGCAGATGGGGAATGTTCAGATGGAAGGAAATCCAAACACCAGGTCCTGCTGGAGACACCAAAACCCACCCCAGGGGGTGTCTGTGTGAGGAGCAGTCTGTGGGCCAGGTCTCCAACTCCAAGCTTTGATGGTTTCCATGGATGCTGCCCTTATCTATTTCTCTTTAAGTGCAACTGAACACTTGTTGCAATCAAATTTGTTACTGAGCCCTGAAAAAAAAGGATGATGCTTTGAATATTTTGGACAGCCTGGTTAATCAGTGGTGACTGCAAAACAGGTGTTAAACAGTAGTGTACGTTACTAGATTAAGGCTGAAAATGAAGCAGGCAAAGACTGGTGCTTCACTAAGAATACTGATTCCTCTGGGGAGTGATTCTTCCTGATTTCTTACTGTGATTTGTAATTTTGAAGATGTTTGTGTTAGAGGAGATGCAACTTTGATTACTGCTTCTGCACAGCTAACATGCTGGGTGTATCTTAGTGTTATGAAGGCAGTTCTGTAAGTACATAGAACCACATCATCACGTTTCAGGTGTTTATTGGTCCAGCTTAGATGGGGGTCTTATATATTTGAATTTACCTACCATTCTGGGTCAATTTTCTGTCATAGAGATGTTCCTTGAAAGGTACAGAAAACCCTTTGAGGGTGATTGCCCCATAACCTGTTTCTGAAAATTTAACGAATCTCAACTGCAGAGGCAGACTTGCAGAATGACTGTAAAATTGAGGCTGAACAAGTGCAGGTTAGGGTTTGTTGGAGGTGCTGGAGCAAGTCCAGAGGAGAGCAACATCGCTGGTGAAGGGCCCAGAGAATAAATCTTATGAGGAGCGACTGAGGGAGCTGGGAATGGTTAGTTTGAGGAAGAGGAGCCTGAGGGGAGACCTCATTGCTGTCTGCAGCTATCTGAAGGGACATTGTGGAGAGGCTGCTTCTGGGCTCTTCTACAGGTAGTTGGAGACAGAACAAGGGGGAATGACCTCAAACTGAGACTGAGGAGGTTTAGATTGGACATTAGGAAAAAGTTTTCTGTGGAAAGAGTGGTCAGGCACTGGAATGAGCTTCCCAGGGAGGTGGTGGAGTCACCAACCCTGGATGTGTTTAAAGGTGGTTTGGATGTGGTGCTTAGGGATATGGTTTAGGGTCAGTTTTGTAGAGTAGGGTTCTAGGTTAGACTTGGTGATCCTGAGGGGCTTTGCCAACCTGCATGTTTGTGTGATTCCATAAGTAAATGATATAAATAACTAAAGGCATAGAATGTGGGAAATAATCCTTGTGTCAGTTGTTAAATTGTATATGGAAGTGTTATATTTACCTGTTACATTTACACATCTGAAAATTAGCCTAAGTATTCTCATTTGGTGAATTACACATGAAGGAAATACTCAGATGGGGATGTGTGTGGGTACATATGGATATAGCTGTATATATAGATACACACACAGACTTTTAAGGAGATGAAAAGAAATGGACATATTTATCCCCAAATGCCCAGTGCTTGCCATTGTTTGAAACAGGAAGCATACGAGACAAGTTATTGACTTGTTCCTGCATAGCTATTTATATGCTCATAAACAGTTGAAAGGAAGCTTTTGAAGTGAATTCTCCATCAAGTTAAATGTGTGTGGCCTTATGAAAAAATACTAACCCCAAACTCTTTTCCAAAGTAGGAAAGAGGTGATCTAAGAAAATCCGATTGTGCAGTATACAGTGAGTTAAATATCTTTGAGAAGATCACATTGAGAGACTTCAGCTGGCTGAGGCAGGCAGGAGAAAAGCATGGAAATTGTCACAAACCTACTGTCCCATTTCATTACACAGCTCCTTGCACAACTTTTTCCATGACCTCCAGTGAGGATTTTGGGACACACCACAAGGGAAAAAACTTTTTTTAAAAAAAGGTCATCTTATTTAGAGCTCTTACTCCATCCTGTATAAAACTAAATCTTTTCTTCCTTTAGAACTTCCTGGACTGTATTAATTGCCATTGTTATCAACTGCTTTTACATTCATATATTAGCAGGTTGAAGCTGTAAACTTGAATTTGCCCACTTGGTTTGATAGCTGAGCTTGATACTTGCACATCCTTCATTTTACAGTACAGCCCAATGAGGGGCTTTAATGTAGTTACTTATGTCAAGAAGCATCCTAGTACCTCTGCTAGATGATGGCAATCATCACAACCCCAGTAGTCTTATGAATCATAGAATCATAGAATGGTAAGGTTGGAAGGGACCTCAAAGCTCATCCGGTTCCAACCCCCTGCCATAGGTAGGGACACCTCCCACTAGCACAGGTTACTCAAGACCTCATCCAGCCTGACCTTGAACACCTCCAGGGAGGGAGCAGCCACAACCTCCCTGGGCAACCTGTTCCAGTGTCTCACCACCCTCACTGTAAAGAACTTCCTCCTAACATCCAGTTTAAATTTCCCTTCTTCCAGTTTAAACCCATTGCCCCTTGTCCTGTCATTGCAAGACCTAGACCTTGAACTAGGAGGTCCTTTCCATTTCAGACTGTTCCAAGACATGCAGGTGTGGGAACTGAAGATAGATGGACAAGAAGCTTTGGGAATCTTGCTGTATTTGCTATAGTTTACTGTGTAAACACCAAGTAGTTTGTTTAATGTACTTCTGGTGTAGTTTACAGGGTAGATACTGGGGGAACAGTAGCACAAATGACCAGGCAGCTGACAGGCAGAGCACCAGCAAGCAGTGTGGACCACAGTTTGGGAATGGCTGATCTGACTCATTCATTCTGGCGTTCCTTTGGCCGGTGTTCCTTGGAGCATTGGCAGCTTTCATGCAACTTAACATTAGCTCCCATAAAATACTCTAGCATTTCTCCAAGACTTCAAAGGGAAGGAATATGTGGGAAACTCTTTACAACTATGTAGCATTTCACAGCATTAACAGGGAGTTGCACAGCCACCATAACTGATTTTTTTTTTATAACCTGCTCTAAAATTGTATGGGCATCTTTTTTGTAGGAGGGAAAAAAAAAGGGCATTAAGATTTGTCATGCTGTTATATGACTAATCAATTCTTGTTCATTTTTGATAATGAGGAGCAATTGAAAAAACAGATAAAGCTAAAGGAAGGCAAAAAGGGGGGGAAAAAAAGGCAGGGGAGGGAAGCAGGGATGGAGGTGGGAGGATGCTAAGTTTGAATTAAAAGCTTGAGACCATTACTTGCAGTAAAACATGAACTACCTAGATGTGTCAAACACTCACAGGTGCTCACATTTTGCAGCCAACCTAGTAATAATTTTGGAATTCTGAGCTTAAACAACAGGGAATAATGTGGCATTCTGGCTTTACTAAAGGCTTTATTAGAGCACACCTGAAGTTAACGTGACACTTTGTAATGAAGACAGAAAAATCAATCAGAGCTTCTTTTCTTATTGCTGTGTTGAAGGAGCTTTGATAATACACATCCTGTGGCAGTACCAGCCTATTCCCCAGGTGCCATTTAACAGGAACAGAGCTGCTGGGATGAGGAGCGGCAAAGGAGGAGGCTGGCTTAGTCATAAAGTATTTGTATTCTTTGGGAGCTTTAGATGCATTTTTGTCTCTGCTAAGTAGGCCAAGCAAAGTGCAGTGTCCCCTGAGTTTTCTGAATGCCTGCTGTAGTTGTCATGTGCCAAAAAGTCCAGGTTATAGATGGATGCAACCCTGGAGAGTCTAAATTTAGTCTGTAGCTCCTCTGGTAATTTAGGTCTGACAACTCACGAGAGAATCTCTGAGCATCTGAAAGCCACATCGTTCTCTTCACTTTAGGCGTTAGGTGAGCGTCATATTGCCACTTGTTGGTCTCTGGGTTGGACTTTCTGCAAGGTTGTTAACCTGAGTATGAAATGTATCATCCACAGCTTTCATTTCAGGTGTGATGAATTGCCTCTGGATGGGCATTAGACTTGAGAGTGTTTAAATTGCTACATGAATGAAAAATAATAGAGAACTACCGACTGGATTTAATGCTGTAGGATGCCATGTGCAACACCCGTAGTCTTGGAGTTTGAATTATGACTCTAGTTGTTTCTTAGGAGTCATGCTCTTTCTGTAATGAATACACAGTGGCTTCTTAAAAAGAATTCTTACTGAACAGCTTGTAAATGCATTTTCTTTACCAAGACTGTTTTTCATCTGTAGGGAATACCAAGTGAACGTGTTTCAAGGCTTTTCAGGAGTGTTTGGCTGCTACATGAGAGTGTATTCAAAATCAGAGTCAGCAGGAGATTAGAGAGGGCTTGCATATGAATTAAAAAGAGACAACACAAAGTACAAGCTGTATAAATTATGAGTAAGGAAACTAGAAATGGTAAATGTCTGTAGAAAGAAAAATGCAGCTTGATGCAAGGTATAATTTCTGTCTTAGCTATACTCGTGTAATCCTTTGAGGTTAAAGCGATACAGAATCCTTTCCCCTCACTCCTGCATTTGAAAATTCTCATTAGAATTATAAACTTGCAAATTGTCTAGCCTGCAGTGCATGCAGACCTTCTGTCTTGCAGGATATGTGTGCAAGGATCAAGGATTAAAGGCGGGCTGGGGTTTTTCCTCTTGCTTTTAATAAATGACTATGTTATAAAGAGAACACGTGGTTTGGCATTTTCAGATTTCAGACTGTGATGGTTTCCCTGCAGATGTCCTAGATATTGCCACAGGGAATTTTTCATGTGGTGACTGCTGTAGCTAGTACAGTTGGCATTGCTCCTGTGAAAACACATAGTTCCTAGATACATTTTATTGGTACTCCACCATCCTGATCTTGCAGGAAGGCAGATGGATGCGCGGACAGGGCAGATGTCATATTTGTTGGTCTTCCCGTCACCTCTCCAGCTCAGGATTTGGGGGAGAGCTCCATCACATCTTCTGAAGCCTCTTATCCTTTGTGACCATTACTGTGTGGGGATAATGTAGGGTGTCCAAGGTCTTCTGCATCTAGGGACTGCACACTGTGACTCTGTGCCTTGGGGCTGGTCACCAGCCCCAGCAGGGTTGAGGTGACTGGAGAAAGGTGCTGTCCAGAGAGAGAGATGGTCAGAAGGAATTCCTTTTGTGTGCCGGTTGTCTACATATACACAGACCAGTGGGCTGTATTCTGTGGTTTAGCTGCCCAGGATTTGTTTTGTCATGGCTCAGAGGGTGTATTTAGCTCAGTGCCCACATGAATCCATATCTTTCTACAGGTGTGCTACTGAAACCTGCACCATACAATGCCGTTGGAGCACTTGGTGCCAGCATGGCTTTTGTACAGCCCTGTGTGCTAGTGCCTGCAGAGCTGAAGCATGTTGCAACATTGAGGGCTTTGGGTTTTCTCCAGTTTGCAGGCTTGCAAAGACTAAGTCTGTAGAGCAACTTGGGAACATGATTAAAACATGGCTTGATCCCATTTGCACTCTGTAAGCAAACCATGTTTCAAGGAACCGGTGTGTTGTCCTGAGGTCATGCAGCACAGAGGATATTTCGTGTCAATGACTCTCTAATGCCTTCCATATGATGTTTAGGATTAGAGGGATACAATGGATGTTAATGATTTGGTTTAAGATCACTTCCAAAACTTTGAGGAAGATTGCAAAGCCATCTCGTGAGATTCTCAGGCAATGATTTTTTTTGTTGTGTGGTTTTGATTTTTTCTCTTAGATGTAATTCACTAAGAATTCAGGAGGAAGAGAACTTAAAGTTTTTACTTCAGAAAAATTACTATTTATCAATTACTATTTAATTACTCATTGCACTCACTTGAAGTCAGCTGCTTGATCTCCCTCCTTTTAAAAGATGTTGTTAGGTTTTGCATGATACTTTTTTTAGACCCAGTGAGCTATGCAGCTATTTTAAGTTAAATGGGAGCTGTGTTTTCCAAAATTATTCTGACCTTCCCATTTAAAAATTAATGATTTTTTAAAAAACATGTATTGCTAAAAATTAAGTATTAAAAACTCTACTGTGTATAATTTATGAGCAACTTAGCAATTTACATATTTAAGAAAAGAATACAAGTTGACACAGGGGAAACCTCTCTCCCACATGCGTTACATAGAGTGATCAGTGGATATTCTGGGGTGAACTTGATCTTAAAAGACTTTTCCAGCCAAACTGATTGTGAGATGCCCCAGCTGTGTGGAATGCAGGAGGACTTCTTTAAGCAGGTGTCAGTGAGACATGTGTCCAATTCTACAACTGCCTGAAGGGAGGCTGGAGTGTGGAGGGGGCAGCTGCCTCTCCTTGGTGCCAAGTGACAGGACTAGAGGAAGTAGTTACAAACTGCACCAGAGGAGGTTTAAACTGGGTGTTAGGAAGTACTTCTTCACTGAAAGGATTATCAAACATTGCAACAGTCTGCCCAGGGTGGTGGTGGAGTCACTATCCCTGGAGGTGTTCAAGTGATCTGTGGACCTGGTGTTTAGGGACATAGTTTACAGAATCACAGAATGTCAGGGGCTGGAAGTGACCTTGAAAGCTCATCCAGTCCAACCCCCCTGCCAGAGCAGGACCTCCTATAGCAGATCAGACAGGAATGCATCCAGGCAGGTTTTGAATATCTCCAGAGAGTGAGACTCCACAACCCCCTGGGGCAGCCTGTTCGAGGGCTCTGTCACCCTCACAGGGAAAAAATTCCTCCTCATATTTACATGAAACTTCCTATGCCTCAAGGTTTAATGTTGACCCTTCAGTGCAGTTGGACAAGATGATCTTGGAGGTCTCTTCCAACCAGATATATTCTTTGATTTTTTATCTCAGTGACAACCATAAGGTTGCAGAAGGGACATTTTTCTGTAGGCTGTGGTAGGTGTTGCTTTCCTGCAGTGCCATGAGTTAAGCAGGCTGTAAATTGGTGTGGGTTTGATCACTGACTGAGGAATGGGCTGAAACCTGTTACATGGAGTGGTTGGGTTTATAATTAGAGAGAGATAATTTTGTTGCTCTGTGGAAATGTTGTTCTGCTGGAAATGCTAAAAAGAAGTGCCTGGAGAAGAGGAGGCTGGGGCGAGGAGGATCTCATCAGTGCTTATCAAAAGCTAAATGTGTGAGTGTCAGGAAGATGGAGCCAGACTCATCTCAGTGATATCCAGTGACAGGACAAGGGCAATGGGCACAAACTCACACACAGGAGGTTCCACACAAATGTAAGGAAAAATCTTTTGCTTTGAGGATGCAGCATGCTGGAAGAGGCTACCCTAAGAGATGGTACAGCCTCCAACTCTGGAGACATTCAAAACCCACCTGGACATGTTCCTGGGTGATTTACTCTAGGTGACCCTGATGTAGCACAAGTGTTGGACTGGATGATCTTCAGGGATCTCTTCCAGCCCCTGTTGTTCTGTGATTCTATGTGATTTGGAGTGTGGTCTCCAGTGGAGAAGTCAACATAGATTGTGTTATTTTTTTAAACACAAGGGCTGTGTGTAACACAACTTCATACTCACAGAGGTACACACTTTAAATAAAAACAAAAATAAACAACAGCAAAAACTCAGCTAACCAAACAAGCAAAGAAAAACCAAATACAACCAAATAACCCCCCCCCTTAAATGAACAAACAGACAAAAACCAAAGCCCCACAGCAAAACAACCAAACCACAAACCTGGAGTGTCAGAACAGAACAACCATCTTTGGAATCTGTGCTCTGAAAGTCAAGAACCTACTGCTGTTTGCCTGCCTTAACATCACTCCCAAGGAAGCAATTCTAGGAAGCCTGAAGCATAAGGCAAGGCCCAAGTGCTGCTCTACTGTAAACAGTGATTCCTGGTGTTGTGTGGGTTTTTCTCTCTTATCAAAACCATTATGTCACACATGCTCCTTGCCAAGGAGCTGCTTTTTTGTTGTCACCGCAGCAACAGCTGGGTGTGTGCAGTTCCCCATCAGCACTACCAACCATTGCTCCAGTACTGGTGACTAATCCACATAGAAGCCATCCTGGATTTTCCAAATGCGTGGTCAAGTTGCTGCAACTTTGGAAGGAATGAATAAGTTGAAGGGAGTTGTACCTAATGTGACTGGATTTGGTTTTAGATTAGCTGAAAAATATTTCCTTAAAGCACACAGACACTTCTCATGACAGAAAAAGGTGTAATTGGCTTTTTTTTTTTTCCTAGATGGGATTTTTCAAATATTAAATATGTGAAAATAAAACTGAGTCCTGGTTAAAAGGTTTAAACATACATTTGCCATTTGAGAACAAAATTCTTACTAAGCATTTAGAACAAATCTCTAGTGTAGCACTGAGCTCTTTTGCTGTGTTTTGGACATCAGAGTTAAAATGAAGCAACTCTGTCTGTTCTGGGGCCCTTTGTGTTCCTGTGCTGGCTGGCGTGGTTTTATATGACCTTCTGGGATCTTACTGCCACACACTGCAGGGATGAACGAGGGACACAGTCTTAGAATGGCTTAGGCTGGAAGGGACCTTAGAGGTCATCTACTCCAATGTCCCCGTGATGTGCAGGGATGCCTCTTGGCTTCTCAAGGCCTGAGCCTGGTGTGGGAAGTGCAGGCAGCACCTGCACACTGTGATGCTGCAGGGCTTTTTCCAGTTCCAGCCAAAAGTGGTGGCTGCTGGGGGTGCAATCAGCACAGCCGTGTTCACAGCTTGCAGCCTGCCCTGTGAATCTCCTCTGGAACTAATGGCTGCATCAATTTCTATAGAACAGAATCAAAACACAAAAGGACACTTAGCCAGTGGTTCTAATCTGCTTGTTAAATAACACAGGGTGAGTGGTTTTGAATATTGATCACTCTTCTGCAGTGCTACCAGCTGTAGTTCTCATCTGCCATTTGAGTAGCTTTGAGGTTGTTTCTGTTTGTGTGTGTGCGTGTTTATGATTATAAAAGTTTTTTTGGATGCAGAGACAAATTTATTGTGAGAACCACTGGAATAGGCTGCCCAGGGAGATGATGGAGTCATTGTCCCTGGAGGTGTTGGAGAGATGTGTGGACATGGCACTTTGGGACGTGGATTAATGGCCATGGTGGCATTAGACTGATGGTTGGACTCAGTGATCTTAAAGGTCTTTTCCAGCCAAAGCAATTCTGTGATTCTGGACAGGCAGGATGTTTTCAGGTCCTGTATAGATTTGTTAAGGTTTGGGGGTGGTTTTTTATTAATTCAGCTTTTGTGTGTTTTTTTTTTTTTTTTTTAGAAAATGCAGGGAAGTTTTAAAATCTTGAATAAAATACAGTGGCATAAAAATCCTTTTGTTCATGTAAATTATGCAAGAGATATGTCACAAACCATATCATTATCTCTACTACCAGTTGCTATGCATTCTGTTAAAGATATTCCTTTCCTGTAATGCACCTGCATTGAAACCTCAGTTGTATAGCCTACAGTGCTGTCCAGTGTGCAGAGGATGACACATCCATGTACTGTGCTTGAGGTAAAGACATTGCAGTTTTGCATCTCTTAGAGGAGGGCTGCTCTGTCTGCTACCCCCAGGAAATCTCAGCTATGGGCAGCGTGGAAAGTGTTGTCCCCATTCTACTGTGCTGATGCTTACCACTCAAATGCAGTGTGACAGCTACAAGCTTTAGAAGGTATAGTTTTAAATTATAAATACATACCTATATAATATTAAATGTGTACATAGCCTACATGTCCAAAATCAGGTAATCCCTGTTGACTGTAATGATATTTTTACGTTCTCCTGTTGCTGTGCTGGGCAGGGAGTTGGGAAGTTTCCTCTCGTTGCAGTTCCCAGTGTTTAGCTCAGTCCACGTCGGTAGGCTGCCTCTGTAGCTCAGGAAGGAGGGTTACAATGAATGGGGTTTGCCAATGTAATAAAATCCCTCTGTTGTGGAAACAGCCCAGCAGCCAGCTTCGATGTATCGGAGACCAGGTTTGTGCTGTCATGTGGATGCAGTCCAGTGCTTTCTGCCCTCCGGTGCTGTGCAGACCCAAGACCACCTCCTGGTTGGCAAAGGCACAAGAAACTCCTGCCAGCATGATGGGAAGAAAACACAAGGAAATGCCATAACGAGAACCTTAAAGCTTGTAAGACTGTATCTGAAGGCATGCAGATGGAATTTGTGTTACCAGCAGAAGGAGAAAATCTCCTGTGAACACTTTGGGCTTCTCGTTTTCTGAAAGGATCTAGATGAAAGGTTGTGCAGTGCATTTTCAAGGCCTCCAGGCAATTACTTCAGTATCAGAGTAAAGCTTATAATCGGGGTATGGGGAGGATGAAAGGACAGAGTTAGGAACAAATTCAATTTAGAACATGAAATGATTGCATAATAATCATTTTGCATTAAATTAAGTAGTAATGAGTGTAGTCAAACCATACATTATCTGTATGTCCATGCTTTTAATTGGAGTGTCATTTTACTGTTGCCACATATCTGCCAGTACTCCTGCTAAGGTTGGGTTTTGAATAACTAATTACATTTATAAAGTTTTCTATAAGAAGATAAGTAAGGTCCTGCACCTGGGTAGGCACAATCCCAAGCACAAATACAGGCTGGGTGGTGAATGACTGGAGAGCAGCCATGAGAAAAAGGACCTTGGGGTCTGGGTTGATGAAAAGCTCAACATGAGCCTGCAGTGTGAGTGCAGCCCAGACAGCAACTGAGTCCTAGGCTGCATCAAGAGCAGTGTGGGCAGCAGGGCAAGGGAGGGGATTCTGCCCCTTCACTCTGCTCTCCTGAGACCCCCACCTGGAGTACTGTGTGCAGCACAGGAAGGACATGGAGGTGTTGGAGCGGGTCCAGTGGAGGACCACGAGGATGATCAGAGGGCTGCAGCAGCTCTGCTATGAGGACAGGCTTAGAGAGTTGGGGCTCTGCAGCCTGGAGAAGAGAAGGCTTCCAGGAGACCTTAGAGTAGCCTTCCAGGATCTGAAGGGGGCCTACAGGAAGGCTGAGGAGGGACTATTGACAAGGTCTTGCAATGCCAGGACAAGGGGCAATGGGTTTGAACTGGCAGAGGGGAGATTGAAAGTGGATATTAGGAGGAAATTGTTTGCAGTGAGAGTGGTGAGACACTGGCACAGGTTGCCCAGGGAAGTTGTGGCTGCTCCCTCCCTGGAGGGGTTCAAGACCAGACTGGATGAGGCCTTGAGTGACCTGTACTAGTGGGAGTTGTCCCTGCCTATGGCAGGGGGTTGGAACTGGATGATCCTTGAGGTCCCTTCCAACCTTACCATTCTGTGATTCTATAAGAAGATGTAAATGTGTCATCTGATGTTTCTAACTTGCCAAAAGGCTCCTTTTCCTGTAGGGAATGTTTTAGTTTGATTCCTAATCACATCAAACCCATTGCAAATAACTAAGCACAAAGTGTCCTTGGAATTTTTTTTTTTTTTTTTAATAACTATTTTTCCTCTTGTTATAGGAGCAGCTTACTGCCAGTTCATGGACATGTTGTTTCCAGGGTGCATTAGCTTGAAGAAAGTAAAGTTTCAAGCAAAGTTGGAGCATGAATACATTCACAACTTCAAACTCCTGCAGGCATCATTTAAAAGAATGAATGTGGATAAGGTAGGCATTCTGTGTCTGCATTTCCATCACTGCAGGTTTTAAAAACTCTTGTCACCTGGATAAAAACAATAAATAGGGGAAAAAAATTCAGAACACTTTCAAGTCCACTTTTTCAGCATTTGGGCTGAGAACTGGAGTAACAAGTTGTATGTGAAGATGTTCTTCTTGACCTTTCATAATCTAAAAAGGGTGTTTAGGTATAAAGAAAGAAGTTTGGCATGCTCTGTTTAGGTACAAACTGAAAATTGAGTCCATGTGTCCGCTGAGGAATTGCGTGGCCTAACTCATTATATTTTAATATCAGAGACCCTTTTGATAACATGCCATGTGTTGGAAATTCCTTGCCATCACTGAACCTTAGTAACAGTAAAATTACTGATGACCTGAATTTCCAACAAAAAAACTTGGAAAGATGCTGTTCTTATAAGTATTCCACATTTCTTGTCCAAAACAGGCTTTAGGAAATATAAATTATTCAAGGACTGGAATAATATACCCAGTGATTCAATAGGTTGAGCAGCACATCTGATCTTGTTCAAGTTAAGAATGGAAGTGGCTTGTTCAACCTTGAGCTTCAGTGTAAGAGTTTGATGGACTCACCAATTCCTGTGTTGATAAAAATGAATAATGAAAACTGTGTGGCTGTACTTTAAGTTTTACACAGATGCACTACTTGTATGCCCTTTCAAGGTTTTGCTTTGGCTTTTATGTTGCCGTACTCTGAGGTTTCAACAGTCTCAACAGAGAGTCTCCTTAGACCTTTATAAAGCACTGCAATACCCTCATTCCTTCCTGAAATGTGGATGCTTCCACTTACAGTGTGATATGCTGCTGAGACATCAAAAAACCTGATAACGTTGCTATTGTCATTTTTTCTGCAGGGAGCACACTTACTACAACTTCTCAGTGTAGAGTTAAGATATAAATGGAGCAACCTGAAAGGACATGCAGAATGCTAGGTTAATCCAGACAGCACTATCATAAAATGCTGCACAGTTGGCTTAACCTTGAGGAAGAAATAAAAATTGCAATGGTTTTAGGTACCCTTTTTCCAGCTGAGAATTGAATACCTTTAGGAGGCATTAAGACCCATTTAACTTGGGTGTGTGAATTAAACAAGACAGGACAACTCTTCTGCGGTTGCACTCCTTGGCTGCCCATGGTGGTCTGGGAAACATAAGCACTTGAATATTGCCCAAGACACCTTCTGGAACTTTCATTTCTGTGAAACATTTTGCAGGATGTGGGTATGGAGACATCCTCATAACCTTTCTTTTGCTTCAAAACTTCTTAGGCGTTTTAGTCAACTTCACGTCCTCAAACTGTTCTATGTATAGCTATATATGGAGTAGAAAAAAAATGACAAGGTTAAAACCTCAGAGTGAGTTAATTTGATGAACATGTACTACCAAAATGTAGGTTGGTTTGAACTTCAGCATGTCTTGGAAAAGCTGCTAGTTTGGGGTTTGGGTTGGGGTTTTTTGTAGTTCAAAGCGGGGCAGAGAGCAGGAAACTCCTGCCTTGACCTTTTGGAGAATTGTGCATTTTCAGTATGCTGAGTGTGAATCCCTACTTAGCTGAATGCAATGTAACTCCTACAACAGCTTCACTCATCGTGGCTCTCACTGCAAAAAGGAAGGAGTTACTCTGTTGAAGAGCACTTAGGAAGGCTTACAGTCACCCACTGCGTAGCCACTTCAAAGGCTGGTTCTTAATTTTGGTTTCACTTCCTAGGAGCACTTGCAAATCCACCATGATTACCTTTCTTTTAGGAAGGAAACAATGGCAGAGGAATGTATGCTGATAGAGTTAGGTTTGGGGTTTTCTTTCAGAGCAGTGTGTGTGTGTAATTTGGATATTTTCACGTGCCAGTGATAAGTTACTGAATCTTCATTCTACCTTTCAGGTAATTCCTGTGGAAAAACTGGTCAAAGGGCGCTTCCAGGACAACTTAGATTTCATTCAGTGGTTCAAAAAGTTCTTTGATGCTAACTATGATGGCAAGGAGTATGATCCTGTGGAAGCTCGACAAGGCCAAGATGCAATTCCCCCACCGGATCCTGGAGAACAGATCTTCAACCTGCCTAAAAAGTCTCACCATGCAAACTCTCCAACTGCAGGTATTTTGGGCCTTAAAGAATTCCCTTTCTGTCTCTGAAGACAAACTGTGAGCCATCTTACATAAACACCAGCTGAAAATGATTTCCTTGTGTAGGTGGGCCATTTCTTTTTGTCTTGTCATGGCCATGCTGGATTCCTTCTTGGTTTACCCTTGGTTTATCTTATTCCTGCTCACCCATTCCTCAAATGAGTTAATTTTCAGCTGGATTAAGTCTGTGACCTGTCTTCTCATGGGCTCAGACACACACCAGTGCTGGCAAAGAGACAGGTATGAGGCACCCTCAGTTTTAGGCTGGCTTAGCTCTCAACTCGCACTCAGATTTTAGCCTTCTGCACTGATCGCTTCTGATGTCAGAGTGGAGCATACTTGGCCAGCTGCCTTCAGCTCATTAGTGTTTCCAGGAAATTCAGCACCTAATAGCAGGGCAGTGCTGCTCTGGGCTTGTAAAGCTTTTTTACATCTTTGGTTTGCACTATCTTGTGTCTGAGCTTCTGAATTTCAGGGCCTGATGTGCTGTAATTTCCCATGTGATGTCTTGCACTCGCTGTGAAAGCAAAGAAACCCCAAGTGCTGATGTCATGATGTTTGCCAATTGAGAAACTGGAAAAGGACACCTTTATTAAATGCAGACTTTACTGTGCTTGTTAGTTCTTCTTGCAGATGGTCTGTTTTTACCAAAGTCACAAATAAGTCCTCTAAATTAAATCTGTGGAGGTGACAATCCTAGAGAGATAGAATAGCTGCTGGAGTGGAACTAGCCAGCTGGTATAGTGGATAGTGCAGGGATATTGTGTCAGATTCTGGTTGTGGGGTGAGCATCTCTGGTACCTTCCCAACCCTGATATGGAATAGAACAACTGAGATAATGTGATGGGTTTTGGTAAGATCCTATGGTGAGAGTTAACTTCTTGGAAAGCTTCCTTCATTAGTAGCTTCAGTATTGTCCAGAGGTATGAGACAGGGCACTAGTTTAATTTCTGTAGAGCTGAGGAGAGGCATTTAGACAATACATGATGCTAGGGAAATGAGAGTTCTACCTTCTGTTGTTGCTTGCATTTTAGAACAGGACTGGTTTGTTAGCTGTCAAGTCATTTGCAGGTGTTTCTGGGTGATCATGCTGTCTCTTCACTGATGTTGTGCCTTTGTGCCTTCCCTCACGATATCATGTATCCTGGCTGCTTGAATGGGTGGCAGCCTGTAAGGGTTTAGTGCAGGGGCTAGCTGCAGCATGATATGAGTAAGAGCAGATTCAACTCAGCCCATGACAGAGCCCTTTACTGGCTGCCTGTTGATAAAGGATGCTGCGAGGAGTCCCATATGCATCTGCAGGCTTGTGTGGGCCTCATCTCTTGCTGTTTGGGAGTATATTGGGATGATGTGGAAGCAATCCCTGGGTAATTAGGAAATCATCATGAATGAGATGCTGCTATGCATCCTTAACTGGAAGTGAAGGAGTATTCATTACAGGTGTTACAGGATCCATAAATATGCCCATGGGAGCAAAACAAATTTAACCATTTATATGAAAAGGGCAAAAAAGTAAAGATCCCCTGTAGCAGGTTAAGAATTCCCCACTCCATCTGAAGCTTCATTTTCCCTTAGGTTACAAACTGAAAGAGGGAATGCATGCCTATGAGTAAGTACAACATCAGGTGGCACAGTTTAAACTTCTATCTATGATTTGTGTGAAATGTTTTGTTCTGCTTTCCTGGGTCTTGGCTGTAGTGGCTGAGGTTCTAGGTATGGTTGTACTTCCAGTCACTTGGCTGTGGGAGCAGTAACCATTGTGGGCTGCTTGATGCAGTAACCTCTTACACCCATGCAGCAAGCATTTGCCAGCATCTGTAGCAGCTTGCCTCTCTTGTTTTTTAATGTCATTTTTGAGTCATTAACACTGAAGCTTTGAAATCCTACTGTTGCCTTGTTTCAGTTGGTTAATGAAACAAAAGAATGAATAGTGAGAGAAAATAACCACAGAAAATCTTTCTACAGAATCCAAGAGTTTTTAAGCAGTGTGCAGTGGACATACCTAAAAGTTTCTGTTGTTTAGTGTCAGGACCAAGCAGACATGTGGGTGCTCATTATATTTTTGATTGGTTTTTTTACAGCCCAGCTAGACAGAATAGCCATATTTTGAAATATGTCTATTCTATCTTGACCAAATGTCTATTCTAACTTGACCAAATGGATACATTTCTACAGCATAACTTATTTAACTACTAATAACTTCATATGCATTTCAGATTATTCCTGTTGTCCCATGGAATGACTCTCCCATTGCTGTTTGCTGGAGCTTTGGTGTTTTGAGTGATTTAGAAGGTGCTGATCTCTCTAATTCCTAACTGCTTTACAACACTGCTCCAACACTGTTTTCCAAGGTAGACAGAGGTATGGCTTTAAATGCATAAGAAAGTGGTCAGATCCCTAAGGACTGCTGTGAAGGCTTACCCCAAGAGGTACTGGCATGAGTTAGAATTATTTTTGGTATTTTAATCTGACACTAAATCTTGACAAGACTCATAGCTGCTTTCTGTGCTATACATGGGTATTCATCTCTATCTCTGCAGATTTATTTCATTCTTCAAAAGGCTTTGAGCACAACCCAGAGCCTGAGACATCTCCCAATGCACCAGGTTTGGTTTAAATCAGAGAGCAGGCCAGCAGCCATGGTCCCTACCCCTTCCAAAGGCAATGCAAGGAGTCAACGCAGGTCAAGGATAATGCAGCTCGGAACTGGAAGCGTAAATAGGTCCCTGCAACTAATCTGCTGTGCCACCCTCGCCGTGCCTCGTCCCTTCCTTCAGAGACAGAGCCGATTTGCTGCTGGGCAGTGGGCAGATGGCTTTGGTGACACGTGTCAGAGGCTGCTTCTAGAAGGAATGGGAGCAGCAAGGATTTGCCAGGTGAATGCAGCTCCCTGCTCGCAGAACCGGTGCATTTCCATCCTTGGAAGAGCGAAGCCAGCAGCACAGACCACCGCTGCAGGCTCTCTGCCAAAGGCACCACAGCTGCTTTTAGATCTGATGCCATCTGCCAGCCTTGAGCTGCCTTGCCATCTCCTACAGCCTCTGCTCCTCTCTAATGCAGTGATAAACAGCCTGCAGATGTAGAGTTAAAATTGTGGTACAGGATTAAAATATTAGGGCATTGTTGTTTGTGCCGATTCTGATGCTCCCTCTGGAAAATAGCAGCAAAAGCTCCATCTGATCAAATTGAAAGCGATGATTGGGTTGTCAGGGTTTGAGCTTAGTGTCTTATGTAAGTATTCCATGTGTGGCAGAGCAAATCCATGGAGCACTGCTTTGTGGAGGGCCATGGGAGTGTCAAAAATGCATGGGTAAAAGACAGTTTAATAAAATTAATTATTTACATGTAAGCTAAACATGAGAGAGGTTCTTAGATCTGAAGGCTGTTAGAGGTTTTAGTTTGAAATATTCAGTGAGAGCAGGATGACTAAAGCAGAGCTGGAAAATACTGGAGGATCACATGAGGGCTAAAAATACTCACTCTATGACAGGGAAACTAACCAGGGCAGAATGAACTGTTTGTGCATGAATGCTTTCTATATAATGTGCATGCCATCAAACAGCCAATTATGTAAGAAAAGCCCCGAGTTTCTGTAGGGGTATATCCTGCTGTGGCAGATGTGTGCTGTAAATTAATTCTGAGGCATAAAAAGTACTCACCAAAACCAGTCTTTATTTTAGCTGCTAGTGATACAATTAGGGCTCCTGGGGGAACTGGAGAATTCCTAATGCTGCCTTTTGTTTTTGTTTTTTTTTTTTTTGCTTTCCTTTCCACCCCAATATGCCACGTTTTTTTCCTCAGGTCTTGCTGATGGTCACCTCTACTGCTGGTGCCGTGGTGCTCCAGGGTGATGCTGGGGATGGGAATTGCCACAGGGCAATAAACTGGGAATATTTTTTGTGCCTAGTTCACATGAGGCCAAGGAATTGTACTAGCTGACAGGAACAGCATGTGCAGTGACAGCGTGGGGCTGGGAGGTAGAGAGGAGAGTGGCTCAGCCTTGGTACAGACACACCTCCTCTGCCAGCATCAGGGGAGTTTAATTTTTAAACCCGCTGAGCTTGAGAATCCAGACCACAAAGCAACACAGTGCAGGAACCAGGCTGAAGGCTGTGTTTAAAAAGCAATACTGAAAGCTGCTGTCTTAATGTCCAGCGTGCTGTGGGTGTGGTTTGAATGTCTGCTGCTCAAATCTTTGTGTCGTCTTCCGTATTTCAGTATGATTTGCTTTCAGCTCTTCCTTCTGTGGCTGCTTTCTCCTCGTGGCTGAGCAGCTCAATTTTAAAAAATGCAGGTTACTAAGATCATTTCACATTTGAAATTGTATTCTTCTGTTGAGCTTGTGTGGAATGGTTTCCTCTCTTGAAGACAAATGCTTGAAGACGTTTCTAGAGAGAACAGGAGTTTTAACTGACAGCAGTCAGTAATGCTGGTTATTTAAAACCTAAAGAACAGTCCTCATGTATGATGGAGAAAAGGCTGTGGTTGGTTCTCTCTATCAAATCACCTTCTTTTAAAGAGAAGTTATGCTGATCAACAAAACCTTTTCATCTGACAAGTAGACTCTGTTGCATGTTCTTGCTTGGATTGCTCTGCTGAAATTTGTACAAGGTGCTTCAGTTTCAAGTATTTGTACACACTTCTCTTTGCCAGCTGTCTGGTGGTGATGATCAGTGTGGGGCTCATCACACTGTACTGTAGTCAGCAGCAGGAGAGGTATGGAGAACTGAGGGGACAGAGGAGTGCAGCCACCCAGAAGTTAGCACCCTGGGCTAATTAGGTGGCTGCACTACAGATTGTTGGGGTGCTGGAAGTCAAACCAGGCTTTGTCTGAGGTTGGTTCTCATTAAGCATCATTTGTCATCACTTATGCCAACAAGCATCCCTAAATCGAGCAGTGCCTTGCATCCCAGTGTTGCTGCAGCAACAAAGGGGAGTGAGTATTAATTCAGAATATTAATTCAGCCATTGTTCTCGCTCCTTTGTGGGTGGAGAGTTTTTCTTGCTCTTGTGAAGAAATTACTGCCTTTGTAGCCTCTTGGTGGGTTTGCTTCTTGTGTGGCGTGAGTCAGGAATATTCATTTCATTTTATAAAATCCTTTCATTTCACTCAAGGATTCACCAGGGGATTCCCAGATTCCATTGAAGGTCATGGAGACAGCCAAGGCTTCCATTGCTTTCCACAGCATCCTCATGCACATCTATACTGTTTCTTGGAATTTTACATAAATATTTAATGGTGTGCTAATTACTCATATAGCTCCAGGATTTCTCTCTCAACATGAAATCGCTTTCTTGTCTGCAAGGCTGTGCTTGTGGTGTAAAGTGACCTGGAATTCACAGCTCAAGCTTTGTTGTACCCAAAACCTGCTGTTGAAAAATTGGAGAAGTGTTTGTAGAATTGATGTCTTTAGCAAAAGGAATAGTGAAGCTGAAATTGAGAAGGGTATATTTAATTATGGAGTGACTGGTAGTTGTTTCTGGAGCACCAGACAGAAACTCATAATGCATCTCAAAGCTGGTTCAGTACAAGAACAAAATAATTTGTCTTTCAACTGTGGATTTATTTTCCCCATCTCTGCTAGTGTTACATGGGCAGGAACAAAAAGGCATCCAGGTGTAAACTGAAGTGACTGTGATACTCTTACAGAACACTCTAGCTGGACCCTGTGTGGGCCTAAAATCAGAGTATGCTCTGACAGAAGTCCTCACTGAACAGTGGAGGTGAAAAGGCACCTCTGAGACGATCCAGTCCAGCAGGGTTACTTGGAGCCAGGTGCTCAGGACTGTGTGTAAGGATGGAGACATGCCCAGCCTCTCTGGACAGCTCATTCCAGTAGCTGATCACCCTTAGAAGGAAGAGGGTTTTTTAATTACATTTAAATGGAATTCCTTGCACTTCTGTTAGTGCCCAGTGCCTCTTGTACTGTGGCTGGGGACCACTGCAAAGAGCCCATCCCCATCTTACCTGCACTCTCCTTTTATGTAAGGGTGAATCTCCCTGAGCCTTCTCTTCTCCAGGCTGAGCAGTCCCAGCTCTCAGCCTTTCCTCATGTGAGACACTTCAGTCACTTAGTCATCCTTGTGGCCCTCTTGGGCTCTTTCTGGTACGCCTATGTCCTCCTTGTACTGCGGAGCCCCACACTGGCCCTAGGACTCCAGATGTGACTCAGCAGTGCTGAGTGGAAGGGGACAGTCCCCTCCCTTTAACTGCAGGCAATGCTTTTCCCAATGCAGCCCAGGAGGCTGTTGGCCTTCCTTGCTGTGAGGCTGGCTTGCTGGCTCAGACTGATCATGGTATCCAGCAGGACCCCTAAGTCCTCCTCTGCTGTGCTGCTTTCCATGACTGCTGGCACGTTCTGGGGCACGAGGCTGTTCCTTTGCAGGAACAGGGCTCCCTGCTTCTGTTTGAGCACCAACCAACAGTCAGCTTGAAAAGGAACTGGTAACGAGTGATGTTTGTGGTGCTGATTACACTGCAGTTCTCCGTGGCCAGTGCCAAAAAGCAGCTTATCAGATACTTGTACCACAAAACTTGTATAAAATATTATACTGCCTCAGAATGTCAGTGGGTTGTGTATAAATGAAATCTATGAAATGCTTTCACAGAAGGCATGATATTGGGCAGACATGGAACTGCTTGGATGATATCCACAGCCCATCTAAGCACTACATTAGGAATGACTCCAAACTGCACTAATTGACTGCAAAGCCATCGTGGTGCTCAATAGCAAAGTCATAAATTCTATCAGGATCTTTCACCTCCATTTAGATAGCTGGATGTCTCAAGTCTCTCTCAAGCAGCATCCTTTAATTCCTGTATGAAATTAAGCTCCTGCTATAATTGGGAGGTTTACCTCTGAGCAGATTCTGAAACTGATGTTTCAGAATTAATGTGCAGTAATGTTTCTTTTCTTTTCTTTTTTTTTTTTTTTTTACTTCTTCCTCCAGGAAATATTAAATTGGAAACTCCTAGGCCATTCTCTGTTGCAATTAAGTTCTCTCCAACTGTCTCTGATAATGTCTGAAATGCTCAGGTCATTTAGCTGGTATTTATCTGTTACTGAAATTGGAGTATCAAGTTCATTTAAGAGCTGATCTTGAGCACAGAGCAAAAGTCGATTTATTTACTTGTTTTAACTTGTAAAGCTCAGTGGTGCTTTGCTGTAGAAATTCAAAAGGCTTTCATGTTTTCAGAGGAGGTCAGCATCTAATGTGTGGTGTGTTGGGTGCTGTCCAGCCCTCTACAGACAGTGGTGATGTGGGCTTGCTCAGCCCACTTGGGGAGGTCACCTCAGCTTCAGATGAGAGAATACCTGGCATGAAATGTTTGTGCTTGCCTGCCCTCAACTCTGCAGGTCAGAAAGAGCTGTGTGCTTAATGATTTGGCTTCCTGCGATCAGTGCCCTGGGCTACAGAGAGCTGGCTTGCCTCACAGGGCTGGTGAGTATGCATTTGAGCAGTAATGTGATGTGGCTGCACACAGTAATGTGTGTGCCTTGCTTAGGTCTTGTATCATGACCTCTGAGGAGAAATGGTGGAGAAGTAAGAGCCTGGGGATGCTGCCCTAGAAAAGCTGAGCAGCTTCTGTGCTTGTGTGCAGGTGCTCACTGCCAAGGGCAAGTCAAGTGCTGCCTTCAAGGAGAAGCAGTGTGGTTGGTGCAGGGGGCAGCTATGCTGACCAGCCAAGGTTTCAAAGCTGAAGGTCCACACCTTGTTTAGGAGCATTTTATTTTCAGTCAGTACCCTGAGCTGTTTCTTGCAGGCATAGAATGCAACAGGAAATAAATAAGCATTGGTTCCTTGGTTTAGTGCACCATGTATTATCTTACATTTTGTATGGGTAACATTTTGTGGTTGTATATGATAAGATTTATTTATTAAGTAATTTCAGGCCCAACTAGAATAGAATGCTGTAGTCAAAGTGACTATTTCATGTACCTCTTGCTTACTTGGACACCAGTTTTATAGATCTGCTAACCCATAACCCAAAGCAAAATTGTTTTCCTGGCTTTCAGAGCACCTTAACAATTTTTAAGTACTTAAATTTTAGGTAGTCAAAATGTGGACTGAACCTGGAAAATGTATTGTGGAGGCAGGGTGCTAACAATTATTAAATTGCCTGAGGAAAGAAATGCCAGTAAAAAAAAAAAAAATCTTTGTTTTTCAAATATTCCTCTGCAAACTATTTATTGTTTGCTGATGTGTGATGTAAAAGGGATTTAATTGAAGGGATGTACACAACTTCAACAAGTCAGTGTGCTGCAGTTGAAATCTCCAAGAGGTGACTTTGTGTGTGCAATTGTAAGGATTTAGGCATGGAAATTATTGGACTGGAGTTATTAATTCTATTTTTTTTCTCTTGTTTGCCTCATTTGGAGAAGCATAGAAAAAGAGAGTGGGCATCTTGCACAGAAACGTTTCCCCAAGTCAAACTCTTCCACAGAAATGCTTCCCCAAGTCAAATTTGTGCACAGAAATGCTTCCCCGAGTCAAATTCGTGCACAGAAATGCNCTCTTGCACAGAAATGCTTCCCCAAGTCAAACTCTTGCACAGAAATGCTTCCCCAAGGCAAACTCTTGCACAGAAATGCTTCCCCAAGTCAAACTCTTGCACAGAAATGCTTCCCCAAGGCAAACTCTTGCACAGAAATGCTTCCCCAAGTCAAACTCTTGCACAGAAATGCTTCCCCAAGGCAAACTCTTGCACAGAAATGCTTCCCCAAGTCAAACTCTTGCACAGAAATGCTTCCCCAAGGCAAACTCTTGCACAGAAATGCTTCCCCAAGTCAAACTCTTGCACAGAAATGCTTCCCCAAGGCAAACTCTTGCACAGAAATGCTTCCCCAAGTCAAATTCTTGCACAGAAATGCTTCCCCAAGTCAAAGGAGTAACCAAGTTGTTTATGTTCTGTTGGCATTAGGTGACCCAGTTAATACAGAGTTGTCCTTAGAGGCAGGAGGAGATAACTGCTAGGGAGGTCTGACTGAATCAGAAAATCCTGGGCTAGCCTGATTAAAGAACCCTTTGTTATTCTCCTTTCCCTTTTGCTTTACAGCTCCTCCAAGGGACCATTCTGCACAGCTCTATGTCAGAGTCCATGTGAGCTCCAGGGTCATATGGGCAGCCTCACAAGTCATCTTCTTTTCCCTCCTGCCTTTCCCTGCCTGCTTGTGGTTCCTTCCTAGTACCACTCTGCAAAACCCTGGGCTTACAGTGAGCTGCTTTAATAAAGCACTGTCTGGGGATGTCTTGTGGAAATGACGACTCAGAAACGTTCTGCAGTGTTCGTAAATCATCTTACAGGAGGAGCAGCTGGTGAGGTGTAGAGTAGGAAGTGGCTGCTGAGAATGCTAGGGAAAATCCCTATGGAATTTGTGAACTCAGCCAGGGGCTTGCTGGATTCAGCCTTTCTCTTCCACCTGGTATGACCCAGGCTTTCAGGACCAACAGCATTTGATGGTGGAAGATGGCCATAAAGTCCTTCAGCATGCCAAAACAACTGTGCTTTCTGTGAGGAAGAGTGACAAGCACTGCAAAGCAGGACTTCTGATTCATGTGCTTGCTTAATGAGTTGAATGGATGGGAGAGAGGGTTGGATTTCTGTCCTGTCTTCTTAACCCAAGCAGGTTTTGCAGCAGATGTATGTCCACTGCATCTGCCATGTATTCCTAGTTGGCAGGGGAGGACTGTGAGTCAGAGAGCAGTGGACAGCTGTGAGCCAGGCACTGATCTTCTGGGGCTGAGCTAGTAAATTAAAAAGCTGACCAAGAGAGGATGAATGGAGAGACAGAGCAAGGTGTGAGCTGCTGGCTGGGAGGTTTTTAGGAAGGCACTGCAAACCCTTCCACACGTTCCCCTGTTTAAGCAGTTGTGTGCCACAGGCTGTGTGAATGAGCCCCTGTGCACTCCTGTTACCTGTTGGTCTTATTGGTAGAGATGTTGCTCTGTGTTCTGACAGATTTACAGTGCAAGTAATTAAAAACAAATAGCAAAACCTAGGGAGATCAAAAATCATCTCTTGGTTGCTGTGGCAACTGTGAGTTCAGCCATGGGTTTGATTTTGCATGCTCCACCTGAATTTCAATGCCCTTGTCTCAAGGATGGTTTACCTGTGAAAATGAGGGAAGTACAGAGGCAGTTCAACTGAGTTTATCTCAATCTGGTTCTCTCCAGGGAAACTGAAGATGGATTTGTACACTAAATATTGTATTGGTCTGGGGGAAATAGTCTGTTAATGGCATATTTTTTAAAGCTGAAAGCTGCTGAGAACTAGGGAACTTTATAGTCTTGATTTATTTCAGTTTCAGAGTTACTTTACTCTTCAGCAGCAGACTGAAACAACTGAAAAATGTGGTTTATTTCCTCTCCCAATGCATAGCAGCCCTGGAATTGCCCCCACTGTCACCTTGAAGCAAGAGAGAATGACTGCCTACAAAACAAACACTTCTGTTGTGGTACCAGGATAACAGGGATGTATTTGTCCTGGGGATACATTTTGATTATCATTTACTTATTGTGTTTTTCAGGTGCTGCTAAATCCAGTCCAGCTTCTAAACCAGGATCCACACCTTCTCGCCCATCTTCAGCAAAAAAAGCTGCACCAAGCAGCTCAGCATCTAAATCAGATAAAGATTTGGAAACTCAAGTCATACAGCTCAGTGAACAGGTAAATTTGCTTAAGGCATAAAATTAGATGCTTTCATTGTCACAGGCAGGCATGAAATGTAATATTGCCCTCTGTTGAGTGATCCTCTCCAGAATTATGAAGAGACAGAAGATTGAAATAGCTCAGCTGAGGCATGGGGAAGCTGATTTATTGGTAAAAATAACATCTGCCAGAGGTGACTGGTGTTTGCCAGTGCTTTTAAAAGGTGCTCTTAGAATGACAGGTGAATCTTGCTGGAATATGAGAATCTTATAAGACATAGAAATGTATATTTTTATTTCACTTTGGATAGGAAAAATCTCAATAGTGTCTTTGCTCTTCCATATCACAAATGTGAAATGAATGATTTTAATTTGTTGTTGTGGGGAAGAGAGGCCTGCTTGTAACACTGAGGTGTTAGGGATTTGCAGTTGAATCCAGACCCAACTCACTGCACTGTGCTTTCTGGAAGGAAAATGTTAAGAGAGTAGTCTACCTTTTTAATTAAAAAATGTGATCTACCTTTGTGAGAATTCAGAGTTATTCATAAGGATCTGCAGTGTAATTGATAAAGCTTCAGAGTGCCTTTAATGTTGGCAATGTGATGGCTTCATTTTCATTTGTGTAATGGAGCTTTACACCATGCTGCTGTTCTGGGGCATTCAAGAATGTCTGTGCTGGACATAGATAAATATCTGCATCTGGCTCAAGACTCTGCTGCCAGAGTGTGTAATGCCTGTGTGTCATGTCACCGAGTCCTAGGCTGCATCAAGAGCAGCGTGGCCAGCAGGGCAAGGGAGGTGATTCTGCCCCTTTACTCTGCTCTCGTCAGACCCCACCTGGAGTACTGTGTGCAGTTCTGGAACCCTCAGCACAGGAAGGACATGGAAGTGTTGGAGCGGGTCCAGAGGAGGGCCACAAAGATGATCAGAGGGCTGGAGCAGCTCTGCTATGAGGACAGGCTGAGAGAGTTGGGGCTCTTCAGCCTGGAGAAGAGAAGGCTTCGAGGGGACCTGATAGTAGCCTTCCAGTATCTGAAGGGGGCCTACAGGAAGGCTGGGGAAGGATTATTTACAAGGTCCTGCAATGACAGGACAAGGGGCAATGGGCTTAAACTGACAGAGGGGAGATTTAGACTGGATGTTAGGAGGAAGTTCTTTACAGTAAGGGTGGTGAGGCACTGGCACAGGTTGCCCAGGGAGGTTGTGGCTGCTCCCTCCCTGGATGTGTTCAAGGCCAGATTGGATGAGGCCTTGAGTAACCTGTACTAGTGGGAGGTGTCCCTGCGTATGGCAGGGGGTTGGAACTAGATGATCCTTGAGGTCCCTTCCAACCTTACCATTCTATGATTCTATGATGTGTGTAGTGGTGTAAATGCCACCAGTACAGATGAGATCTGATCCTTGTGTTTGTCCTGGATAAGGGAAAATGGAAAAGAAAAACCCTCCTATTTTAGAGTCTGAGCTGCCTGGCAGCTGTGTTAAGGAAGGTTTCATTACACTGGATCAAAAATCATTTTCCACAATCCATGGCATTTGGGTTTCAGCCTTTCACTGACCTCAACAACAAAGATTTCAGTTTGTTGGGGCACTGTTTGCAAACACTTGGTCACTGTTGTGCACTTGAAAGTGGTGGATGGATAGCCACAGCCCAAACGTGGCATGTTGCAGATGCAGGGTATAATTCTGAGCAGCGCAGAGCACCACAAGCTCCACCCACTGAGAGGTCCACAGGCTTTTGATTGTTGCTGTAACAGCAGAGTTCTTAAATGTTGTCCAAGGAATGGATGTGTGTGACTTTCATGGCATCTTAAATCAATGTCAGAGTGGAGTTCCAGCATCAGCCTAATGCAACTTAAACCATGACATTTGTACTCAGAAGTCAGAATGTGTTTGCTTCAGGAGGAAGAGTTGGTTGAGATCTAAGCAGCATGAAAACATTTGATCTTGACTAAAATAGACAGTCACTGTCACATCCACTGCTAATCTATTCCTAGCACGTCCCATGTGTGAAAACCTTAAGCTTTACATACAAATAACCCAGAGGGGAAGCTGATGACTTCCTCCATCACCAAGGAGAAGAAGTTTTGAGGATCTGGAAAAGTTGGTGCTTTAATAACTACCCTTTAAGAGACCTTTTCTAGCCAGAATGGTCTGGAAGACTTTTTCAATGCTGGCAGTGTGAGCACTTTCCACTGATGGTTACTTGTGCACCCTGGGCGTGTAACATGAGCCAAAAAAGCTGTGCTGCAAGCAGCTCTGAGCCAGGCCTCTCTGACCTCAGTCTAAACATGCTGAAAAAGCCAAATTGCCCATGTTTTACCACTCTCCAGCAAACAGGGAGATGAGGGCAGCAACCACTTTCACTCAGTTGCTGTCTTAATTCTGAGTAAGAAATGTTGAATGGTGTCAGTGGATACCAGATCACTCCACTTTGTTCTGCTCTCTCCTGGATGGCAGCTAAGGGAGGTTGAAACATCTGAACTTTGCAGTTTGTAGTGGAAATTTTTAGGCAGTGGAGGTTGTCCATGCATTGTACTTCACCATAGGGTAGCTCAGTGAGCTATTTGCAGTATTGGTAACCCATCTATAACATTTGCTAGTTTAACAGCTCCCAACAGTCTTGGAGTTTGTCTTAAAATGGTCTTGGTTATTGCCTGTCCCTGTGCACTTCCAAGGAATGTCACTGTGTGCTGGAACTTGATTATCCAGAGCATTAAAACACTAAAGTGATCCCTGCTGTGGTTTTGGTCTGTGCCAACCAGCACACTCCCGAGGAGTTGTGAGAGGAGCTGAGGAGACAGCACAGACCAGGATACACATGGAGAGTGGTCCCAGGAGCTTATTAACTCTGTGCTTGTACACACAGAGCTTCTGGAAACAACATATTTGCTCTGTGTGCTTGGTTTCCAGCCTGGTTCTGCAGTCCTGTGAGTATTCATACAACCAAAATATGCCAGCAGAAACAAGAGCAGTTAGTAACAACTGCTGCCTTTGCACCCCTTAACTGGATTGCAGAGGAATGCTTCTGGTCCAGAAACAAGAGGATGGGAGTTAACATGCACAGCTCCTCATACAGGATGAGCCTTTTGGTGTGGTCATAGGAGGGGGATGTGCTAAGTATCTGAAGAAAAATGAACATGTCACAGGTGGAGAAGAGTCTGGTTTGGCTGTAACAAGGTTTGCTGTACACTTCAGTTAATTTACTGTGTGCACATATGCATGGTTTACTGATTCCATTTCTTAAAATATAATTAATGTGATAGAATGAAAACAGGAGAATGCCTCCATAGCAAATAGGTCAGGAGGAGGGATGGTCTGAGCTATTAGCTGCCAAGGCTTCAGCTGAAATTTGTTGTTTGCCTAAGCTCTAGTCGGCATGGAACAGGAGATCTGAAAGCAGTTCTGTTCTTGCTGTGTCTGAATGCAAGCATTGCCCTCAAGAAAAATGCAGCTGCAGTTCCAGAAGGTAGTTCTTAGATGTGAGGTCTTTATCTGTACACCAAAGTCTTGTTCCATTTCACTGTTCCTACTCCCATGAACAAATGCACCAAGCATAGCTTCACAGTGCCATGGGAAGGCTCAGCTCTCACACTTGGGCATCTGGGCAGGAATGGCTTAGGATATGAATGAGCTGCTCTGAGATCCTGCCCTGGTGGCAGGTTAGTTCTGCTGCCTGACACCTCTGAGAGTGCAATCAAAGGTCAGAAAAAGGCATGGCTAGCTCAGCAGCTGTGGACAGATGAACTGATGGGGTGTAGGAGGCTGTCAAAGCTTTGAACTCTGTTGGTGTGTTTCCCAGTGAAGGAAGCAAACCAGCTTGCAGCACAGAACTTTCTGCCACATTTTATCAGTCTGCTGAAACGAGTCTGATGTGATTTAATGGTTTGTTTAGGAAATCATTTGTATAATTGCAGGCTTCGAAATGTGGATGTTAATTTGGCAGCGACGTGGATGTGATTTGGGGTCAGTGTGTTTACTGCAGGCGGCGTCATCTGTGATTATTTCTGGTGGTTGTTTCACTGCTGTCCTCCAAATCTGAGAGCCACTCACACAGTATCTTAGAATCATTGAATCACTCAGGGTTGGAAGGGACCACAAGGATCATCTAGTTCCAACCCCCCTGCCCGTGGCAGGGACACCTCACAGTAGAGCAGGCTGACCAGAGCCTCATCCAGCCTGGCCTTAAACACCTCCAGGGATGAGGCTTCCACCACCTCCCTGGGCAACGTGTCCCAGGGTCTCACCACCCTCATGGTGAAGAACTACTTCTAACTTCCAGTCTGAATCTACCCACTTATAACTTTGTGTATGTTCTTGATTATGTATACACTGCTGGACAGTAGCTTAACTGTTGTGCTCTTACAAAATGAGTCTTTTTAAAATACATCTGTGCCTGTATATATATAATGTATAAAAGTACACTGCAGCATCTGTCATGATGTGGTGAAGCCTAATCATTAAAACTGTGCTGTCTATAAATGGTTTTGCAGCAGTGCTAGTGGACAAATTGAGTCTGGCAGTTCAGCTGGAAGGCTCATGTGAACAAAACTGCAGAGGGAAAGAAACTTCGTGTCTGAGAGACTTTCTTGGTAGAAACAGCAGCATCAGTCAGAGCAGAAAGTCAATGGGACAGTGCCTGGTGTGCTGAGGCTTGGGTCTGTAATGGTATGCTGAGTGGGGAGGGAGAAGAGGAGAGGTGAAAACCCAACACAGCAGTGCTGCAGCTGACTAGGTCCTAACTAGGACCATTTCTCCCTGTGAACTTCTCTGCTAGAGCCACACATTTTTAGGTAAGGAGATGTTGTAGGTTTCCCAAAAGCTGCACACTAATCCAGGCAAAATAATGCTGCTGAGCTGAAGGTTTCATCGATGACCACTGACCATCAGTGGCAGTTCTGGCAGCTTGCTTAGGAGACAGCTCTTAAGCAGCCCTGATGTCTGAACTGCTGCTTGGGGTTTCAGTGTAACAGAGCACTGAGAAAATCAACCTTCCAGGATCAAGGTTAAGATGTGTCCCAGAGGCATCACGGCGGGGCATGATTTACTCCTCTCTGTTGTGTAAGGCTCACGGTAGCACTTCAGAATAAAACCTGGGCTTCATGTTAAGCTATAAAATAGACCAGATGTTTAAGATTGTTTAGCATGCATTAATTTGAGGCTGTCTTGTTTTGTCTGTAGTGCATCTCACAACTGATGCCTCACATCTTGGTTTCTGTGCAGGTACATTCATTAAAAATTGCACTGGAAGGCGTGGAGAAGGAAAGGGATTTCTACTTTGGCAAGCTAAGGGAGATTGAACTTCTCTGCCAGGAACATGGGGGAGAGAATAATGACCTTGTCAATCGGCTAATGGAAGTCCTTTATGCTTCAGATGATCATGTAAGTTCAAGCTTAGTATCTTTTAATGTAGACAAAACAGCTGAATTCAGTAAAAAATCATTGCAAGGTATTGGGCCATGTGCTACATTTAGGTCAGCAGAACTGCAGCAGCTGGCATTTCCATGCTTCCTCCTCCAGAAAGTAAGTTTGCATTTGCAAACAATGCACTGAGCCAGGGGAAGGCACTCAGGAGGCTGCTCCCTTTTTGCTGGTCTGATGTAGCCTTTGTGTTCTAGGTTTGCTGAAGTTGATCTGAAAGGGGAGGAGGTGTCAGTTCTAAATAGACTTGTGTGGTTCTGAGCCTTAGGGGGTGTTGGTTGGTTGGTTTTACTTTTTTTTTGGAGGTGTGGTTTTGGTTGCTTGGGGAGGGTTGGTTTTGGTTTGTGGGTTTTTTAGTTCCTTGTTTACTTTCATCTTCTGCCTGTTTGCATCAGTTCTTTTTACTCAGACTGAAAATCATCATTTTAACATGTTGAGAGTCACAAATTCTGAGAGGTGCTGCTCAGTTTCTACAGCTGTGAACCTTCTCTAGCCCATGTGGCAGTGCTGTAATGTGTAGGGAGCAGGTTGCCAAATCCAGAACTATATCTGCAGAGATAATGCTCCTCAGTTTTTGGTTTTTTTTTTTTAATCCTGTTGCTATAGGCAAAATTCTTCCTTGTGCAAACCCAGTAACCCTCTCTTAGCAAAATTTCAGCAGTGCATTGTCTGCAAGATTAAGCAAGAATCTAATTGCATCTTAGACTTAGCTCTGTAGATGCTGAAACAAAGCAAGAAGCTGCAAAGGGTGCTGGTTAAATTCCTCCGAAACGTTGAGGGATAATGATTCAGAGAGAATTAGCTGAACTGCTCCCATTCATGTTAACTAAATCCCTGCATGTGCTCTAGTGATGACTGACTCTTCAGTCTCTAGTGGATGATGGCTTTGGCTCTAGAGGGTAAAAGCATTGATTTAGTCTCTCAGCAGCGTGGTGGTACTGTGGGGCTGGCTTCTCTCTGTCCCTGACTTCAAATTTTTGTATCAAAAGTAGCGTCCGAGGAACTTGTAACTCACATGTGTGTCTGGAAAAAAAGACCAGTAGAGCTAAAATGAAAAGTTAGGCACAAGAAGGACACAAGCTTGTTGCTGACAAAGGGTCAGTGCTCAGATGAGAAGTGACAGGGCAAAGAGGATTTGTTCCCTGGCACGGGGGAGTGCTAGAACAGGAGGAGGAAACCATTATTTTCACAGCAACAAACAACGAGACACATTAGCCAGGTATGTGACAACAGCCTTAAAAGAGTTACATGGATATAGTGGTCAGAGGAAATGCCTGCTGGATCCAAGATTTATTTACACAGCAAAGCCAGAAAAATCCTCCTTCTCCCCTTACCCCTACCACATCTGTCTCTTGGCTTGAGCAGCAAGTGAGTCCAAGCCAAGGAATGCATTCATTGCTTTCCTTCCTGCAGTTTCCCTTACTAGCAGAGCACATTGCAAAATGTTCTACATCACTCCACCTCCCCATGTGTTACCTGCTTTCCCCCTCCACATCTTTCTGTGTTGCAAGCATCCGTGCCTGTGTGGGAACCTCACGTGATGGCCTTGCCTGTAAGATGTGTTTGCATTTGGAGTGCGGATAGGTCACTGCCGCAGCAGTTAGAGTGTAGGGACCATTCCCCAGGCAATTTTTGGCTATCTGTTAGTGGGAGACTTGATTGCCTCATCTTCCTAGGTGCATTTTCATGTCAGCTTAGCAGACAGACTATAATTTGCTGAGGAAAGACCTCAGTACATTAAACACTAAACCAGAGACTGTGGTTCCCTTGCTGATGCAGATGCTGCCTCCTACTCGGTTTTGGACTTTGCTGTCTCATTGCCCTGCTTTGCTCTTCAGTTCTGACTTTTATCTCTCTGTAATGAATTTGTCCCAAGTTAAACTCTGTATCTCACAGTATTTTGCAGGTTAATCCCTTGCTGACAGCAGCTTGGCTTTCCCAACCCCTAGATGAGAAATAGCTCCAATTCCCAAGCCACAGGCAACTCCAGCATTCCTAGTTTCTTGCTAAAGAATTTGTTGTAAATCCATTTCAGGTTTTACTATTTTTAATCTAATTCAGATTGTCTCAGGCATACGGAGGCAAAGTGGGGGGAAAGAAGACATTACATTCATTTCAAGGGTTTGGGGTGTTTATAAATGATATTGTGGCCATGAGGCTTTTCTTCAGGAAGGGTAAGCAGAGGAATGCAGCTCACATGTACTGCACAAGTGATCCTTGACCAAAGCCTTGTGCTTGAGTGCAGTGACTAACAAACTCATTTGCAATCTGACCTCAAAAAGGAGGCAGAGTTTAACTTTTAGAGCAGGTGACAGCAAAAGTGTCAAGTCCATTTAGTGATACAAACCCAGAGTGAAGATGGTGTGAAAACTGCAGCAGACAGGCTCAGAGGTGCTTGGGCAAACTGCACATGGGAGGACAGGAGGATGCTCTGATACAGCATGCAGCTGCCTAGCTCCTCAGGGTGGTGAAGCAGCAGAAGAGAGAACACTCAGAGATGCTGCAGTTCTCTGGGGCAGCACCAGTGCTGCACTGCACTCAATAAAAGCAAAGTAAATAGATTTAATGGAAATGTTCCAAGGTGCTGCTTTGCTGGGGTATGAAAATGAGCAGTTAAACCCAAGGTGATGGAGAGTGGCAGGAGGCAAGGATGCAAGACAATCATGGAATGCTCAGAGGGCTGCAGCAACTCTGCTGTGAGGACAGGCTGAGAGAGTTGGGGCTCTGCAGCCTGGAGAAGAGAAGGCTTCCAGGAGACCTTAGAGTAACCTTCCAGTATCTGAAGGGGGCTACAGGAAGGCTGGGGAGGGACTATTGACAAGGGCTTGCAATGACAGGATGAGGAAGAATGGGTTTAAACTGGCAGAAGGGAGATTGAAACTGGATGTTAGGAAGAAGCTCTTTGCAGTGAGGGTGGTGAGACACTGGCACAGGTTGCCCAGGGAGGTTGTGGAGCACAGAAGCACAGAAACTTGATTGAAGATCACATTCTTGATTCTGTGCTCCACAGCCTCCCTGGAGGTGTTCAAGGCCAGGTTGGATAAGGCCTTGGACACCTCCCACTAGAACAGGTCACTCCTGCCTATGGTGGGGGCTTGGAACTGGATGACCTTTGAGGTCCCTTCCAACCTAAACCATTCTATGATTCTATGAATGGGCTGGGCAGGAAGGGACCTCCAAAGGTCATCTAGTCCAAGCTCCTCTGCTAGATGAGTTGCTCAGTGCCCTGTCAAGCCTCACCCTGAATATCTCCAGGATGCTTTCTGCTGAAGAATGTTTTGGGCTCTCTCTCTCCTTGCAGGAGAGCCACACAGAAGAGCATGAAGGCGAGGAGCAAGTCCCTGAGCAGCCGCAGCAGCAGGAGGAGTACTGACTCAGGCAGCGGCTCTGACAATTTCCGTTTTGTGTGAGAACTTTCTTCTGGAGAATGGAACATGTGCGGCCTCAAACTTGAAATCAGTTCCCTCCCAGCCCACCATTACCATTGCTGTACCATAGTGAGTGCCAGCAGCCACTGCATTCTGTACCCATACTTTGCCAAGACGCGTTTGCAGACGTCTCCTTTCAGTGTACCTTCCCAAGAGGTCTGTAGGGCTACATCACCTACTGTACATCACAGCAACTTCACCACTTGGCTGCTTGAGATTTGTTCTGCTCTTTAAAAAAAAAAAAAAAAAGATATTTTTTTTTTTTTCTTTTTTTTTTTTGTCTTATTAAGTATGATACACCTGTAACTTGTTCTAACATATTTATATTGGCATTTTGTGTGGCAAGAAGTACCCTACCACTAGCTGTGTCTCTCACTTTGTGGTGCTTTTAATTTTTTTTAATTTTTTTTTTTCCTAGTACATCTGCCCTGGGGAGTAAATTGGCTTGAACAATTGGAATAAAGGGATACAGTGGAAGTCATACTCAAGCCATAACCATGAGGTGTCTTGTGGAGGAAAATGCTTCACAAAATGGGAGGCAGAGCATCTGTTTCACAAGGAGATATTTAAATCCCTGTGCTAGCTTGTTACAAAGCTGCATGGTATGATTTCTTTGGCGTATTTTCTGGAGGAACAGACATCCACTTCACTTTTCTGAAAGCCCTCCCAGTTTCCTGACTAGGCAGTTGATATTTCCCAGCTTTTCTTCCTTCCTGAGGAACAGTCCCAGCCTCCAGCTGCAGCTCTGCCTCCACACAGCTCAGCGCTGATAGAGAGCTGTCCTTTACACAAGTGTAGCTGCAGGACATGATCTCTGCTGTCATGCTTGGCTTCCCACCCCTCAGAAAAGGACAAAGTAGGCCAACTCTTTTCACTCTTCTCCTCCCCTCTACTGCTCTGGCCACATGAGTGTGGAAGGAAGACAGAAAATATCCTCACTAGTTCAGGGCGTGGGGGAAAACCAGCACCAGCCCCAAAACCCTCCTGAGCTCCCATTGAGGGGGTGGTGGACACTTCACTGGTGTTGAGGCTGCTTGTAAGGCACAGAGAGGCAGTGAGGAGTCCTGAGGAGAGCACACATCAGAGGGGGACCAGGAGCAGCTCTGTGCTTGCCTGACTCCTCCAGTGAGGCCAGCATGGTGGAGAACCAGGTCTGCCCTGGAGATGGCTGCAGCCAGAGCTCCCTTCCAGCACGCTCCATCGTCCTGTTGTACGTGATGGTATTTTGTGAAGGGAGGTGAGGTACAGAAAGCATTCCTTAGCTTCCTCCTGAGACTCTGCATTGTACTCTCTGAATATTTAATGCTTGCTATTCTTGGTCTCCCACCTGATCATCTGCATTCTGGATTGTTACACTGATTTAGCAGGTGCATGGAAGTCCCATCCCGATCAGCAGGTGCTGAAAAACTCCAAGCCTACTGAACAGTTCAGTCACCTTAGACCTTCCTAGCCTCCTCAAGCGTAAGTTGCCAGCTTACACTTCCACAGAAAGGTTTTCAGTTCATCAGCTTCATCCCTCACACACACATGCAGTTTTCTCTTCCTTAATCAGTCTTCTGCAGCTAAGTGGTTCTTGGTTAAATGTGAGATCCCTGCTGTCGTGTTGCACCACAGACAATGTGTAAAATACTGTTAAGCACTAAAACAGGTATGTCCAGCTCCTTGGTGGCCCCTCCTGCTCAGCAGAAGAGTTTCTGGATCCTGTGAGCTGAAGGTTTCCCAGCCCTGCCTCCAGCACTGCCCTTACCTCCTACTCTGTGATGACAGCAGGCCAGCGCTTCCCTTTCCCACTTGGTTACAAATAAAGCCTGGTTTATAAAACTGTGTATAGCCCAAAAGAAGCATTTCCAAGAGTCACCACAAATGGGGGAATTGTCATTTTCATTGTATTTGTGTTTATTTGAACATCTGTACTTATTACAGTTGTCATTGTAATAAATGGTAGTTCTTCATAATACTGTTGAAGAGCAGTTACTAATTTTTTTTCCAGACTCCCAAGATGTCCTTTAACCTGTATGGGATTCCTGATGGGGCAAGGAGTTTGGGATCAGGATTACGCTTAATTTCATCAGCACCAGTCTCTGCTTACTGAATTCATCCTTCTGCTAATACCTGAACATGGAGAGCACTTCAAGAGAAAATGTCTCTCTGAAGGTGCAAATGGCTGGGCTGCTGACCTCCCCGGGGAGGTTCACAGCCAGGCTGTTGTGCCTTTCTCTTTTTCTCTCTTTGAAGCACATAGAAAAGGGGGGGGGGGAAGTAACTTAGAAAACATAATAAAGCTGAACTTGATTTCCTGAAAATTCCTTTTATCCTACTTTTGGTCTGAGGATCGTTGCCCTCACTGCTTGTATCAAGGGGGGAGTGACTGATGTAGGGGAGCTGGGGCAGTAAAGTACTAGAGAAGTGGCTGTGCTGAGAGGAGAGCGATGCTCTGCAAGGGGAAAGAGTTGTCCTTCTCCTCCCTCCCAAGCCCTGTGAGTAACCCATTCTTCCATTCTGGTTTGAATATGCATTTGTAATTACCTTTATTAAATAGCACACCTTAAAGCTTTGGTTCTATATTAAATGTAAACTGAAAGGAATGTAAACATATGTATTGTTAATTATAAATAGCTAAGTAATGGCATAATAGAGACAAAAAAGAGCCCTGAAGTCTTATCCAGATGTATCACTCATTTTACATTATCCACCAACTGTTGCATGGTAGAGTAGATTTTTGTCTGAATATGTGAATAACTTGACTTGCTTTTATCTTTTTACATATTTAATAAAAAAAAATATATGTTAAAATATCTGTCCAGCTCTAGAGACTATTCCAAACATTCCGAAACAAATCCTGTACTGGTGTTAAGTACCCTCTTGTTGTTTCGTAGGGGAGCAGGAAGGAAAAACGTAAGTGCTTAAAAAAAATAAATAAAAATTACAGAATGTGAGGGGTTGGAAGGGCTCATCCAGTCCAGCTCCCCCTGCCAGAGCAGGATCACTCAGGGCAGGTCACACAGGAACACATCCAGGTGTGTTTTGAGTGTCTCCAGAGAAGGAGACTTCACAACTTCTCTGGGCAGCCTGTTCCAGGGCTCTGTCACTCTCACAGTGAAGAAGTTTTTCCTTCTGTTCACGTGGAACCACCTCTGCTCCAGCCTGCTCCCATTGCCCCTTGTTCTACCACAGGACATCAGTGAGAAGAGTCTGGCTCCATGCTCCCACCACTGCCCTTTGTATCCTTAAGAATATGAGTGAGTCACTCCTCAGGGAGTTCTCTCTGTGTGTAGATATTTGTTTTCCCCAACGGCTCAGCAACTGCACCCCCTTCTAAAGTCAAGAAAGAAGATGCAGATGTGTATGTGTATGTCAACAGGACCTACTGCTTCATGGTGAATGCATCCCCACTTCCAAGTGCTAAACTTCTTTTGGATACAGCAAAAGCAAAACTTGCAGCAGCCAGGAGGTGAAGAGTGCTAAAGCAAGGGCAGTGAAGCTGGCAATGGCCACGTATTCAGAGATGGATCTAAAAGCCGCCTACCTGTTAGATGAAAATGCCAGGGCTTTGCAAGGGGAAAAGTCCACTGTAGTTCTCATAGCCCTGATCTTCTGTGCCATGACCAATTTTACTGCTCCATCACCAGGGCTCTGAGCCTTGTGTCAAGACCTCTTTCTGCCATGAGCTGAAGCTACTTGGTTGTGTACCACCACCAGGAGCTCAGCCTGGGCTCTCCTGCTGCCTCCAGGTACCCCTGGGTACTGCCCAGCCCCACTCTGAAGATTTCTGGCAAAGGTGGGGAGGATGAAGCAGGTACCAGAAGATCTCATTTCCAAACCTCAAACCTGGGAGAGCAGAGCCAGGTAAGTTGCTTTTCATAAGCCATGGGGAGAGGCACATCTTCAGCCTGGTGTGGATGCTCAGGAGCACTAAACAAAGTCCTATACTTTCCTGTTCAATTAGTTGAAGACTTTCTGCTGTACTGTTGTGCCCAAACCCCTTTGTGCTGGACTTTTAGGCTATTTTCACACAACTGCCTGACTTGGTAAAATAGCTCCTGTGACCATCCCACCCTGTGGAGAAAGCATTTTTATTTGTGTTTACTGAACCAGTTACATCCAAGATGGCTCCACGGCTTGATACAGACACTGTGCACTGCACAATCTGGTTTTACACTCATCTTTATAGAGACTGCAGTGATAAATTACTTTTAAAAAGGGAAAAAAGAAAGCTGTCTGCTCTCTTTCCATGCAGAATGTGAGAGAACTGGCAGGAGCCTCATTTCCTTTCCAAGTGGTACTGTATTTCTCTTTAGAAAGGTACAAGTGCAGGCAGGTTGTGGACATGGAAGTTTTATAACTTCATTTAATTAAATATTCCACACTACTCCATTACAGTGCATCAAGTTGTGTGCCACTTCTGGGACCCTTGTTTCCAGCTCTTTGCTAAGTGCAGGACAGAGGGAAAAGGGAAGCCCGGCCAGGGTTCCTCCAGTGCCACCACATTCAGTCCAGAAGTTTTTTTGGTTGTTGTTGTCTTTTGTTAGTTTTCAGTTGTTGTCTGACTCTTCTCTTCAGGACTGCCTCCAGATGCTTTTGATGGGCATGTTAGACACTGCTGGAACAGTGAGACTCTTGTGGCAGCCTATCTAGTTTCAGGTGTATTTAACTGCAGCAAACAGGTTGCTGAGTGCATCAAACTCTTTCCCCTTCAAACACAGCACTGTCTTGTTTTAGCAACCTTCATGAAAGAGACAGCCACAGCCTTACTCCAAGAAAAAAAGATCTCAAGCAGTTAGGGAGCACTCCATGGAGACCTGGTGCTGCACTGGCATCATGCATGGCAGGGAAGAAGGCTGGAAGATGTCTCATGTTGCTCTGGCTACAACCCCAGAGCTGGACTATGGCAGGGCTGGAGAGTGTGGGAACTTCCTTTCCCTGCCCGAGTCTGCAGGGCTCAGCAAGTCTTCAAACCATCATTAACAGGATGTTCTCTGCCTGACACAAGCTGCTTGAACTGTAAGATGTTTGTCTGGGTTGGGGACTTCCCAAAAATCATAGAATCACGGACAGCTCTGGCCTGGAAAGGACCTCCAAAGGTCATCCAGTCCAACCCCCCCTGCAGTCAGCAGGGACATCATCAATCAGATCAGGATGTCCAGAGCCCTGTTGAGCCTCACCTTGAGTATCTCCAGGGAAGGGACCTCAAACACCTCCCTAGGCAACCTGTTCCAGTGTTCCAGCACCTTCATGGTAGACAATATGTTCCTAGCATCTGCTCTTCTCTAGTTGGAAGCCATTGCCCTCAGTCCTGTCACTGCAGGCCCCTGTAAACAGTCTCTCTCCATCCTTCATGTAGGCCCTCTTAAGGTACTGGATCTCCCCAGAGTCTTCCCTTCTCCAGGCTGAACAACCCCAGCCCTACTGATGTGCTAAGTCAACAACTCTAACAGGTGGTACAAGCACATGGAAGCTGCTGACTAAGGTAAGGTAAGTCAGTGCTCAACTGCAAACATTAACAGGAGCTACTGCTGTGAGGGTTTGTTAACTGGAGGAGGGCAGGGATGATCAGGCCAGTGATAAAGCTGGAGAAATAGTCTTAAATTCAACTTTTTTTTTCAGTTTTTAGGCTCAGCAGCTCAACAACTATGCTTCTACTCTGCTTCTGGCAAGGGAGAGAATTAGGTAGTGCCAGGCAGGCCAGTCCAGCCCCTCTGCCAGAAATGCAACCTAATGCTGACCTGGGGGAAAGTGGACAGATTGTTTCATGAGTGCTTCAAGGCCACAGAGTCCCTCTGGCTAGGGCAGTGTGTGAGGGGATGAAACTCAAATGCCTGCTCCTTCCTCCAAGGCAGGCAGGAAGCTGACATCCATTATGGATGAAGCAAGCAGTTTACAGCTGCATGCAAATGTGTGATGGTTAAAAAAAGCTTCTCTTGTCTCTCTTTTTTTTTGTGTCAGTATCTTAACCACAAGGATTTGTTTCGAGCACTCAGGCAAATAAAGATTTGTTTAGCATTCTGCGCTCCTAGATGAGGTTTCACAGCCTGGGTTTGCAGTGAAATGTGAGGCTCTTCAAAGGTTTGTTGGCCAAATTTACTTCTGTAGAGTATGTTGCTTATTGCTACTGAAATACCAGCTCTGTGCATGTTTCTGCCTAGAACACAAGTACAAAGGGCAGTTGCTGCTGTAGGGAGCCTGCATTTCTGACAGATACAGGTCAGCTGTGAGTACTGGGAGAAAAAAAAATCCTGTGTTTCAGAGCCACTTGACCGTGTCCAGAGCCTTCTGAGCTCGTTCTCTTCTCTTCACATATCCACTCGAGGTGAGGAAAACACTGAATGTGCATGAGCCCTTCAGGAGGGTGTAGGGAAGGAATGAACTGTGAGAAAATAACTATGGAAAATGGAGCAGGCACAGATGTCTGAGTGGGAAGGACATCAAGGGAGGGTTTGCAGTGCCAGAGTCCCACGGGTGAGCAGGCTGGGCAGAGCCAGTGCTGGTTATGAACCATCGGGGATCTCACATAACCCGGCATGGATTCATCCAGGACTTTGGATGCAGTGGGGAGGAGCAGGAAGACAAAAGCTTCGGGGACAATCACAACATGGCATTACTGAGGAGAATAAATATTAGCAGCAGAACAACTGGGCAAGCACTTCTCTGCTGGCCAGGAATCCTCCTCTGAGATGAAGCATCTTCTGCATAGCTCATTGTCGCCAGAGTTCAGGTATCAACTATTCTATTCTTTGGTTGTTCTAATCAGCTCAATTCCAACTTTTTATCACTTCATTAGGGTTGTGAATCACCACACCGAGAGTTACAGTCTGATCATACTGTAAGCGTTCACTCCTGGACACGTTTCTTCAGGGAAAAGATGTAGATGTTCAGGTGCTCACTCAGCTGCCTGCCCTAAAGAGACAGGACAGAGGTTAGACTGTACCTGCTTCACAATTCACCATCTCTTTTCTGCTGAGCAGAGGGGCAGGACCCAACCACAGTCCTTATCTACTTGGGAACCTACCAGCACTCTGGGCAAGAGAATCATAGAATGGTAAGGTTGGAAGGGACCTCAAGGATCATCTAGTTCCAACCCCCTGCCATATGCAGGGACACCTCCCACTAGCACAGGTCACTCAAGGCCTTGTCCAACCTGGCCTTGAACACCTCCAGGGAGGGAGCAGCCACAACCTCCCTGGGCAACCTGTGCCAGTGCCTCACCACCCTCACTGGAAAGAACTTCCTCCTGACATCCAGTCTAAATCTTCCCTCTGCCAGTTCAAGCCCGTAAGAGAGCTGTGGTCTCTACATTCCTCTTGCAGCACGCTGGTGGGAAGTTACATCTCTACAGCCCAGATTCCCAGATGACAGGAAGTGGGCTGCAGCTGGGCTCCCCTCTCTCCACTGACTTTTGACCAGCAGTTTCAATTCTGACCTTCACTGCCTGGCCCGTATCAGTGCTGGGGTAAAATCCCCTATGATGCCAATGTCTGCTGACAACAGGCTTCTTTCAAAGAAAAATCCTCACACCCCAGTGGTGTATCTTAACTATAAGAATGCTGAGCAGCTCCCTCTGAAAAGTGATCTTTGCCATTTGAAGCATTTTATCTAAAAGCAAGCCCCCATTAAGACACTTGGCTAAGGATTATTTGACAATACCCTTTAGAAAAGAGGGCATTAGCTGAGGAAAAATGAAGGTAAGCAGCAATGCAGATGGCAATAAGTGACAAAACTGATATGTAGCAGAGACAAAAATGTGCTGATGACACCGACTGAACTGGTAAGTCATTCATGGTTTCAGCTTGGGAGATGCTAACAGAGGGCCAAGAAAAGATTAGAAACTGGGACAGCTCTTCTGCTTGCAGACTCAAACTCCAGTTAACCTTGTTTTATTAATTCTATTCATGTCACTTTGTGTTTTACCTTTCCTGTTTTTCAGTCAGGTAATCTTAGGTAAAAGGAAGAGGGGAGGAAGGAATAGGAGCATTCATGCCACATGGGCTTAGACTGCTCCATAAAACCAGACCATAAATATTCTGTGATGGGTTTAAAGCTGAAGCCAGGCTGTTATGTTGGAATAATGCAAGTCTCTGAAGTGGCTGCACACACAAAAGGGCACTGCTGGCAGCAGGCTGACTTGCTTTGTGAACTTTAAGCTAAATGAAACAGCACACAAAAATCTTCCCCGTAACTGAACGTTCAGACTTGGCCACTGCCTCCAGCAGACAATGGAGAAACCATTCCCAGACCCCATCTGCCACCTGCCGCAGCACAGCTCTCCAGGGCCACTTGGGAGGTGCCCACTCACCACGCAGATGCCGTAGTGCAGGTGTGCAGCTGTGAGCAGCAGGGTGAGCACCATCAGCACTGCTTCTTCTGTCCAGCCCAGCAGCCCCGAGATGGCTGCGTACACCACCAGCGCCAGCGGGAACAGGAACCAGTGGAAGAGCTCCGGCTGGGTGCTGCTCATCTGGCAAACGATCACCTTGCACTGCGGGAGCAAGGGGCACCAGGTGAGAAGGGCTGGGTCAGCCTCGGGGCTCCAGGCAAGGGTACATCAACTTTCTCTGTGGGTTGCTTTTGGCGAAGTAAAAACAAGGCTGGAGTCTCAAATGGGCGAGAAGGCTACCAAGGACAGACCTTTGTGCCTCACTGGGAGTCTTTGCAGCGAGTAACTTTCACCTCTCTCTGGAGATGCAGTTCTGACTCCCTTCTCTTTGTGATTCTGCCCCTTTACTCTGCTCTCCTGAGACCCCCACCTGGAGTACTCTGTGCAGTTCTGTACTCCCCAACACAAGAAGGACGTGGAACTGTTGGAGTGAGCGCAGAGGAGGCCACAAAGATGCTCAGAGGACTGCAGCAGCTCTGCTATGAGGACAGGCTGAGAGAGTTGGGGCTCTGCAGCCTGGAGAAGAGAAGGCTTCCTTCCAAGAGAAGGCACAGGACTCCAGGTGGGGTCTGACAAGAGCAGAGTAAAGGGGCAGAATACCCTCCCTTGCCCTGCTGCCCACGCTGCTCTTGATGCAGCATGATGAAAAACATCTTAACTTCCAATAACGCAAGAAGTGAGCATTTACCCCTAATGCACATAGTTTTGCTTACAGTGCATTAACAGTGTTGATTGTGAGTTGTGTGAAAAGCATTGGGTTTGTGAGTCCTTTGGGAACCGTTCCAGAGGCTGTCAGAAATTGCTAAAGCAGTCTACATGCTGTATTTTTTTCTAGCTGAACAACTGCACCTGTCCAGGGTTGGGTTCCACACTGGTTTAAACCATGCTCACACCATGTGAAGCAGAGGACTCCATTCTTCATAGAGCTTGCTACTGGTATTTGGAGCAATTCACCTTCAGAGTCCCACAGCTCTGCAGAAGGAGACTATGCTCTGTGCTCCTCCCTCAACTCCTTACTCCCCCTGGTCCTGAAGCACTGACCCCCACTACAGGTGAGGAGATGAACACACTGGAGCCTGGAGAGGCAAACTGGAAAGGAAAGGTAAGGCTATGGGACTGTGCACTGTGATTTTCATCCCACTTGACTACACTTCATGATGCTACCCTGGCCCTGCTGAATTTAAACCTCCAACAGCTGTGGTTTGTGCCCCAGAGTAGGTCCTTAGCATCTTCTCTCTTACCATCTCCCTGGGGAGGTTCCTCATGAAGCATGTCCTGTGTCTGAGCTGTCCCTGCCCATCATCTGGCCAGAACATCAGCCACTGTGCTCCTGCTGTGGTGAGGGCTGAAGGTCCCCTCTGCAGGACATACCCTCTCCATCCCCTGCTCCTGGACTCAAACATGTATCTCTGAGGGCTTTCTAAGTGGGAGCTGTGACAATTGCACTCTGAGACCTTAATATTTTTGAGAGATGTCCTATGAGCAGATCTCAAAAGAAGGTCTGAGCTCTTTGGCAAGAGGGATGGTCACAACTCATAGGCAGTCCTGCTTCTGGCTGGGGGGGCTGGGGGAAGAAGTCCTCCTCTCACAGATAAGCAGCTTTCCATTTTTAGGTCTTGGAGGCCTTTTGTCCTTGGTTCAGCCAACAGTGCTGGAAATGAGCTGCCTTTGTGCCTGCTCCCAGGAGGATGTCACCTCTAGTCATGCTGACATTGCACAGCTACAAGGTCAGGTCTGAGCACGGGTGTTTAGCCCAGGGGATCTGCTGGGAAACTAAATGTCTTGTCAAAGCATGAGAAGTTCAAGGTACTAGCAGGGAGAGAAACATGGGCTGCAGTTTGTGGTCTAGAGAACAGGTAATGTAAAGTCACTGTGTCAGACTAGCATGGAGAAGAGAAGCATTGCCCTGACAAGCTTTACCCTGCTGCTGGAGGGGAACGTGTGTGTGTGTAAGGGCTTGGAGGAGGCAGAAGGAAACTCAGGCTTGCTCTTTGTTTGTAAAATGTTAGCAATTCCACCTAGCACTCATGTATTTTTAATGGTTTCTTTAAAAATGTTATAAATCTCAACTAAGATACATGCATTTTTAATTCCCACAAGCCTCTAACAGTGCAGTTGATGTCTTAGAGATGAAAACAAGGGCTGAAGAGGAGCTGCACCCAATGCTTAATGAACTGCGCTCTCCAAGGAAGCCTCAGCTTGCCTTTACTATTTTCCTTCTGCAAGCATCCTGCCACAGCTGCTCTGGGTTGGTTAAGATGTGCAGAACCTGCCACCTGCCAAACTCTGAAAGCAGTTCCTCAATTCTAGTCCTTATTTCAGGATCTCACTCAAAGCCCTGCATTTTCAAAGGTCTCTGTGACAATGCAAGGCACTTTAAGGCTCTAACAGTTGTTAACTGGCTCCAGTGTTGCTCAGTGACACCATCCTAGGCTGTGTTCTTAAAATGAAACTAGTCACTATCTCATAGGTATTTCAGCATTATCTGGAGGAACACCTTTATTATTGGCTGCAGCTCCCTTTGCCTCTCTCCTAGCAAGTAGAGAGGCAAAAGGCCTCCTTCAGAGAAGAAAGCCCTGGGGGAACTGCAGTGGCTGCCCATGTCGTTACTTCAGCAAGCTTTGTGTTGTCTCTCAGGCATTAAAAAGGGAGAATGTGGTATAGGAGAAACTAAGGTGTGGACAGAAGGCCATTGCAAGGCCCCTGCATCTCTCCACTTCTTTTCCTAAATATGCTGTCAGTGGTCCAGGCTTCTTCTGAACAGAGAAAGGAAAGGTGGGATCAGCTGAGCTGTAGGGTAGAGCTATACATGTACCACACTAATGGGCACAGAAGCAGGGCAAGGCTACAACCCTCAGGCTCTTACTGGTAACTGTGCCTATGCTGAGCTTTCTTTCACTTAGACAAGTCCCTAGTCCTGCCTGTGTGTTGGGGAATATCTGTTCTGTTTCTGGAAATAAGGCTTCCCTAGGGTTTTCATAGCACCTCAGAAAGACAGAAAGAAAGAACTCTCACAGAAATGTTCTGCTGAGTAGAGCAGGTGTTGCAGTACTCCAAGTGTCCCCAGTGCAGACAGCTACTGTGCTGTGCTTTTGGGAGACAGCACAACACAGAGGGTTCTGCCTCTAGCAGTGTGAGTCTGCTATTAACTACAGTTTCTGTTTTCTTCTGGTTTTGTTTTGTTTTGTTTTTTTTTCACATAAAAATAGGAAGCTAACCCTGAATAGCAGCAGCAGCATACTTACAATAACGTTGGAGAAAGCAACCCCAACCATCCATAAAAACAGTCTTGGCTGCTTTGCTAGTATGTTGCCTGGAGATAAAACCACCCAGACTGTAAGAAGGAGGAACAGCAGCAGAGGAGACACAAGAGGTAGGAGTCCTTCATACAATGAATTATTCTTCAGTGTTTTCTTTAAATGTGCTCTGTAAATAAATACAATGATTTTATAGAGTAAGAAAATGTGCCCATTGCATTTCCACACAGTAACTTCACACTCTAGCCTAAACTCAGACCTGCAGCACAACTACCTGTGCAGATGTGCTGGATACTCAAGAGATTTCATGAGAAATTGTAGGATACTCAAATCCCATTCATTTCTGAGGTAAAATGACACTGGCTTGTTCACACAGCTTCTGGTCATCTTCACCCACTCATCATTGCCTGGCAATGGACCACTAAGCTTACACAGAGTGAGTTCAGTACTCTGTCAGAGGTGTTAGCCAAACTCACAGCATGCAGGCCTGCTGTCAATCCAAACCCAGATATTCTTTAGAGAACAAAACTTCTGACATGAGACATGAAAGTCAGCCAGCGCAGCCCCTGTTTTCAGTGGCAACACAGTCAAGCACATGGCTTGCAGGCACTGCTGTTGGTCTAGAGATGCTACTGCTAGACAACCCTGCACTGCTGCCAAAGCACAGCCTGAAAGGGAGAGTCAGAATGCAGGAAAATTGATTGTGCACTGTATTTTCTTGGATATTCAAAGCTGTCTTTTAAAGGTAGTAAATCACTGTTTCCTGTCAGCTAAGAAAAAGCTAACTTTAAGATCAATAGCTCTTGCATCTTCCTCACTCAGGCAAAACTCATGGAGAGGCTAGAAAAGGAGTAGGAGGCTTACTTTATTAAAGTTTACTACTATTCTAGCATTTCTTCACTCTAACAGGTGAGGACAGCAACTCTGTGTTTGAAGAGTTGTGAGAATTGTCCTGCTTAAAACCTCTGAATGTTTGTATTTATAGACAGACAAAAAAAAAATCAATAGATACCTTTCTCATTCCAGTAATTTATATTCTACTGATAACAGCTGAGAGCAGGCAGCAGGAGGAAAAAGAGAGGTAATGACTGGCAAACTTAGACCCCTCATTACTGACTAGCTGGTGTGTGCATCCTTCAAGCAAACCTGACTGGGTATTCTGCTCAGTGGAATGATAAACCCACCAGAAGGCTTGAGAGAAACTATGCTAAATGATGCTCTTAAAGAAAAACACCAACACAAGTCCTGACATGAAGGGAAAGAAAGCAAACCCAAAATGTTCACCAGAGTAAATGCTGCCACTGCCAGAGACTCAGATGACCAAGGTGCTGCCCTCCTCCTCCTAGCAGTCCCTTGCACTGCTTGTCCCCAGTCTGCTCCTGCTCACATCACCCTGCCCAAGCCCAGCCCTCCTGCAGGTCTTCAGCCCTTCCTGCCCCACATCTCTCGACTCTCCTCTATCCCTCTAGCTCAGGGCTTTGCCTGCTTTCCTAACCTGCAGTGAGCACTGTGACATGAAAAGGGCCGTGTAAGAGTAATGCATTGTTGGCTTTACAGTCTCTCCAAAATCTAAATGTTAATGTTAATTTCTACTAATTGCCAAAGACAGGCAGTGACAGTCCCTCCTCCAGGACACATAGGAGCTGAGAGACCTGACGTGACAGATGAGTGAAGTGAGCTAACAAATACTAGAGGAAGGCAGGCAGCATTAACAAAAATAGGGCACTGGAGTATAAACCAGGCGTGTGTGGAATTCCTAGGTGCAGCAAGCCAGCTCTTAGATGTAATCACAGCTTGCCACCTGCCTAGCCTCTGTCTGATGGCAATTACCTGGAGGCTTCATACAGAGAAGAGTTTTACAGAAGGATCTGGAAGCTAATAAAGTACTTCATGGAGTGCAGGATGATCAGCTACAGAATTCTACCCACTGCAGGTAAAAGTAACAGATCTCATCTGACTGCAAATAAAAAGCAGTGTTTGTAGCTACAGGCCTCTCACCAGTTTATTGTGCAGAACCTCTGTGAGGCTGCCTGGAGAGTGGCAAGGAAAAGCAGAGGAGTTATAAATATGGGAAAGAAACCAGTCAGATTCTGAAAACTGACCAGCAAAGCCCTTTACCACATCATCAGGGCAGCATCTGGTTGAAAGAAGCAAAGCTAGACCAAGCACTGCACTTATTTCTCAGAGGAGGAAGACATTAAACACACAGAATTCTAAGGGAGGGGATAGAACTTAATAATATTAGTTAACTCACCTGTGAATGTTGTACAGTGTTTGTGGAAATGAGAGAAACAAACTGAACCCTGGAAGAGAAAAAAAAATATATATATGCAATGATATAGAGCCCTGCTGCTCTGCTGGCCTCAGAGTTTTCCCATCTGACAGCAGAGTCAGTGCTGTTTTGGAAAGGACTCTGCACTGCTGTTCTCCTTACAGCATACAAACTGAGCTTGGAGGCTTTAGGCAAAAATAAAACCTTCCACATTTTTCCTGCTAGGAGCAGTTGCTGGTATAGGTTTTCTGGTGCAATGTGTGAGAAGACAAGAAAGATTGCTTTACAGTTCTGATGCAGCTAGTGGATAGGATCAGACATTTCTCATACAGGTCCCTCTCCTGGACCCAAGACCTCATTTCATCTCCATGGCCTCATTTCGCATGAGCTGCGCTCTCTTTATGCGGAAAGAACCCAAATCTGACACCAAAAGCCTTCCAATGGACTAGATAGAGACAATTAGCCTCAAACAGGGCTGCCCACATGACCAGGGAAACAACAGGTCTATAGTTCAACCCACTAAGGTCCAGCTAATTAACTGCTTTGCTGATACAGTAGCTGAAACAAATTAATGGCCATGATACGGCCGTGGTTTGAAGGAGGGAAGGGTTTGCCTGCGTCAGTTTTTTTTAAACAGCTGTGACCTTTCTGGAGCTCAGCTTTAACTCCCAAAGGATAGGGAGTACAGCCTCACCAACAGGATGCCCATCTGCATTGCTGCTGGGATTGCCAACACAGCTGCCAGCAACCCCAAAGCTGCCTGAAGACCCAGTCCTACCCTGTCAGACACCCACAGCCACAATGTGCTGGTCCAGCCAAGGGACAAAGAAGACTTCCAGCAAAAAGTGGAATTTCGAGGTTTAAACAATAAAAAAAAAAAGCCCCAGCAGCAGTCAGCTTAACTGACTAAAAATACATACAAGATTTCTTTAATCTCTCTGTTTCCCTGCAGAGCTCTTTGGTTTGGGTTTGGGGTTTTCCCCCCTCACTTTCTGTGTATGGAGGGCTTTTCCCTGGTCTGTTTGCTGTTTGGAGATCGCTCTGGGTAGCAGATTTCTGCCCAGCTTTTATGTTCTAAGGCATGAAGATTGGTTTTGGTGCACTACATAAATATATAATCCCTTTTTAGTTACGGGCCAGAAAAGCACTCTGATGTTTCTGGTTTAACCTTAAAAAGAACTCTCATTTAAGGATGAGATTTTTTTTTTCTTTTTGTACAGAAAAGCAGCATTAGTCTCATTATTAGGAATCATTACTAGAAATAAGGAAAAATACGAACAAACAGAGGAAAGAACTGATTTCAGATGACTTTGTGCTGGGGCTAAGAGTGGCATAGCAGAGTCCTGAGAAATGGCAGTGTGCAGTGTTCAGTCCTCATCAAAGACATACTTTAGCACACTCTAGCTTAGCACACTTCAGTTTAGCACACTCTGGCCACAGTGGCGACTCAAGAGAAGGAAAACAGAACAAAAGAATAGTGGAGATCAGGATTGCTGGAAAACAGGAGGAGTAAAAAAGGGATGCAACAGATAAACACTGGAGAAACAGATTCTGGCTGTCTTTTAAAGAGAAGGAAATAACTTTGGAGGGGGGGGGAATAGTAGTATCCAATCTGTAAATAATTTCAGGTGTTGCATTTTCAGGTGTTTACTTGGGTTTGCTTTTAAAAACAAGTAGGATAGAGCTCTGCAAGCCCTGCTGCTTCACCACGGCAGAAACTCTGTATCAAACAGCTGAAGGAACATCCAAAGTGTTTTGTAAACATGTTTCTAAACCTCCCAAGCTCACTGCCTTGAGAGCGATCTGTGCTCGGTGTGCACTCCTGTTAGCTGTGTTTTCTATTAGGCAGGGAGGGCTAGTTCAATAAAATCTTGAGTTACGTACAGCAGTTCCAACATCTGTATCACATTAGAGCAGACATGAGACAAAACATTGACTCTTGAGGTTAAACCTAAATTTCCTGCTGCAATCCTGAAGGTTGATTTGTTAGGAGAAAAGCAACCGAGAGGAACAGAAATAGAGACGAGAACTAGAAATAGAATTCAAAGAGCGATGGTTGCCAACAATTTGTTATTTTTATGAAGTGCCATTTTAGTTAGAAATAACACACTGACCACAAACAATCCCCCAGCTAGCGAAAAGCCACTCTCCAAACGAGGCAGTTACACCAATTGCTCCTCCCTGCTTTTACACAGCTTTGCTTTTAGCAGAGCGAGAGCTGAGGATGCAGCAAGGCAAGCAAAGGGTGTTCCCCTTTCTTACAGGATTTTCGAAATTCCATCATTTCCTACATGTTGCTTGCCCATCTTTTTTCTTTTTTCTTTTTTTTTTTTTTTTTAAGCTAAGGAGGCCTGGCTTGGGGGCTGCTTTTGGTACTCATTAAGCCTGCTTTTTAATTGGCATTAAGGATCCCTTTGTGCCCAGGAGCTAAACTGCTGCTTCCGCATTGCTGCCATTCCCTGCTGCTCTGGGGAACAAAAGGTGCAGCCCGCAAAGCAAAGCCATCGCTGTCCCTCTGGAGCTCAGCCACCCAGGCACTGCCCAAGGGATGATGATGGAGCTTGTTTAAAAAATTATTTATTTAATGTCCTAAAAGCACATCTTGTATTTTAGAATAATGTTACAAATGAAGTTTGGCACATCAGAGACTTTTAACAGATTGCAGAGAGCAGGACTCCTCACCTTACCCTGTCTTTTACTGCTCTTCCAGTATTTTCTAGCCACTCCTTCAATATTTCCCCCCTACACCCCTGTCTTCCAACTGATTTAAATTCTCAGAATTACACAGGCCTGTATTAAAGGCAGAAACACTGAAGCACAGATGGGTGGCACAGATACAGGCAGTTCTTGTGTCATGCTAGGCTGAAGGCATCAAGGCCAAATCCTGGGATTTAAGTCCAATCCTATGGTCAGCTCTTTGCCTTGCACTCTCTCTCTTGACTCCCTTGTCAGAGAACTAAGCATTTGCAAAAAGCTCTTTATTAGGAACTGTTTTGTCCATCTGAGAAGAATAAAAAAAAAGAAAAAAAAAAAGGGGGGGGGGGGGGGGGGGAAAACAAAAAAANACATTCATTTCCTAGCCTTTGGGAAAAGAAAAAAAAAAAAAAAGGGGGGGGGGGGGAGGGGAGGAAAACAAACAAACAGAACCCCAAACAACAAAAAAAATCCCACTGCATTCAGGAATTCAGGATTAGCAACATGTCAGACATAAAGGCATTACCTTGTTTTCCAAATATTTCTATACATAAACACACAGGCACATGCATGCACAGAGATGTGCACCTATGCACACACACACACACACACACACACACACACATATGCCAAAGAAGTGGAAAAGGGATCAAAAAAGAATTCCCACCAATTTTAGTGATGATTTTGGGGGTCATCTTCCCAGATGTAAGAAGTTGCTGAGTGACTTTTTAAAAAATCAGCTAGCATGTGCTGGCTACCATGGCACATTTGTGGTGAGACACTGGAACAGGTTGCCCACAGAAATGGTAGAAGCCCCATCCCTAGAAGTTTGTAAGGCCAGGCTGGATGTGGCTCTGAGCAACCTGATCTCATATGAGGTGTCCCTGCCCATGGCAGGGGGGTCGGAGCTAAGTAACCCTTGAGGTCCCTTCCAGCCCTGACAATTCTATGATTCTTTGTCCTCTATTTTAGTCCAGACTGTCACTCATGTATTTAAGTTTAGTTAGGGCATCTCAAACTCTCATGTAAATAACTTAAAGCTTACTGCAGACCTGCAGACAGTCAGGTTGCTTCTGTGAACCACTTAGTGTAGCTGCCATGCCTGAGCTAATTTAGACATTTCTGCAAAATACAGACTTGCTTGTTGTAGTGAAAGACAGAAAGCCATAAACACACTGCCGGCTCTGCTGGCAGTTCTAGAAAATGCTGCTTTAGTGACCGACAGCTGGCAAAGGTAGAAAGCCAGGTCCTGAACACATCAAACTTCACAGACTGTGAACACCACTAAATAAAGCAGCAGCTCCTAGCAGGCAGCCCAGACATCTAAATCATTGTTTTAAAACAAATGGTCCTGCTCCAAAGGAAGGACAATGTTTGTATTAGCTGTTTATCTTCTCCACACCTTTGTAGTCTTAAACCACATTTGCTGGGAAGCTCCTGGCAAGTGAACCTACCCTCAGAAAAGCATTGAAATACTGTTTGTAGAGAACTGAAGGCGAAAAGTTCAAGAACAGGGATCTAATTTTAGGTGAGCACTGCAGGAATTTGTCTAGGAAAGTATCTTTCCATTCCTGCTGTGCTCCCCCCACCCCTCCCAAAAAAAAAAAAGAGACTTCCCAGAGCATTTCTCCCATTTGGGAGGTAGTGAAGAGGTCTGTGCAGACCTTCTCGGGGGCTTATTGCAGCAGCTGTACTCAACAAAACTCAGCTCTTTAACAGCCTACAAATGAAATGCCATCACCCTCCTCTCTCCCTCTTCAATTGCCCACTCCTCCACATGGCCTTCTTCAGTACTCTGCTTGGCCTTCCTAGCTCTAATTTAGTAACACATGACAGTCAATGCCTGCCTTAAAGAAGTGGGATGTTTTACTTTACTTATTTTAACCACCAGACCAAGAAAAGGATAAGATTAAAAACAGTTAGACCTGAAAGTTAGCTTGGAAATATCATCAANCTTAACACCCTGAATGTTTAGCACACTGAGCAGTGCCTGGAAGCAAGCTTCATCACAGTGTGAACATTTAGAAGCTCTTGTTACTGGCACAGCAGCTTTTTATGGAACAGGGTGATTTATTTTTTTTTTTCCCCAGGCATGTCTTGAGAAGACAACTCTTTTATAATTGATTGTGCAAACAGGTAATTACATATTGAGCTGTCCACTAACTATAAAATTGTGGTTTCTTATTACTGTAGAAAATGGCAAACTTAGAACCACTTGGTAATTGGGGGGAAAAATTAAAAAAAAGCTTAGAAAATGAGTATATCATTTCCAGCCTTAATTGAGTCTGTAAAGTCTGACTATATTAAGCTCTTTAAGGACAGATGCAAAATACACCCAAAGAGACCTAGACTGCATAAAATGATTTTACAGGGATTAGGAGCACAGTGACACCATGGCCACTGTCTCTCTGCACAATGCTGATGTGTCTTTTGGGTGCTTAGAAGCTAAGAGACTTCTTGAGTATAAGGACTATAAAGGGATGCATTTATCATGCCTGTTGATTTTATAGCTTGTTTTCAGTGTCTAAGGTTGTGGACCCTACATATATCTCTCTTGAACTAAGCTGTAAGCTAAGTAGCATTTGGAGGGATTTAGTAGGCTGGGAATTTAGTTTATGGTTGTTGTTGTTCCTCTGATGTAGCCTCATTCACAGCTTTTTCACATCATTCTCTTTTTCAGGGAACAGCAAGAATTAAGCACCAGAGATGCAACAGCTTTATCTGCAAAACCCAGGATGGCTTTCAGAAGGACTGCATCAGGTAAGCTGCCTTCTTCTGGGGCTCCTGCCACCCGTGAAATGACTCCTCACAACTAACACCATCCAGCACCAAACCCGTTCCCACTTGTAATTAGCATCTCCCACGGGGCTCTGCTTCTGGCCTTCAGGACTCTGATTTTCTGGGTTATTGTTCTGACTGGTTCAGAGGAGTTACTCCAGCCATGAACTCAACTGCTTTTTACATGTATCTCAAGTGACAGGTGAGTATTTCACACCCTCAGCTTCAGTGAAGCCTCATACAATCTGTCACGACAATGCTTTAATCAATGTTAAACTGGTGACAGCCCAGTGGAGGCCAGCTCCTGTTAACCACACTTTTCAAAAGAGGCCAGCCAAAGCCTGTTGGAGCAATCACATTTTGAAAACATATCACTTAATGTTTCATCACCCAGCTCACCATCAGGCAGGCAGAGCCATCAGCCACTCTGCAGTGTTAACTATAGGAAATCACTGCAGTGACCTAGCAGTGTGACGCAGAAGCAGTTTCTGATTCAACCATGGCTTGCTAAACATTCTCTGATGCTAAAAAAATAGCACCCTGCTGTGTTATTGTCTACTGGCAGGACCTCTGTGTCCTCCTTTGGTACACAGGAGACAGGACACCACATAAGGACAAGGCACTGTTTTAGATGGGTAACTGTGCTCTCCCACTCAAAGAGAATTCAAACCCTTGGCACGTTTCAAATGGCTTAGTCTCATCGTTAGTTCTTTGCTGCTATTATGTGTTCATCTATGTGTTTACTCCTTGTTTATGTATTTACTAGCTCAGAGGAGGAGTGAGCCTCAAGGAACACACACTGCAAAATTCAGCACAGGACCCAATCCAATGCACATCATAGGAAAAAACTCTTGAGTGCTTTGGCCCCATCTCCAAAAGACAGTCCAAGTTTCAGATCTCTGACAGATGTTTGTATTCCATTCACACTTCATGTTCAAACCTGCACTTGGAAAATTTGCCTCAGCTTTGCCACAAAGCTTCAGCAGCCACCTGTGGGCACTGTTGGCCAGAGAGAGTGGATTCAAATGTGCCACCATGCCTGGATTACAGAACTCTCTGCCCCATATGCCACAAACTGATGGAAGTACAACATATCCGCTGCATGCTTCAGTAGTCCTTTAACCACAAAACCTACTCCTCTGGTTGCAATTAATACTGAGGAGGAACAGGAATCTTCCTGTGCATCCAGGAGTTATTTTTCCAACCTGCTTCATAAGGAATGAAGCTGATGTGATACCACTTTGCTTGTTTGTATACATCCCACCATCACTTCTGAGCCCTCTGGTCAATTCTGGAAAGACATTTCCACTAAGTTGCATGGCAACAAACAGTCAGGTAGAGGAAAACAGACATATAAATGTCTCTAGTGAGGAGAGGATTGCAGCCTGAACTCAAACTTTATTGAGTGCTATAAAATCTATCTCACAGATAGCAAGTATGAATGTCCCAAGAACAGGAAATGCTTCTTTCAGAACATGCACCTAATAGAGGTCATTTAATTGCAAGGTGAGGCAGAACTATCATCAGTTAGTAAGGCTGTTCCCTGAGCTGGTGATGTTTACCTGTCAGTCTCCTTAGGAAGCCTATATCATCATTTGTGCCACTGGACTTTATGTGAGAAGTTTACTGTTTTCACATGCTTCTTGTTAAATATTTTATATTGCTCTCAAGCTGCCAGCAGAGTGACAGGGGATGACAGGCACTTGGGATACCCTGGAGGGGTGGAAATAAATGATAGTTCTCATTCTAGTGCTGCCCTTTGAAAGGACCCTAGTTAGGCAGATAATGCTATGGAACAATTGTGGTTATATCCCAGGAGAGCTTTTGGAGTGTCATCCACAGGAGCCTTCTGAGAGCAGAAGTCATTAGTTCCAGCTGAGCACACAGGCACATAACTTTGGAAAGGTCTGGCTGCTTTCAGGCTGGGAGAGAAAAGGCATTTCTGCCTAGCAGCCAGGACAACATGCTCTGGGATCAGGAGAATGGCCTTCCTCCTTTGTTTGGTCTCCAGCTAGGTGTGTGTTTCAGAGCTGCAGCATGGAATTGCATTCCCTGCCTGTGGAAATTAGAAGTGTCTGCTTGCTGGGGAGCTGAAAAAAATCCCATAAAATACTAGGCAGAAGTTTCCCTGCTTCACAGAAGAGTCCTCTGAGGTCACTGCTCAGTAGCTCAAGACTCTGTCTTCCTGCAGGTGTTCAGAATGTGCTAGGCAGTTCCCAAGGATGTATGTAAAGCTCTCTCTTGGGAGACTGTCCTAAAACATCTAATCTAGACACTGGTATTGCTTCACTTTTATGTATATCTCTGTGTTCTGCCATCTGCTAAAAATTCCATTATTTACTGTGAGCAGGTGTCACTTGGTGATGTCACAGCTTCCTCTGGGGAGGTACTTGGGAGGAGTTTATCCTCATGAGCCATTCTTTCCCCACTCCCCCGCCAAAAAGAAGAAAAAGACATCTGAAAACCTCCACTCTTGTGCACCTCCAGCTCTAACAGAAGTGATGGCTCAGCAGCTGAACTCCTGCTGCACAGAGACAGTAAAAGCACAACACAAATGCCAAGTGCTGATGGAGCAGCCACAGCTTTGTTGTTAGAAGGACCACTAGTGACTACTAAATGCCATCAAATGGTTAAGGATAGCCAGTTCCCATTTAATGGCTCCTCCTGAGGTCCTGGGAAACTAACTTGTAAAAAGCATCAGCACATTGCTTTGTTTAACTGGCCACAAAGGCCTTTAACTGAGCATGCCAGAGCCTGGGTGCTCTGCTACAAATGGAGCTGGCTAAGCAAGACACACTTGCTGCAGCCTCTCTAAGGGAGGGAGTAATTTAATCTCCCTGGCTGCCCTGCTCTTGGTGTAGGCTAGACTCACTC
>VWZE01002699.1:318523-403076 GCA_013396675.1 Eubucco bourcierii | reverse complement strand
GGTTGTTCAGCCTGGAGAAGAGAAGGCTCCAGAGAGATCTAATAGTGACCTTCCAGTACATGAAGGGAGCCTGCAGGAAGGCTGCAGAGGGACTGTTTGCAAAGACCTGTACTGATAGGACAATAAATCTTTTGGCTCTTACTCACACCTGCTCTGCTTGGGACAGTGATGGAAGATAATTGTGCTCACAGATGCATCCATGCAAGCACACCACATAAGAGAGAAGCAGTACTGCTTTCCCATGCTGATGGGACAGTCCATCAAACCTTGCTTTGCAGCTGGCTTTGGTGAAGTATGAAAAAAGATGTTTCCTCCTGCAGATTCAGTGACCATGCTTCCCCACCACAAACCTTCCTAACATGTTGAATAGTTTGAATCAAACCTTCACCCATGGCTTCCCAAGTGCAGGAGAAGCCATCAGTGTGCTCACTGAACAGGCTGCCATGTGCCTCAGTGACAGGAAGAAAAGCAGTGATGTGTGTGGCACAGAACAGGTGTGTTCAGTGGACTGCCCATGTGAGCACCTCACACCAACACAGGCCTAACCTGCCCTCCTGGGTGAGCCTGCACCCACCTCTGGGCCCTGTGGTGCTCCTTTGAGAGCAGAAGGTTTTCCCATCCCTCAGTGCCCTGCTTGCCACCAGAGGGCACTTAGAGCTGCACCTCTGCCACACTCGGAACTGACTACTCTAAAGGCAACCTCTCTTTTACCCCGTCCTTTCTTTCCTTTCCTCAGAACACCCAAATCAGGCTTGACAAGAAAAAGCCTGCACAGTCTTGGTCAAACATTTGGGAAGTGTGGCTGAGGCTGGAGGTGGTACCTGTTGAGTACCTCACTATGGCAAAGGGTGGGGAGATCAGATGCTGATGCAATGGATTCAAAAGTCCCCCTTGGAATGCTCAGATGGCTCCTACTTAGAGCAGGTGTTGGGTAAGTGTCTCAATCAACACCTAGGCAATTAGAGGGAGACAAACTTAACACCTTACAGCAAGCACCTCCATTTCTGGAGCCCCTATTACAGAAAAAGTATGGATGTGCTGGAATGTGTCCAAAGAAGGGCCACGAGCATGGCCAGAGGGTTGGATGATCAGAGGGCTGGAGCACTTCTCCTGTGGAGACAGGCTGAGAGCTGGGGCTGTTCAGTCTGGAGAGGAAAAGGTTCTGAGGAGACCTTATTGTGGCCTTCCAGTATCTGAATGGGGCTACAAGAAAGCTGGGGAGGGACTTTTTAGGATGTCAGGGAGTGACAGGACTGGGGAGAATAGAGCAAAACTAGAAGTGGGTAGATTCAGACTGGATGTCAGGAAGAAGTTATTCCCCATGAGGGTGGTGAGAGCCTGGAACAGGTTGCCCAGGGAGATGGCAGAAGTCTCATCCCTGGAGGTGTTTAAGGCCAGGCTGAGCAACCTGATCTAGTGTGAGGTGTCCCTACCCATGGCAGGGAAATTGAAACTGGATGATCCTTGAGGTCCCTTCCAGCCCTGACAACTCTATGATACATGTAAATGTGAGCAACACTTTACCTGAGTGACTCAAGGAGTCCATGAGACCAGGAGAGGTAAGCAGCCAGCACTCTGCACTGAACTGTACATGCAGAAAAGGAACATCTTCTGTATTATTTGTATGCAGCAGAGAGTAATTCACTGAGGAAAAGGGTTTCCAAAATTGCCTACTTTTATGTGTCCCAGTACTAGCCCTTTTATTCAGCTCTACTCATGCTTTTTTTGAACTAGCAAACACTTAAAACAGGGGAAAAAATAAGAAAATATAAGAAATATCAAATGAAAATAATTAAAAAAGCAGAATAGAATTTGCATGGATCAGGACACTTACCTATAAGCAAGATTACTAATGCATCTGTAATGTAATAACCAAACAGGAAAGGCTTCTGCCAGACTTCCACACCAAGAGCACCAGTGAGTAGGTATGCTGCTATTAACACCTATAGAAAAAGGACAACATGTTTTCAAATCCTTTACTGCTAAAGGCATAGAATGTCACTTAGCACCTTAATATGTTGCAAGAGTAAGCAAAAATTGTAATCTGTTACTTTCCTCCTGTCTCCACTTCACAGGACTTTATGGTGCCACCTCAAAACAATGACTTCTAAGCAATGAAGCAGCTTCCAGGGTCACCACCAAAATGATACAAAACTCAAGAGATGTGGTAAGCAAGCAACTTCCCTGCTGATGTCTGTAGCTGTTTGCATGTGGTACACAAAAGCATGTGTCCAAGCAAGGCTTTTGACACTCTATCCCATAACAGCTTTGTCAAAGTTACTGGTCAAGAGCTAAGTATGTTAAGCAGCTATACACTTATGTCTGTTTTTAAAGGCACTGCTGGTTAAAAAGTGATCATTAAAATGTGTGTCAGTGTTCCTAAGTGCAACTGAATAATCCTAATTAAGAAGGGACAAACAAGTTTATTATCCACCTCTCTGGCATCAATCAGTTTCAGTGCTTTCCAGGTATAAATCTAGTCTTCAGAAAGTAAAGATAGTTAGACTTAAGGCAGCACTGATGGAAGCAGAGGTTACTACTACATCATATTAAGGATTACTAAACATTTTGTTCCCCCACTATGAACTCAACTGCTGTGGCTTATGAAAAGCAACAGCTGCATTAGGGGAGTATTTTTGCTAGGGGAATATTAGCATTTGCAGGAGAAAATAGATTTTCAAACAATCCAGAGGATGTCTGGGAGAATCAACATATGGCAGGAAGCCTTTCTCTGGGAAGCTTTGTTTCTTTTTTTCTCCAAGAGACTTAATTTGCAGGTATTGGCTTTCTTGGGTTGGACTTGTGACAAGATGTATAAAAGAACACAGCGAGAGTTTCTTTTACAGTCTTCTCTTCAGCCTGTGAATTTTGGGGTTTGTGCTTACTTGACAGTGTATGAAAATTGCCTACAGGCTGTGGTTAAAGCAGCTCCTCTCTGGGCATCTCTTTCTGCCCACAGAGGATTCAGTAGGAGATAGCTCCTTGTGCTGGAGGGAGGAGATACAAGAAATCCTCAGTGCTGCAGAGACCTCCCCGTTGATTCTGGATCCACAGATGTAACATTCCTCTGACCAAGTACATCTCAGACACACTACAGCCACTTTTCAGCTTTACACACCACAGTTGCCTATAAATGTCTGCCTGCTATAATCAAAGCTAATTGGAGTACCAATTACAGCCCAGCTCCTGTAATTAGGTTACCAATTTTGACGAGTCATCAAATTGCAGAAAAATGTGATCTGCCTAAGTCCCACAAATTTCTCTAACTATAATAAGAGATTTTTCTCTTTTTTAATTTTTTTTTTCCTTTTTCCTGAGGAAGAGCAGCTCTTGAGTACAGAACTAATAGAGAGGCAGCGAGCAGGCTGGCTGGGTTTGCACACAGCAGAGCTGACTCAGCAGCACTGTCCTGGGAGCTACATGCCAGGGAAGCCTGCATTAAGGTCAGCAGTTATCTCTTTACACACTTGTAGCAATTAATGTATTTCCTCAGCTTTGTGAGGATACTGAAGGCCAAAGTTCCTGGCTCCCATCAATTTTAAGAGCAGAAGCAGGGGACCAGACCATCTGAATGTCTGCCATGCCAGTGCAATAGCATCACCTTGTCAGTGAAATTATTTAAGGCAGAGCAGAGCAGCACATTTGAGCATCAATCCAGCTAGGAATGCCACGGAGGAAACAGTCAATTGAACACCAGCAATCAGTCTGAAAGCAGCCTGCAAGTGTTCCTACACTCTGTCTCTGAGTGCGACTGTAGGAATACTGGCAGAGAAATGCTGGGGACAAAAACCAGCAAGGAGAAGGTAACCCCTTCCTGCTCATCATCAGCCATCTGCTGATGTGCTCAGAATGCCCTCCCCCAAGCACCTTTAATAGTGCCCACATGATGCAAAACGTGCTGAATAGGCTTACAAAACAAGAGCAAGGAAATGGTTGTAGGGGAATTACAACCTTCCACTAGACTAGTTAATACAGTGGGAAAAAATAGGTTATGTGCTTTCTGGTCTGTGTGAAATGTAGTTTGGACTAACGGAAAAAAATACCACCTTGATCCTGTCTTGCCTCTGCTGATAGGCAATCACAACTACAGAAGCTAATTTTTTCAGATGGGAAAACTGACATCCAGACATTTCAACAGGACAGTCTTCCACCACCCCCCAAGCATCAAAAAATCCTTATGTTTATTTGCTTATCATGTTGACTGTAGGCAAATGATCACAGAAGTTCCTAGAAAGCAAATATGCAGGACAGCAATTGAGCATCAGAGGGGAACAGGAAATAGCATTTGTTAGCACCCTGCATCCAAACTGATCAAAGCAGTTTACAAACTTCACTGGAATTCAGCCTTGCCACAAATCTGTCAGGGAAGGAAATGTTATTGCCAGTATTTCCCAGAGGGGAAAGCAGTGACAGAGGCACAGGTCACTAGAAGACATTGACAGAGCTAACAGCAGTGCTCCTCTAGCTGATACCCACTCCCACATCTAGCCACTAACCCGGCTTGGATGCTGCAGCAGCAACCCAAAAGAGCCTCCCAGCCATTCACATGTTTATCTACAGTCAGCAACAAGTGAAATTGAGTTGGACACAGCTATTCCTCTCCTGCTGGAAGAACTTCACTAAGAAGCCTTAGACAGCCATGGCTGAAACTTGCAGACCAGCTGGCTGCCTAATGTCTTAGTCCTGAGCCAACTTCTTCTCCCAGGACCTGTTTTCTAGGGGACAAAACAGATGCGCCACAGCTGGACCACCACCTCTGAGTTGTTCTCAAACCACTGGATTCTGATTTTGTTTATAGCAATACATCTGCAGCCATTAATTCAAATACTCCATTTCCATTAAAAGACATATTTGAATATATGTCAAACTTCTTTTCAATTATGTATATTTGGCTGTATCTTTCATCTCATGTCTGTGACAGGAAGCTCAGAAGGCTGGGACTATGTTCTTCAGGCTGCCAGAGCTTGGCTATCTAAGAAACAAATAATGCAGCCCAGAAATCCCAGCACTGGGCTTGGCTGTGCAATCAGTTTGGAATTGCTGCTACTCACTCATGCACTGAAGCCACCACTCATCATGGTGCCCTGGGCATGTTTCTGAAGAGGTCCACCTCAAGGTAGGGCTGTAAGTCAGTCAAGAATCCAGCTGGGCACTGTCTGTGGGCTGATAAGCTCAAGCTGTGCCAGGGGAAGTTTAGGCTGGAGGTGAGGAGAAAGTTCTTTACTGAGAGAGTCATTGACTGCTGGAATGGGCTGCCCAGGAGGTGGTGGAGTCACCGTCCCTGGAGGTGTTCAAGACGTGTTTGGACGTTGCACTTGGTGCCATGGTCTGGTCTTGAGGTCTGTGGTAACAGGTTGGACTTGATGATCTTTGAGGTCTCTTCCAACCCTGGTGATACTGTGGTACTGTGATAAGTAATTCAGGGTACTGACCACCATTCCCAGAGAGGAAATCTCTAATGGTATGATTGACATTTTTTTTCCAAGGGTAAATCTCACCTGACAACAGTTGATGCTCTCTGTAAAGGAACTCTACTCTCTCCATTACCACATCTGATCTAAGAGGTGGTAGAATTGAGAAGGTCTAGCATTGGTGTAACTGTATAATTACTGTAACTGTATAATTACTGTTAATGAATACCAGTTGGATTAAATCATATTGTGCCTCAGAACGTACTGTTGGTGGGCAAATCACTTATGGCTTCAGACAGCATCATAATTTCTGTTAATATCACAATCCAAATGCAGTTAAATGACATCCTCATGAGCACTTTCTGACTGCTAGATCACAACCCAAATGCAGTTAAATGACATCCTCATGAGCACTTTCTGACTGCTAGATCACAACCCAAATGCAGTTAAATGACATTCTCATGAGCACTTTCTGACTGCTAGGCTTGCTGCAAGCCTTTCTCTCCCTGCAAGACAATGAATCTCTGATGCTGGCAATTTGCTTGGAAGCATCCCTTCTGTGCAAATGCAGGAAATATTTCTGAATTACTTCTAGAGTTATGCTATTTCACATCCAAAATCCTGGCCAAACAGAGTTTGCCTGGAGCTCTATTTTTCTATTTCTGTAATATTATGAAACCACTAACATAATTTTAAAAAAAAGAAAAAAAAAAAAACCAAAACAGGAATGATAAATACTTACCACTTGGCTTATATCGTATCCCCAAGGAAGAAAAAGAACTCCTGTGTTATATTTCTCCCAGTGTGAACACATAAAGTTAAACAAGACAATGCTTAAATATATATACATGGTATATACAGAAACTCCACTCTTGCCATTGTCTCGGGAACAGACAGAAAAAAAAGAAAGCACAAAAATGGAGGTAGCCCAGCTGTCCAGCCCATGGTCAAATAATTCTCCCAGAGGAGTACTGGACTGAGTCCTTCGAGCATGTTTCCCATCTATGGAGTCTGGGAGGATTGGGAAAAGAAAAGAAATCAAGAATTAGAGCATGGCAAAAGGAATTCACGTACACTTCACTACTGCCACAGGTAACAGGAAAATCACACCAGTGACAGCAAGTTGGAGCACAGCACTACCCTCAATACCAACAGGTTAGGACTGCTCACAAAATGTTGGCTTCAGTTATCAAGTAGCAGTGGTGGAGTTATCAAGGGCAGTGCTGGAGTCACCGTCCCTGGAGGTGCTTAAGCAGCCATGTGGGCCTGGCACTTAGGGACATGGTTTAGTGCTGATCCTTCAGTGCTTGGTTGAATGTTGGACTGGATGAGCTTTGAGGTCTCTTCTAACTGGATGTTCTCTGTGGTTTTTTGTGATTTTGTGATTTGGGTTTTTTTCTGTCCTTATCTCAGCTCTTGAACTAAATGCCACCTTCCTTAGAAGCTTTAGAAAGACATCTGTAATTACTGGGTGAGACAAGAGGAAACGGCCTCAAGTTACAGAATCACAGAAATGTGCAGCTTGGCAAAGCCCTTCAGGATCACCAAGTCCAACCTGGAACCCTGCTCTACAAGATTCGTTCTAAATAATATCCCTAAGCACCACATCCAAACCACCCCTAAACACATCTAGGGTTGGTGAATCCACCACCTCCCTGGGCAGCTCATTCCAGTCCCTGACTGGAAAATGCTTTCCTAATGTCTAATCTAAACCTCCACAGTCCCAGCTTGAGGCCGTTCCCCCTTGTTCTGTCTCCAGCTACCTGTGAGAAGAGACCAAGCAGCAGCCTCTCCACAATGTCCCCTCAGGACAGGTTCAGACTGGACATTAGGAAAACTTTCTTCACTGAAAGGGCTGTCAAGCCCTGGAATAGACTGCCCAAGGAAGTTCTATAAGCTAACTATAGCTAACAATTATTAGCTGTTGATAGCATTAGTAACCCAAGACTGACTAGAGATACAGCCCAGCAGAGTGAGAGTCCACAGCTGCTATAGATCATATGCTACTTACTTCTCCAAATTATTTGGCAGTACTCTGAGTTTTGTTTAATGTAAATATACTTCAGGGATCTAAACCAGGAAAACATGGGATTTCTTCTTGTACAGATTTTAGGCTGCCTCCTTGTTGTGATACCTAACCAGCTGTGAGATGTCCTCCACTCGAATACAAATCTCTTGAGACAGTTCTCACAACTCTAAGAACTAAAGACCTCATCTAGAGGATTTCAGATATGTCTTGCCCCATCTAGAGCCACATTTTCTCTCCATTAACATTACCACTGATTTGTCAGCATCTTACTGAAATGTGCAGATAGAAAATTATGTAAGACTGAGGTTACTTGAGCAGTCTTGCTATAAATGTAGAAATTCTTAAGTCTGTTAAAGGATGCTTCTGAAACTTAACTAGCAAATAGGTATCCAAATACCACTAAAAAACAGTTTATGGTATTCTGTATCTCAAGAACATCCATGCCAAATCAGACACAATTCAGTTATTTGGGTTATGTTTTATAAAACCGACAATGGCAGAAGATTAATCTGTTCATAAATTACTTCAGGGTGGTGCAAAAGAATATTCACATTGGATACTAAAATGTGCACATCACAGGGAAAGAGTGGTTTTCATAGAATCATAGGATGGTAAGGTTGGAGGGGAACTCAAAGATCATCTAGTTCCAACTCCCTGCCATAGGCAGGGACACCTCCCACTAGCACAGGTCACTCAAGGCCTCATCCAACCTGGCCTTGAACAGGGAGGGAGCATCCACAACCTCCCTGGGCAACCTGTGCCAGTGTCTCATCATTTTGCAGGAACTTTAGCTTTACTGAAGAGTTAGGCTTTTCATGGTGCCATGAAATACAGCACTTGCAGTGGGCAAGGAGAAAAATACAGGAAGTGCATAACATATGTGAAATTGGATTTTCACAAATCCTTACTCACATTTTCCAAGTGCCTTCTCTAGCTTTTTAATACGCTGGAAATATTTTTTTGGGTCCAGGTTTCAGTTTGAAATCATTCACACCAACAATCTACACTGCTTTTCAATAGTGGACATACCCTGCCCCTCATTTTTATTGGGCACCTCAATACGAGGTGCTGGAGGCAGTGCAGAGGAGGGCAACGAAGCTGGGGAAGGGCCTGGAGAATAAATCTTATGAAGAGTGACTAAAGGAGCTGGGACTGTTTTGTCTGAAAAAGAGAAGGCTGAGGCCAGACCTCATCACTGTCTACAGCTGCCTGAAAAGACCTTGTGCAGAGGTTGATGATGGTCTCTTCTCACAGGTAATTAGTGGTAGAACAAGAGGGAATGGTCTCACGCTGCAGCTGGGTAGGTTTAGACTAGATACTAGGAAATTTTTTCCACAGAAAGAGTGATCGGGCATTGGAATGAGCTGCCCAGGGAGGTGGTTGACTCACCAACTCTGGATGTGTTTAAAAGTCATTTGGATGTGGTGCTTGGGGATATGGTTTGGGGTGAACTTGGTGATTCTGAGGGGCTTTTCCAACCTGAATGTTCCTGTGATTCATTGCTTTAGAATTCCTATATTATGATTTTGTCTCATAAAGGGTCATAAATCTTCCCTTGCACTAAAGTTTAGAAAACTTTTGAATTGTGGAATTCAAAGCAAGGAGTATTTCATTTTATGGAAAGGGAAAAGATACCAAACCACCTTAACAAAGAGCAGCCTACTAGGGAATTTGGAGAGAGTAATTGTGTCATTAAAAAGAAGCTGAGAGAGAATAAAGCTGCATATTTGCTTAGTTATTATGGCTCTTTGCAGTCTTCCAAAGGGAAAACTTTGGCCATGCAGAATTAAATCTGAGACTAAATATTCCATATAGTGGCTTGGACAGCAGACACAAAGATCTATATATACATCAATTCCTTGTGGCTTCAGCTGTCAACATCACACTGCTTGTTTTCCAAGTGTGAGGAACTAGAGGCCTCACTGGCAAACAGCATCCACATTAAGAATCTCAGAAGCTGAATTTCCAATGAGTTTTCTGGAGTGTCACACACTACCAGCTCTGAGATATAATTCCTATTTATGAAACAATAGCCACTTCATGACATTCCATACCATTACACAAAGAAACTGCTGCTTCTGCTAATCGTTGTAGAGAGCTGTTAGGGAAGCAGCTTCCAGGGAGGACTGTCCCAGTGATTTTTAAGGTGCAAATAAGAAGAAATCCTAGACAAAATAATTTTGGCACTAACTCAGCACCTAACTAGAAATGCCATGGCATTTATTATGCAGAAGGAGATGTTTGGCCAGGGGCATGCCCTCAGGTTAACCAGGATGGCTCTACATGCCCGAGTCTGACAGCAGAAGTGGCCAGCATCCTTCCACAACACTGCGGTGTGCATCTGCAATATGCTTTTACGTAGCCTGAGTCTTCACACCGCTGCACAAGGTGCAGTGTACTTAGAAACACAGTTATGTGATATCAAAAGTAAATGGAATGTGAAACTGAAACTGAGGTGCAGGTGTTCTGGGAGAAAAGAGCAACAGGAGAGAAAACCAGTGGTACTCACCCTGTCAGACACTGAGGCCGTCAGTCCTGACACATGCTCTATGCCGTGTGGACTGAAGTGCCTAACAGTCCAAAACACAATGCTACACTCATTTCCCTTTCTCTCTGCTTTTTACTTTATTTTTTCTGTCTTCAAAAGCACTTTCTGCAAATGATGGTCTAAGGGATCTTCTCAGAATGTCATCACTGAGGACCACAGATTTTTATGAAACCAAACAATGCCCACGGCTGCTATGTAAAGATTACAATTGTTCCTCCAAAACAATTTGAACTTTCCAGAGGGATAAGAGCTACAACCAGAGCACCTCTAATGTATAACTTTAAATTATGTTGTTTGGGGATTTTTGAGTCTTATGAATGGGTTTTAGTGTGGACCTTTGGGTTTGTGGGGTTTTTTAATCTCAGAGAATTGTCCTGGAGAGAGAAGAATGATTTATCCACACTGCCTCCTCATCTAAATACCAGTGAACTAGTAGATAAAACTAGGTGAAGATGTCAGACATGCAAATTATTTCATTGTACTTTACCTAAAGCATAAGCACAGAAGGTGGTAAAAGCACTGAACAGCCACACCCAGGTGGGGACAAGTCCAGGACTGGTACCTGAAATAAATGGGGTAGTGAGTCAGGGTAACTGCAGTTAACACCAGAGAAAAACCCACCAAGATAAGCATATACACACAGCTGCCACTGCCTAGCCAACTGCCTCAAACAGGTGGAAAAAGTCATCAGTGAGCTCTAGTAAAGCAGCAATGAGCAGGCTTGAATCAGTTTACACCACAAAGAGAAGATAACGTAGAGGGATTTTAGTCATTAAATGACTCTAGTACTGCACAAAATTCCACAGGTCATGGAAAGCTTATCCATCTCCACATTTGTTAATCTTCAGGTTGTATCTACAGATTGATTTATTTATTAAGTAGTTTTCAAGCATGATCATTACTATTAGCACCAGCGTGGGGTGTGTGTAGCGCTTTTACCATACAGATACACACACAGGAAAATGTTGTCCTTAGGCTAGGATAGATATTAATATTTTATTTTTCCCTTGGGGGGGAAAAAAAGAAAAAAGAAAAAAAAAGAAAAAGAAAGAAAAGCTGAATTGGAGAGAGCCCAGGGTTCTGCTATTGCTCTGCTGATAGCAATAACCCAAGGTTACTGTTGCTCTAAAAAAGAAATCAACCCTTTTTCCAAAGAGCATTCTACTTAATTTAAACACAAACCCACAATCCAGTAAGGACTAAACCAGCACTAAACTGGAAGTGCAAAAACCTCTCAGGTTGCTGGCACTCAGCACCAGACACTGGGAAGACCTCCACACAGAGATGTGTCCTTGCTGAATGGGGAGATGCCAGCACCTAAGGCGGTGTTCTCGGCACCTTTCTCTCAATGCCTCCCTCACTCACCTTGTCACTCTGAAACAGAGATGGCAGTTCCTGACTTCTAGTTGCAAATTTTCAAGCTGCAGAATGAGAACCAGCTGTCCAGGAAATTAAGCCTTTTCTTTCTGATCCTAGGTATGGGTTTGATACATGATACCGCAAAGGCTCATTAGGTCGCGTGAACGTTTTCAATCACTTGAGAAATGATGGGCACTGCTCTCATGTGAAATTGAGAAGAGGCTTGCAAACTACAGAGAGGTCTCAGCTCTGACACACTTAATCACCATTTCAAACATCTTCAAGTTCAGTCTGCGTCCACTGGGAATGTGGCAGAATGAAATTATCCCTTTTAAAGACCTCTGCTGGATGCTACTTTATTACAGGACTGCAGTGATTAAAAAACTAAGTATTTAAGGATAAGGTCAGGTAACTACATAAAATGCTGCTCCTGAAATCTCAGTGCTCATACAGGATTATTTTTGGTCTCAAACTGCTATCAACTGTCTCTGTCTCTAGAATTGTTGTGATAAATGCACAAATAACTCACACCAAAGGTACCTCCTGTGGTACCTAACTGTGGGTATAAGAAATTAAAGGCAGGGGAAAAAGAGTCCAAACATAATTGTTTCAGGAAATCATAGAATGGTTTAGGTTGGAAAGGACCTCAAAGCTCATCCAGTTCCAACCCCCCACCATAGGCAGGGACACCTCCCACTAGAACAGGTCGCTCAAGGCCTTATCCAACCTGGCCTTGAACACTTCCAGGGAGGTTTGGGATGACAGAATCACAGAATGTGATCTTTGATTCTGTGCTTCTCTCATCCCCAACCTCCCTGGGCAACCTGTTCCAGTGTCTCACCACTCACCACCCTCACTATAAAGAACTTCTTCCTAAAATAAAAAAACATAAAACTATAAAACTAAATGAAACTATAAAACTAAATAAAAGTGTTCAATCTTCACCAAAGTGTCCACTTTAAAGAAAAGCAAAGATTTTTATGTATTATTCACCTAGGAGATGCTTACTGCTTTCTGCAAGTTCCAATAGCTGGTCTGAGAAAGCCAGAAATTCATGTCCCCTAGGTCAGCTCCAAAGAGCTTTTGACTTGGTCTGCTGTGTGGAGCAAATACAGGCTTTGACTTTGACAGTCATGATTTCAGCAGATATTTATTTAGAAACTATTTCCTCTTTGTTTAGAAGTAGTCTTGAATGGTAGGGTGGAGTAATGAAAAGAATCATTCAGGCATCTCTTTAGGTATTAGGAAATGTGAAAGCCATGAAATTTTTATGAAGAACATTGTGCTGGTTTGAGGCTAATTGGAATATTTTAATAGAGAAAATTACACTCTAGGCTGTGAAGGGAAAACATCCTGATGTCTACTTCACTCATAGGCTTGCTGGAGAATTGTTTGGGAACACTAACCAAAACAATTGATAAGTCAGTCTCTCTCTGTCGCTTGCTGGAACAGGAGCTGGCTGGTGGGATCTAGCAGCTTCTGGGCTCTGGCTCCTCTGCTGATTAATCCTCACTAACCACTTTTCTTCTAACCCCCTTGGCTGATCCTCCTAATTTACCTTGCACATAAGGCAAACCTTGGGGTAAGGTACAGGGGTGGGGAGAAGGTGGAAGGGTGGTTGGGAGCCCCTCCTGGGGTCTCTGATTTCTGGGAGGGGAGTTGTGTTTCTGTATTACCTTTTACTTGTATATTTCTGTAAATATTGTGTATACAGTGTATATATCTGCTGTACATTGTGCAAAGCTGTAAATAGAGCTTCATCATTTAACTTCCAGCCGACTGAGTGCTAGTCTGGGTCGTTTTACAAAGTGTGGGGGTGGGGGAACTCCCAAACCTTCACAAACATTAAGGTGCTTTTTTGGCTGTGCCTTTAAGTCCTGGAGTACACTTCAAATAACATGAGATGTTATCACAAACTTCAAGCAGCACATGCTGAAGCCCCTATTTAGGGATGAGGTTACAGCTGTCAATAAAATGATGTGAATTTATTATGTCAGTCCCTCCTACAGGCACGTGGAGCCTCATTAAGGGGATGGATGGAAGATTCAAGCACTTGATAGCTTCAGAACTATGACATAAGCAGCTCACTAACTCTGAAAAATTACACCATGAGGATATTTACCTGAGGCAGTGTAGTCCCAGTCATAAAAAGAGATTAGAAAATAATTAACTAAAATCATGACAAATCCAGAGAATGTTAACAGGTTGGGAGCAATCCACAAAGGCACTATCTGTTAAAAAAAAACAAAAACAAAAAACAAACAAACAACAAAACAAAGCAGAACAGATCTGAGAAGAATTGCCTTTCACATTTTCAGCCCTATTTTAGTTACATATTGTGTGTGTTTTATCAGGAAGGGAAAAGCCTGTGCATAATATCTGCAATGTTCACATCTTTGCATATTTTCCCATTTTCCCAATTAAAAGACAGTTTTCACCTCTGAATTTTATTTTCAGGTACAATCCTTTTTGCCTGCCCTTTGTGACTGCAGTAGAAATGTAACCTGGAAATGTTTTGCCTGTGTCATACATTATCTTCCCAGCCACTACACGGTTGTGTGTCTCACAGCTGAAAGAAGGCTGCAGCACCCCAGTGTGGTAACTCAGCAGCCACCTGGCAGGGGGTTTTGAAGTGTTCTATTCCCATGTTGTAAGAAGGAAAATTTCTCCTTCTAAAATACCTCAATAATTTGTAACTCTAAGCATCAACAGAATCAGACTCTGAGTGCATTACACTTCCAGATTCAGAAGATCTGTTAGAAGCAGCTGCACACTTCTCTAGACAGTAACTTTCTGTGGGGTCTCCCTCTTTAGTCTTAGACTCACAAAATCATAGAATGGGTTGGGTTGGAAGGGACTTCCAAAGGTCACCTAGTCCAAACCCCCTGCAGTCAGCAGCAACATCTTCCACTAGATCAGGTTGCTCAGAGCTTTGTCAAGCCTAGCCTTGAGTATCTCCAGTGATTGGCCTCAACTACCTCCCTGGGCAACCTGTTCCAGTGTCATAAATGACAAAGACGCCATTAATACATGTGACCTTGCAGGGGGCTGAAAAGAACTCCCTGCCTTCATCTAAGCCTCAAATTCTTTGCCAAATTAACTGCTCCCAGACAGTCATCCCCTGTGACTTCAAGGGATCTTTCTGGTAACACTTTTCTCTAGTAACACAGTTTATCAGGTACAATTTTCTATACGATTTTCAGAAGATATTTCCAAACATACTAAGCAGCAATCAAACACAGCATCAAGACATTCAAAATGTAAGAATACTGGGAGCTTACAATCAAATTCTTTGGAGTATTTTACTGGAAACATAAGTAAAATAGTTTGACACTATAAAACATTATGAAACAGTATTAGAGTAATCATTTCAGGTACTACTAATAGTTTTGAAATCAAGTGGTTTGTTAATTTCTTTGGACTAGCTAGATGGACAGATGAATATAAATTAATCTTTACATCTCCTCTATTCTACTACAGTTACATTTCAAATTGCATATAAAGTTTGAATGTTTGGGCTGATTGCTTATCCTGATGAGATCCTCTTTTTCTGCTATAGAACAAAGGATCACAGAATCATTTCTGTAGGAAAAGAGTCCAACCATTCTTTAACTCTACCAAGTCTGGTGCTAAACCATGTCCCTCAGCACTATATCTCTGGGTTCTTCACACTCCTCCAGGGAAGAAGATTCAACCACCTCCTTGGGAGCCTGTTTCAGTGTTTGAGAACTCCTTCATTGAAAAATCTTCTTCTAATATCCAAGCTAAATCTCCCCTCCTGCAGCTTGAGGCCATTTCCACGCAAAACTCAAGGTCAAGCACCACTCATCACCCACTCTTTGTCAGAACTGTTTGGCTTTTTATGGTTCAGCGGATCAGCAATCCAGGGCATGTGATGTGCCTACTGACTCTAGGAAATAAGGGCAGGCACTGGAGATATTCTAGACTGGTCTCTCTTAATCCAAAACACAGATCAAAACAGTGTGTTAAGGTAACCTGAGGATGAAGCATTTACATGGATGTACAGATGCCATCCAATGATTGTTTTAAAATGACTGATTTCTCCTGTATGATTCATAATAATTGTCACCTATTAAATAAAGTGAGGTGTCACAACTCTCTGCTTTCTAATTAGGCTCATCAGTCTATATAGGCACAATGTCATTATTAAGTTATTAGAGGAAGTAATTTATGCTTGCACAGTGCAAACAAAATGAGGTTATTTTAATGCACTTTATTGCTAACGTTGTGCATTTTAAGAAGGAAACCATCACAGGATGGTTTGTTATACTTGCAGTGCCTTTGGCTGGTAGACACACCACAAAATACAATTAGAGGAGATAGATCCTCAGGAAAACAGCATTTGCTTCAGTAAAACCCCTAAGCAGACTCTTTTGATCCTTAATGTATTTGGAAAGTATTCCAGCTGCAAAAATGCCTTTTGCTACATTTCATGCCCCTTTCTCTTTCAGTTGGTATTATTCCACCACCTCCTTATTTCAGAACTCAAAAATTACAAGATGTAAGAGATTAACCTATCAAACACATTGAAAAAACACAGCCTGAATTATGAGTATCCTATAGAAGGATACACTGCAACTTTTATTATCTAATTAACAGAGAGCAGAAGTCTTAATACACCAACACACTCCATGATTAATACAACTGAGGCTGCCACTGGGGAGAATCACATCTGCTCTCTGGCCAAGCCACCATATCCTGTAATCTTTTAAAAACTTTTAGTCACACAAATTACTAACCAATTTCACTTCTAACAGGTCTCCAGCCATTCATGCTAAAAGCCTTAATACAAACAGCAAATGTTTTAATATAATCCACTGCCTGGATACTAAACAGTAAAGCACACATATTTATATAAAGCCCTATTCAAACTTGAAATATTCCTTAACTAACTTGAGAGCACTAAAATTCTACTCATGCTTAATTCTAGGAATAATCAAAGTTCATAAATTCAGTGGAGTGGGGAGTGGGGTGGAAATTAAATTACTTCAGTGAAGCTGGCAGACACCTGCATATCTCAATGGGATTTCCTCCTTTTGCTCTCATTGTCCTGCATAAATGTGGTTTCCCATGAATACAAATAGAGGAGGAATATTCAGTTTGTGTAGCTGCTAATTGATACTATCTATTATCTGCCAGAGAGCATGGTTGCGCTTTTTTGGAAAATAGAAACCTTAATTAAAGGCAAAAGTAATTGAATTAATGACAGGTGAAACACCTATAGCTGTATAGTCAGAATAGGTTCAAATAACATGTAGAGGAAGTTAATTGTTGCTCTTCAGTTTCATGTAAGTGTTGCTATAGTTTGATACAGTGTGGAAAAGCTGCCTTGGACAAGATATCTGGGAGCCCTTCCTCTAATGTTAGAATGACTACTTCTGCAAAAGCTGAGAGGAATGTAATTTCCCTGTAAATGCTTGTGATACATCACTGAGAATTACTCTGGAATGTTCTTTCAGCAGCAGGCAAAGCAGAACATTCATTGCTGTATCTTCAGGGTTCAAACCAACCCAAATACCAGAGTACAGACAGCACCCACTCCAAGCTCTGGTTCTGCACTTGGAGCTCGCAGCTTTTGAAACAGGTTTTCAGTCCTGTGCTCTGGTTTGAGTTCTCCTGCACCAATAAACGAAGAAAATACATTCACCTAAAAGTTAAGGAGGTTTTAAAAAAAAATAATCTGGAGGAGTCACATTTTTTGTAGGACCAATCATGCTATGCTACATGGGGACAGTCAATGATGTTGCTTTTCTTCTAGGGAAAACTTTAGAATAACTTACCTCCAAAGGAAGTTTTTCATCATAATAGTCTCTCTTCAATGTGATAGAAGAGGGATGCCCATGGATCTCCTAACCCACAGAGTAAGTGCACAGTAAAGCCTCTGCTCATCTCTCATGTTGGGACTTCAGCATGCTGAGGGGCTTTTGCTACCTCATTGGTTCCATTCCCATTATGCTATTGAGGAAAGCAGAGTCTCTGAATTGAATTACTGAATTCACATCTTTGAATCGCTTTTCTCTCACACCATGTGCAAGTGGTTCTTTTGATTCTCATTAGGTCATAAACACTTTTGTGACATTACACTGAGGTTGTGAATAGGAGATTGTGATTTTCCTGCTATATCATAGAATGGTTTGGGTGGGAAGGGACCTCCAAAGGCCATCCAGTCCAACCACCTCGGCAGTCAGAAGGGGCATCCTCAACCAGATCAGGTTGCCCAGAGCCCTGTCGAGTGTCACTTTGAATATCACCAGGGATGGGTCCTCAATTACCTCCCCAGACAACCTATTCCAGTGTTCCACTACCCTCATGGTAAAGCAGCATAAGCAACACCTGATTTATAGAGCCCAAAGATGGCAGATCCAGTAGCAGTCTGCTCACAAACATCCTTTTTACGTTTGTTTTCAAGTCTGCTCCAGTTTAAAGATTTCCTCTAAAGAGGCAGATGGAGAAGTCTTTACTTCCTTGGTGATCAATAAAGCTCATATTTATTGGAGAGACAGCCTTTTGTGAGTGGTGTTATTTTTTAAAACTGCAGATCATAATGCATTCAGGAGATAGCATCTTCCAATCATTACGGTGAGCATGGTAACCGCTCTCATTTTCAGCTTCTTAGAGAAATGCCTCACTCCCTCCAGCTAGTGCCCTTGGGAGGAAATGAGACAGCACTTGCATAAAACCCTGTGCACAGCACAGAGATAAAGCCATGCTGTTGTTAGGTGGCATATGCCACACAAAAATGATTTGGACTAAGTAAACCAGTGTCTGCAAAGCTGTTTAACGAGAGACACAATAGGGGAAGAAGTAAAAACAGGAACAGATTGCCTTTTGTACACTGAGCAGAAAAAAAACCCACCTCAGTTTTCACCTCAAAATCCAAATTGCCTCATTTTATATGCAGCCATATAACCTGTAACATTTGTTTCCTTTTATAGTCATGCTTCATTTCAGTTTTATTAATCAAGATGTATTTTGTAAAAAGAAATACTTGGTGCATTTAAATCCAGTTCTTACATTACTGTCTGATCTTTCTATTAAACAAAATTCTTACCTTAATAATTTTGTTCCAGATGGGCTGCATAATATACACAGATAAGGGATTCGTATCCACAGCACTGTACTGGGAGGGAAGAGGCAAAGATGTTAAACAAAACACTGAACAAAGCATGTTTCTCCATCACTGTATATCCTTCAGCTTCTAAAAACAATCACTCTGAGGGTGAGAGTGGCCAAGGTCTGCATTGCTAAATACAAGGGGAGCAGTACCTTCTGGCTCACACCCACGCAGCTTAGACATACCTCTCCTCATTGCAAAGCACTCACATCCACACCTCACAGTATCTGCCAGAGCAGGCTTGGGCCTCCCTATCTGTCCCTGCACACCTATCACATTGCCAGCATTGAGTACACTTCAGTTCAAAGGATCTGCAGTGATCTGGAGACCAGGCTGTGTGCCAGCGAGGTGGCATGTTCAGAGCATGGAGGTGAGCACCGTCTGTTGTACATGCTGAAACGCCCAAATGCCTCACTGTACCTGTGTGCTGATGGTCCTGCATGCCTGGGGAACCTCAAGCCAAACAACCACTGTATTTACATTGCCCATAAAAGAAACCCTCTGTCCATTAGTAAGCAATGCTGGGCAAAAGAGCAAATGATGGAAAAGGATAAGCACATGTGAGCTTACTACAAGGTAACTCAGTGGTTGCCTCACAATGCACCAGAGCAGGTGCACCTGTGCATGTCATTACTTTTAATAAACTGAGCTAATCTCTACCTAAATACCAAAAGATAAGGTACTTCTATCTGAGAATGAACACATCAAATTCAAAATGGACAAAATAATGATCTTTAAATAAGTGATCTATTAAAAAGAGTAAACTCTGCAGAGTGGTTTTCCACAGTGTTTGCATGATGGCACATTTTTACAGTGCCACCTGGCCATCTACTCTTCACTTCTCCAGCACCTATAAATGTGAGCTTGACATCAGTTGGCCTACATTTACATTCAGGGACCTACATCAAGGATGGAAAATGTTGAGGGACCTGCTGATGGAAAATGGTTGAAGAATTGACATTCCACAGCATATATTTGAAACAAAATTTAAAAGATTTAGATGAGTGATGAGGTTTTACCATCACCATGTATGACACAGCTGTCCCTCTCAGGGCCAGCACAGCACAGGTACCCCCCTCCTTGGGTACCCATGTCTCAGCCCTAGTCCCTAGGAGCTTTTGGCCAAGTCTCTGGTGGTGGGACAGGGCAGGCTGCCAGGCCATGCCGTTTCACCCCAGGACTCCCAGCATCCTCCCCCCTCATCAAGGCACTCTGACAGCTGCCAACATCTTCCTATGGCTTATCACACCTTTGTGATGATGCAATTTCACAGGACCCATGTTTCATGACTGACAGACAAGGGAATAGGAGGAATGACAATGGACTGGGCAAGGAATACTCTCTGTTAGGATTAGATGATGGATTTTGTGGGTTTGAAAATTACCTTCCCAAATCAAGGCATGAACCAGCCTCTATTTAAGAGAACGCAGTGGGAACTCTCCCTTCCAGGCAAATTATTTCATACTGGCACAACATGAACTTACCTCCTGTGGTATCTCATGAACCTGCCTTCTGTGGTACCTCACACTTCTGGAACCACAAAATAATCAAAGAAACTACTGAAATACTGACACATCTGGTAACAATTCCACCTTTCAGATTCCTAGAATGCATTAAACACGTGGGTTTTAATTCTGCTTTATGTATGTTTTTACAAGTTTCTGGGTGTTATGGGACACAGCCTTGGGTTTTAGCAAAAGCTTCACAAAGGGTAAGAAGTATGCTATAAACAACAACAGAGCTGGACAACACTGTGGAATGCCAGATGAATTCCAAATGCTCAACAGTTCGAAAGTGCTGACGTATTCCAAAGCACAGTCCTGCTATTCCTAACAATAAAGTCATCTTATATCATCTTTTACTTAATTATTCATAAATAATGGCTTGGATTTTGCATCTCCTATTGCTTAAACAGCGTGGGCCTATTGCTTAAGTGGTTTGGATTCCACTGCCTTTCTTCTATCCATATATTTTTTTTTTAATTAGGTCACTGCTACTTAAGTCCAGGAGTTACAAGCCCCTAAGACATGTAGGGCTGAAACACAAAGTACAACATAAAGTAGAAACTGAAGGTCAGGGCTTGTAATTTAGCCTGAAAAACAGTAGGTGGTGGTGGGCATGTAATTGCACCTTCAGATGCAAACACCTGGCGAGTCTCTTTGGGGGTCTGAGGTTGTGGGCTTTATGACTTGACACTTGAACTGTCTGTGGCTGCACTCTGAGAGGATAGAAGCTGCTTGAATTGGGCTCCTGAGTCTCCCCCTTGACTTTTGTTTTCAGTTCCATGAGTCTGTGCATACCTACAGCCAGGAAATATGGTTACATTTCCCTTCCACCTTAAATTATTCCTAATACAGTACTCCAAGCCCAGTATGATGGTTTGGACAATCAGCAGTTGTGGTGGGTATTATTAAGTCACTAGGAAGTGGTTATTATGTCAATTGCTGTCCTGTCAGTGCTTCTTTGTAGATGTGAATTCATCCTTCACACCACCTCATTTTCAGGAATCCTGACACATGCTCTGGGCCACATGTCACATCCTGTCACCTAATGAACCCACATCCATGAGGTCATAGAGCATGTGGAGCTGTGGGTCGGGAGAGGTTGCTCTTAGGGCATCTTAGGGAGCCAGAGTTCTGCCACAGCATGTACCTAAATCTCTGGAGAATGCCAAGAAACCACTCAAAGAACACAAACCCAAAAGGGTAAATAGATTCAAGTGCTTTGCACTTTTCCTGAGGGATGCTAAGCAGGAGTTCTGCATCACCTAAGCTAAACAGTTGTGTGATCTTGTATCCTGACATGTGAGAGGAGGTATTCCCCAGAAAGATGCAAAAATCCTGTTCCTCTTTCTACAAAACAGCCCTTTTAAGAATGATTCTCCTCAATTTACAACAAAAAAAATTCCACATCAAAATCAGATACATCTGTGCAATTAGCATTTATTAGAAGACAGATAAACAAAAAGATATTACTGTGTAAATGGGTGCACTTGCACACCCTACACATAAAAATCCAAAAAGTGCTTCAGAATCCTAACATCTCTTGATAAAGCAAGACAATTAAATGCTGGCATTGGTATATGCAATTTCATGAGACTCAACAAGGCATACAACTCTTTACATCCAAAGTATTTGTCCCAAAAGTGATCTAATGAAGCTCTGTAAATATATGGGTGTAATGTGGTACTCAAATTGTACAAAAATGTACAATTACACCTTCATTGAGGAAAAAATCTCCTGCAGCAAGTAATATCAAACACAGCATCTCTGTGATGTGATTTCATTCTGTTGTTGGCTCATTAGCATATGATATGTAGAAGGAAAATAATGATTACAGAGCTCTTGACATGCTACATTATGTCAGCTACCATTACAGGAGGATGAGGAATAAGATGTGGTGTGCCTGCAAAGATGGTCTGCCAGACTTACCTAATGCAGCTGGCCCACATGGACACAGTGACAGAAAATGTAAGGGTAATGAATGATTTGGTTTATTTATCTCACATGCTTTTCAACAACTTTTAATTACAGCCCCACAACCCCACTCTTTTCATCCAAATTAATATGAAGAAGACCTTAAGAACTTCTTTGTAGAACAGAAGGCTGTTGACTCACTGTTTTTACATATGGTGGAAAATGTTAGCTTTCATTGCCTCAGATGTTCAAGGGTTTTGTTACGCTGAGGTGATCTGAAATAAAACCCAAACTGCAGCAGATAAAACTGATTAAAACTGCTTAAAAATAATATTTTGAATTAAAAATCAGGAAAAAAATACCATCTGCAAAGCCACTATGTAATAAATATTTGATGTGTGCATTCAATATATATAAAACTCTCTCCATGGAGGTGTTAAAGGCTAAGTTAGATGAGGCCTTGAGGAACCTTTTCTAGTGGGAGGTGTCCCTCTCTATGGCAGGGGGTTGGAACTGGATGAGCTTTGAGGTCCCTTCCAACCTAAACCATTCTATGATTCTATGAAAACTGTCCACATGCAATCATGGACAGTATTAACAGCCTCCCTAGAAGCTCCATATAAATCAAATGAAAGTCTCCTGTCTTAATTTTTCAAAATCCCGTCAAATCCATGTGCTCCTGCAGTGAAAAGCCACATTTCTGTTCAATCAATGTCAACAAAACCCATTATGTTTTGACATCTCATGGTTAGAACTTGGAAATGCATGAACACTTAACAGAAATCCAGTCTTGTAGTTGGACTGATCCTGAACTTCTAGAAAGTAATTAGCTAGATTATATTCAACACACTTTGAGTCAGTATGAGAAACACAATCAAGCTCTGAAATGCGAGCATCATACATCTGATCTCGTTTCTCTAACCTACCCAAATGAGGACTGGAATGTAACTTGAGAGGTCTCCCAGTCCAGAGCTTTCACTTAATGCAGGATCAGGTTTAGCAGACATTCAGGAAGCAGATCAAGTTACCCTGAGGTAATGAGCCAACTACTTGTGATCAAGGACCACATCGGCAGGTTAAACTAGAACACAGCATCCAAAACTTTGCTAATAAGGTGTCACTGTTTATTGACACTCAGCACTAGAGTGTAGATCCTCCCTCAGAGAAATCGAACCGTTTATTAAGCCTGATGAAATACCTGCACGAGTACCCATCCAACAACCCCTACCAGCACAGGACTGACACAGCATCCACCTTAAGTTTCTCTTCACACAGCCACAACTCATGGCTTGTCTTCTTTAAAAGGGCACACATGACAACTAACTGCTTGTTAGGCTCTTACTCCGCTCAGACTGTTTCTTACAGTTCATCTTTTCTAAGCCTCTTAATATTCCTAATGCCACTCTGTGGATTGCACACTGTGTGCCAAAGCAATAGGGTAGGTTATTCCTGCTGATACCTGAGCAGTAGTACATCAGGAATATGTGTAACCCTTTGACATATCTATGACACTTCACATTTAAGAGCTTTTTTCTCTTTAACAGCTACAATGCTGCTGACACTGATCCTCAGGCATTTTTTTGCAGTGTGATGTCTCTTATTTTACATTTGAAGTTTTTATTTTTCTCTCCCCTAAGCACTGTATTTTGTTTGCTAATCTTTTTGGTAGTGATTTCTGTTCATTATACTCCTTTTTCAAGGGCATTTTAAATCCTAGGTCTATTCCTCAAAATGCTTTACTATCACATGAAAATTTTAAAGAGTAATCTCCCTACTCTTAATTAAAATATTGAACAGCAACAGAGCTGTGACAGAGAGACAGCTCTGTAGGTAGGATTCCCCTTTCTTGGAACCTCCTGCTTTGACAGAGAACTTTAAATTACTCTTCAGAATAATGTGTTTGTGAGGCAATGTCAGAAGCCTGACTGAAGTAAAATCACATACACTTCATTTACTGGCCCCTGCCATTCTCCACACATGTACTTACCCTCTAAAATGTGGTTTAGAGGATAGAAAGCATGGTCACACCAAGATGAAAATGCGGACCCTTAGATGTTAATTTTTAACATTATCTCTGGTATTTAAATTCATATTTTCCAAGGCCTATTCTCTGCAGTGTGTTTCCTGGTGGATCCAGCTCTAGGGTACCATGGAAGGACACGTGGGTTGGGTCAGTGAAGAGCTGGATAAGGATTTAGGGGCACTCACTCAATATTGACCTAAACCAATATACTGCTTCCAGACCTGAAGCACGCCTAGGAAGCTGAGTTGGGGCATCCACCCTTACTATGTGTATCACACTGCAGCATTGTGTTTTCACTAGTGTCAGAGGCTGGATGTGCCACTGACACCACACCAAGCTTAAAAGAGAAATTTGTGTTACCACACACAACTTAAAAGAGTAATTTGTGTTATCAACTCCTTTAATAAAGGTAATGTTATACTGAAAAAAAAACCCAACCAAACAACAAATAACCAAACCCACCAAAAACCCTGTTCAGTTTTCACAGAGCTGTACTCATTTCTCTGCCATGAATGCTGCAATTGTGTCCCAGGCTCTGTCTGTCTCCTGCTCGCAGCTGGAGGAGGGCCTTGGCAATGAAACCAGTGCAGCTCTTTGCAGAGGGAATGGTAGACCTAATGAATGCAAAGACTTCAGCACCCTTTAGCACCACCACATCCATGTATATTATGCTCCTGAAGGAAGTTTTCCCCAGTGACCAAGCTTTGGTTTACATCACAAGAGTGATCCAACAGCACACAAGATGCATTCCCTCTGAATGAGCCTAAACCAGATGTACTAGGAACACACAAGCACACCAAACACATTCAGTCCATGCTATCACACTGGAAATAGTTCAGTGTAAAACCTTCTGAAATCCCTGCAGCACAGACACTGAATACTGAAGCTATTTCACTTTACTAGCACAGACACTGAATACTATTTCTCTTTACAAATCCATTCCCATTCACTCTGTGTGGTAATGGGGATCCAGAGATTCAGTTTTCCTTTTCTCCATGAGAAAAGCATGTCTAAGGCCTGGGAGGTGGTGAGAAGAAAGCTATGAGGCCTTGAGTAACCTGTACTAGTGGGAGGTGTCCCTGCCTATGGCAGGGGGTTGGAACTAGATGATCCTTGAGGTCCCTTCCAACCTTACCATTCTATGATTCTATGATTCTATGATTCTATGATTCTAGTATGAGCCCTGGGCATGGGAGGGTGAGGAGGTGGGGGAAGAGACTGCGGCAGCGATTAGTGCCTCCTTGCCTGTCCTTTTGCATTTTTGGAGAACTCAAACCACGGTGAACAGCACTTCAGATACAGGCAGAGCCGCCATTGCCTGATGTGTCCTCCTGAAGCCTGCTGCACCACAAGACAGCACAGACATTCTACCAGGTGGGCAGCACTGACCCTGCACAGCTGTGACCTGTGTCCTTTGACTTATTTATTTACAGGATGTTCCAGAGCCACACCACCACGGATAATAGAGGACTGGGAATTGATTCCACCTTTCTCAAAGCTTTAGGCACCACAGTTTTCCAGAATATATTTGAACAGACACTTCTCAAGTGTGTCAGCTGATTGCTATAGTTAACTACCCAGCATGCTACTACTTTGCATTGCTCCCAAGAAATCAAAATAATTTTAATGTACTAAACTAAAATGTTTTGACACATGATTCTGTATTTTGGTAATCATTTGCCCTGCAATTCAGAAGTATTACACAATGTTTTTGAGCTTCCAAAAAAATGTTATTTTGGTCCTTCCCCATCTGTACTTGTTTGCAGCTACTTTCATTCAAGTGATAAGAATGTAATACACACATTCCTTGTACTACGAACTACAATAATAATGTCTGGTTGTGCTAAAAATAGCTTTTTATTTTTCCTCCAGTGCTTTCAGTCAATGCTGCAGCTCCACTGCTCAAGCACAGGCCTGTGCAACTTAACGCCAGTGGCCAGACGCAGCTTGCAGCATATTTTATCCCACTCACACAGGAGAGGCATAAACAGGTTGGTACGTTGTAATAAGCTGCTGTGCTGAACAAGCTCCTGGTAAGCAACCTGGAGATGGCTCCTGAAACCGCAGGTACTCCAGTTAGGCACCCCGCAGTGCCCAGGCAGAGCTGCTTCCTTCAGGAAGGGCTTGGTAGGAGCAGGAAGAAGCTGTATGCACTGGTTGGAGGCCAGGCTGGAGGGTGTGTGGCAAAAGCAAGGCAAGAAGCATGGGGAGCTCGGGGTTAAGGCTTCTTTGGGAAATTGAACGTACCAAAAAAACCCAAACGTTGGGCGATGTGCTGGTGTAAGCTGGTGGAACAGAGAGCAGGAGAGTAACCAGTGTGGCACGGCCCATCTCAACCACTTGCACCTCAGCTAAAGCAAATCTGGGCAACCTGCTGAAAGGCACTCATGCTTTCCTGGGACCAAAACCTAGGTGTCTCACAAATCTCCGACATAAGGCTGGTAAATCAGAATCTCTTAACGATCCGCCCATTCATTTGAATTCTGCAGGCTTGTTATTTACAAACACGAGGTTTAGATCGAATCATTTAAAGTGAGCTTTTCTTCTCGGATTTATTTCCCAAACCCAAGGCACTCCTGCGTGTGAAGGATCGCACAGAGCCAGACAAGCACGGTCCGTGCACACAGCTGCAAACACCGAATTTCTCCAACCCCGTGCTGCTTTAAAATGCATAGGGTTTTCAGTGATGCTCACTAAACCCCAGTTAACTTTGTGGACATCCAGTTCCCATCCCTGTACTCCCCAGATGAGAGGGTGGCACATCTGGGCCATCTCGGCGCTGGCCCTGCGGCACAGGTGGCAGCCCGGAGGGACTGCCGGGGCCATACGCTCAGCGGGACTGGGCGCTCAGCGAGCACCGAGCCCTCGGTTGCCCGGACACGCTAACCGGGAGGAAGGGTCGCATCAGGAGTCGCCGTGCTGCCCGCCCGCCGGGGTCCGGCCGTTACCTTGTACCGGCGGAAGCCGTCCAGCTGCCGGTTGCTGACATACCGCCACCGCCACATCGCCCCGCCGTGCTCCGCGCCGCGTCGGGAGGGAGGGAGCGAGGGAGGGAGACAGCGCGGGAGGGAGGCGGCTCCGCGGCCGCGCCCCTCGGGCCGGGACCAGCCCCCCTTCTCTCCCCGCTGCCGAGCACCCGCGGGGCACTCGCGTCCCGGCGCGGCGCGGGTACGCGGGGCCGGGGGCTCACTGGCAGCGGCCTCTCCCCGGGCGCCTCTCGCCTGCCCACGCCCGCGGGACCGGGCGTTTCCTCTTGGCCCCGGTGCGCTCCTCCGGCCGCGGTGCCAACCTGCCATCGCTTCATCAGCTTTCCGTTTCCTCACGGCTCTCGGCGGTGGGAGAGAGCAGCCTCCCGTGGGCACGGCGAGCCGTCAGCATGGCAACGCTGCGCTGTCGGACCTTAGAGCTCTTTTCTGGGTAAAGCCTGTTACAGATGCCGTGTTTCGGTATGGGCGGAGAGCTGCCTGTGGAGACAGCACACAAAACACTGTCATCCAAGGAACGTGTTCTAGAAACAAGTGACAGTGAGCATTACAAATTCTACTGGCACTGCTTTCCAGCAATACTCTGCCTCTGGCATCTCATCTGCAGCCAACGCCGTGTTCAGCAAGTGTGTTGATCTGCTCTGCAGAGGGACTTGGACAGGCTGGGTGGATGGGCTGAGGCCAGCTGGACGAGGTTTAACAAAGCCTAGCACTGGGCGATGATCTTGGGTCACAACAACCTCGTGAAACGCTCCAGAATTGGGGCAGAGTGGCTGTAAACTGGCAGAAAAGGACTTAGGGGTGCTGGTTGACTTACAGCTGAATGTGAACCAGCAGTGTGCTCAGATCACCAAGAAGGTCACCAGCATCCTGACGTAGATCAGCAGTGGTGTCGCCAGCAGGAGTAGGGATGTGGTCATGCCCCTGTACTTGGCACTGCTGTGGCTGTATCTCAAATACTGGGGGCAATTTTGAGCCCATCACTACAAGAAGGACATTGAGGTACTGGAGTGAGTCCAAAGAAGGGCAGCAAAGCTGGTAAAGGGGCTAGAGCACAAGTCTTCTGAGGAGCAGTTGAGGAAACTGGGGTTCTTTAGTCTTGAAAAAAGGAGGCTGAGGGCAAATCCTCTCTCTCTCACTCCCTCTAACTCCCTGAAGGAAGGTTGTAGCGAGGTTATTTGTCAGTCTCTTCCCCAAGTTACAAGCCACAGGATAAGAAGAAATGGTCTCACGTTGTACCTGGACAGGTTTATGTCAGATATTAGGAAAATTTTCTTCACCAAAAGGGTCATCAAACCCTGGAACAGGCTGCCCAGGGAAGTGGTGGAGTCCTTCTCAGAAGTATTTAAAAGCTGTATAGCTGTAGTGCTGAGGAGCATGGTTTAGTGGTGACCTGGCCATGTTGGGTTAGATGTTAGACTTCATCATCTTTGAGGCCTTTCCCAACTAAAATGATTCTGTGATTCTGTATTAAAATGCCTGCACCAGGGCCCATCAGAACAGAACAGAACAGAACAGAACAGAACAGAACAGATCCGGATATTCTGCAAGTCCTGATTTCCAGAGGAGGCACTGCTGTAGGCAAAGGGCTGGAAAACATCAGGAATAATGCTTCAGCTGCAATGCATTTAAGCATTGGTGTGACACCTTGTGCTACCTTCCCTGTGCACTGTTAGAGAGAGACTTGAAATCTCTCTCTAAATGGAATTTATCCAGAAAATGAATCAATTAAAATCCATTACTTGCACCCCATGAGCTCTTCCAGGCACCTAATGCACTCTAAGAGCCAGTGTTATTTTACAAACTGGGCAGGTTTGATGGGAATGATATACAAGTTAAAATGGCAAAGTGCAGACTGTATACAGTGGTTCTCATCCTGTATTATTAATTACACATTAATCATTTGAAATGTGCTTACACCTACATTCTGCTTCCAGCAGCAGCATTTAAACTGCTCCTGAAAACAACCCAGAACTGTAGCACTCAGCTTCAGGTTACTGTATTACAGCTAGATTCCAGTTAGGAAAGCTAAAGTGCTTGAAGCTCAATATTTTTTCAGGAGCCAACTCTAATTTTAATTAGTGTCCATGCTTTGGATTTTTATCTGGGATCCCCTTTACCTCTCACACAAATCCATGCCAGCCAGCCTTCTCCCCCTCAGCAGCAGAGATGTCCTGGGCTTACATGGTGCTTAGAAAGAACTTTTCAAATTGAAAAGATCTTGATTGTAGGCAATCAATAGACTCCATCCACTTTTCAACATTTTCTTCTTCCTGGAACTGATCGAGGTTTTTCAAGAACAATCTTCATAAAGTCTTTAACACATAGTCATGACAAAACCAAATACACAGCATTAATACCAGACTTAAAAGAGGAAATTATCTTCCTGAAGTTACTAAAACATATAAAGTGCAGTGCTATGAGTAGCTCAGTAATTTTTAAACCTTGTTGAATTATACTAAAAGGAAGAACTTTGGTGGGAGTGAACTGCTCTAATGATTGAACTTTTAAAAGTGCCACTTTTTTCCAGCTCTGAGTATGTCCCTGCATTTTTTTCCGTTAGAGCCAAACCAGAGTACTTTGATGATAGATGTTCAGCTTCAGCTTGGAAAAATCTTATTCTATTTGCATTTTTCTCATTAAACTACAGAGACAATGTATAAAAAGCAGGCAAATACGTCTGTCAGAAAGCTCTGTATTCATATTCTTGTTATAGCACTGAACACTACAAAATAGCAGAAGAAGACATAAAGATGTCAGCAGTTGTAAGATGCCATAGGCAGCACTTGGTGGTGGGATGCTGAAATGCTGAGGCTCTGGCCCAGAGCACAACTATCCTCTTGGTTGACAGCTGGAAAGTCCCCAAGGCTGGAGCCTCTCATGGATTTCAGGCTGAGGGGCAAGGGCTGGTAGAAAGATTCTTCCTGGGTATGTTTATTCACTTAAAACCTATTTTTGCTTTTGTTTCTTACACAATCAGCTATTAATTTTTAATTTTCATGAATGTTAAGAACTGGACTCCATTTGCTTCACTACAATCTGGCCTTCNCCCCCCCCCAAGTTTAGAGCTCGCCTCAGCGCAGCCACACATTGTTCTGTGAAACGGTACAATTTAATTTAACTGACACTGCAGCTTTGGGACTGAAAAATCTGAAGTGTTTCATGTTGTTTCCTAGGAAACCTTAGACAGCCTGGAATCATCAAATTGTAACACAGCCTGCAGAAGAAAGTATTATTTTGGATCTAGACTGGGGATCTTCCTGGGATCTAGCCTAGACCCGATCGATGCATAAAAACCCAGCTGACCCTGAAAGATAGACTCTGCTTAATGAGTTTTTCTTCACCTATCTCGGTTCAGTTAAGTAGCTGGGATGTTCGTGACTTTGAAAACTTTACTAAGGAAATGACTCAAACCAAAAACCTTGCTCTGTGTTTGAAATTGACGTTGTCCGTAGCAGGCTTTATACACAGGAAAGCTTTTAAAGCTGTAATTTCATGATCTGTACAGGAAATTAATCCATCAACCCATGTTAGAAGGAAGCACAGGCACATTCAATTGTTACACACAGGTTCCCCAAAATTCAGTAATTTTATCTTCCTTATCTTTTGATTCTTTTGTACAGAATAGATTTTGTTTCTTTGAGAGAGAAGTTCTTTCTACATAGGGATTTAGAAACATCACTGCAGTCAGCAGCACCACTGACAAATAAAAGATCTTCTTTTTCTTTTTTTTTTCTGGACTTCACTAAAGAAATAAAATTGTGTTGTTAACAGGATTTTTTTTATTTTCCAGAGAATTTCCATGCAACAGAAATGCACACACAATAAAATGTCTTAATATTCTCTGAGCAGCAGTAAATTTGATCTTGAGTGCAAACACAATCAGTTGGTGTATCAGATAAATCAGACTCAAGAGTACTATTTGAGCCTGTGAGGATACAGACATGCTTGTATACGTAGATGAAAAACAGTTCTTCATAAATTAGATAGCCAATTGTGTTAATTATGACTTCCAAAAGTATAATGCACTGAAATTTTGAACAAACTTGCAGAGTAACAGACTAGTATTACAAAGCTTAAGCTTTTGTCAAGAAGCTTGACATCTAATAGTCTTTCTTCAGAGAAACATTATTTTTAAAAACAATCACACCTGTATTTCAATTCTTAATCAATAGGATGGGTTTCTGACCCATTTCTTCCCTTCCCATGTCCTTGTCAAGAACATGAAAACAAATGAAGCAAATTTATTGATTTTTTAATTCTTCATGGGATTCTGTAGAAGTTCCTCCCAGGTGTGAGCACCTTGGAATCTTCAGGAGTTTATGTACAGAAAGAAATAATACTGACTCACTAAGCAGACCTGACTTGGGTGGTCCATGTAGTTCTCTGCAGGTTAGCTCTAATACAGGCTGTTTAACTAAGCAGTGCAAAACACTTCATCGAATATCAAAGAAAACCACTTTGATGACCTATAACAGAACTAATTTGTCAGCCTGGTTATTTCAGAAGAAATACTCCAAATTTTTGGAAGGCTGAGAACACAGTGCTTTTAACTCTGTTTTCAACATAACCATCAAAGGCACTATGGGGTCTGGATGAGGATCTTTCCGGCTCTCCTCGCTTTGCAAAATCCACCTTAATTAGTGGTAGTTTTATAAAGGGATTGTGAGACACAAATGGGCCACAAGGAGCCCTGGAAAAAAGACAAACTGTATAAACTATAGACATAGATATATGTAATTAGGGTTTGGAAATAAAACTCCAATCATATAGTAGCTTTTATCAAAACGTTCTTTATAAATTCTAATTAACCAATGAGATGCAATTATCTCATTTTACAAAGACGATTATTAACTCAGTTTAACAGCAGCACTGACAGCCTAAGTGACCTTCTCAAGAGCAAAAGCAGCAAAAAATACAACTTATGTCCTTTTTTTTCTTTTATACCTGTATCAGAAAAAAAACATTTTCAAAGGTCACCAGCCCTTTTTTTACCCTCCAGTTGCAATTGCCATTTTATGGACAAGAAGGGCCATCCAGTCCCTGTATCGTGACACTGACACTACCCTTTTTGCCTGTCAATGTATCAGCTACTTGCCATTGCGGGAATTAAAAAACCTTATGGCTCAACTGCCAAGTAATTTTTCACAAGGTGCCTTGTGTTTAGGCATTACTTGCTCAGGTATCTAGTCAGTGTTTTTATCCCAGTGCACTATTTCCCTATGGTGTTGAAGAGTGGCATTGAGATTTACTGAGCAAATCTGAGGATCGTGGAGGATGTGGAGGCAAACACAGGTCGGAGAAACTCTGCAACAAATCCAGTTCAAGAGTCACCCTTCACAACTCCTCCTTCGCAATCAGGGCTGGCAACTCAGCCAGCGCTCAAAGTAAAAGAACATACGCTCCAGGCCGCAGCAACCCCAGATCGAGTTGCGGATTGGCGAGGAATGGAGCCGCACCCCAAACCGCCCAGGGACGTGCTGCCGGCAATGGCCTTTCCCACGCAGAAAACTGCGGCAGGGCTGAGAGGTTTTACAACTGCCTGCTGTAAGAAAAGCCTGACCTCAGCGAGGCCTGCGCCTCGCAGGCCCACAGGAACTTAGACCATGAAGGAGGGAACAAGGACAGCAGCAAAGGTCGCCATCGCGTCCTGACCCCATCATCGTGGCGGATACAGCGTAAACCACGAACACAGAGAAACGAGCTGCCCACCCGTGCGCTCAGAGCCCCACCCACATCTGCCTTCAAGCCCGACAAGGCGCATGCGCTGAATTCTCGGGACCCACACGTAACCTGAGCTTCTCCAGGCCCGTCCAATCAGGAGCTGCGGCTGTCGCGGCGCCAAACCTGCAAAGGGCGGGGGTGTGGCGGTGAACTTGGGTACTGGGCTGGGGGTTCCCCCGCGCTCCGCCTCCGGGGCTCCCCCGCCACGTGACGGAGGACGCGGCCGCTTCGTCAAGGGGCGATGCCCAGTAGAAAGGTACTTGCGTGCGCGTGCTTGGGAGGGGGCTCTGGTGGCTGGGGCGAGGTAGGATCCTTCCGGCCCAGCCTGCCGGCTCTTGGGGTCATCCTGCGGCTCCAGCCGCCTTGCGGGCGTTATGCCCCGGCAGCTCGCCGCACCTCTCGGCCCCAGGACAGAGGACGTATGGTGGTGGAGGAACGGCCCCGCTAGCCCCGCAGACCCGGCTGCCGCTGCTCCCACCGCCCGAACCGGGGGCTGCGGTGTAAGTAAGACACGCAGCTGGCGCCCTAAGGAGGATGATCACGGTGGAGAGCGGTGTTTCATGAGCTGGCAGGAAATGGCTGGGCGCGCCGAAGTCAGCCTGCGGGCAGGCGCCTGCCGCAGAGCGGCTCAGCGGCGCCTCTTGCTGGGCTCTGGCCGCGCCTGCTGCCCGCAGGCTGCCAAGGGCTAAATGCTCGTCTGGGCTCCTTCAAGGGTATTGGCACCCGCTGGGGCCGACGCCGTCTTGGCGTTCGCGATTGCGTAACGTTGACATCTTACTCGTCACTGCTCAGTGGAAACTCAGTTGGACCGAGTGAAGAGTGCAGCAGCCTTCTTTGCTAGAGGCCAGGGGAAAACTGCAAGGAAAAGGAGAGAAAAAGACCCGGAGAAGTGACGGTCTTGGTGTTCTTCGGGTCTTCTCTGGACATGAGCAGGAGTAGAGGGAGAAGTCCCCCGTTGTTTTTCGGATCTTCTCACCTGGGTAGTTTGGTGTGTTGTATGATGCTTGCAGGACAGTCAGTGAGATACTGGCTCTGATTTGCCGTCCTCACGCTAGTATTGAGCTACCGGTGAAAGCCTGCGAGTGTCATTATTTGCTATGTAAATGCAAATGGGTTTCAAATGACATCTAAATGCTAAACCTTTTACTTTCCTTTTAGCATAATGGATATTTATCAACTTTTAAATGTAACTGCGTTTAAAATAAAGGGGAAGAAAACAACGACAAGCGTAAAGTAGCCTACTGCACTTAAATTACCTTGCCAACACTGGCACAATACGCATTCTAAATGTTTCGAATCTCTTCTTTAGGTAAGAGCTGCACAGTCAAGTCAACTGCCAAAGTTTAACTAGCCCTTGTTATAAAGTGATGACAGCTTTTAATAATAGTAGCTCCTTTTGCAGTCAGATATAACTGTTACTGCATTAATGAAAACTTCCTGGGGCTTCATTCTGTGGATTTGGAGCAACCCCAAGAAAGTGGGATTGTCTGGAGCATAAAGGGCTGTGTAGTGAGGAGTCTTTGAACATACAGTCCCGGTGACTTCATACAGGGTGCTTATGGCTAACATATATTTGGTGGAAGTAAAATATAGGTTGGTTGAGCAGAGATGTTCTAGATAGGATCATCTTTGTGACAACTATGGCAGCCCCACGTTAGTAGTGTGTTGCATGTTCGCTTTGTAGATTTGTTGGCTTTTCAGAGTGTCTCTGTTTTCTTGACACTTGTACCCATGTGGGCTTGCCTACCTTTATCTTGCTGGAAATAACTAAATGGGTAACTGGGGAGGGATTATTTACCATCCCTTTTACTTGGAGGGGTTAGGGTTAGAAAGAACTGCCCCAAAGACAAAATGCATTGCTTTTGTGAGCAGAGCTCAACAGGCAATTTCTACAGAAGGAAGCCACCCTAGCCTCCTCTTTAACTCAGTATTTCAGAGGCCATATTTTATCATCAAATGCTCTGTGTAATTCAGAGGTTCTTTTGCCTGCCTCCTTGTTTTGAAATCTATCTTGATTTTTATGAGATATGCCAGGTCTATGTGCTCTAGCTGTTTTGAGCCTCATTCAGTGATGCTTAATACCAATATCTTCTTTCTTAATACGTAACAATTAATAAATTGCACAAGATATTTTTTTTCATGCCAGGGAAAGATGATGGTGATTAACCTTGTGACTCAAGATTAAGAGTACTTGCTGTTGTTGCTGCATTTCTTTGGGAGCAGCGTGGCCTCCGGATTAGCTTCATGATAAATATTTACTCCTGAGAAAAAAGCTTTTTAAAATGCTGGTTTCTCTGCTGCCTTGAAGCAGGCTGGAGTGGATTAAAGAGCCTTTAGAGCTTTAGATTTCTGTGTGTCAGCCAACATATTCCTGCAGCAGAGAGGTCCTTGGACATCGGACCTCTGTCTGGGAAGTGGCAGCCTCGGAGGCTTTGCAGAGGAAGGGTGACACTGCCTGCCTTGGCTTAGGCCCTATCCCACTGTGGCCAACAGCAAAGAGCTGAAGTCAGGCCTACAGAGCTTCTCCCAGCTCATTCACACCTGTGGCTGTGGCAACACTCTAGCAGCTGCTGCTGTAGGACATCTGTCATTTGAAGCCAGGTGATGCTATTTATGGAAGGTGTGGTTGCTGTTTTCCTTCTACTCGTTGGACTATACTCTTCATCCAGAGGGCCCCCCCTCTGGTGTCGTTTGTGTTGGCATGTCTCAAGGTCATATCTATGGGTATATGTAGCTCTTTCTATTGCACACATTTTATTACACATTTGCAATAAAAATACATTTGTGGGCTTTACATTGATATATTCATGTAAACATTATGCATGTTGAAGTTATATAGTGGCTGCAAATGTCAGTGTGGTATCAGAAACACTCTGATTTTCCTGTATCTGGGGAGCAGGACATGTGGTGAGACAAAGAGGTAATTAACCAGAGTTGTCAGCAATACTAAGGGTTCTTCAGGTTGTAATTAAGCTGACATGGTGTCAAGCAGCTGCTGGAGTGCTCCCACTGGTCCTTGCATCCTTTATTCTGCTGCTGTGCCAGCTGTAGATAAGTAGTGCTTCTTCCCAGAGAAGTTCACTGCCAATCTGTTCCCTTGTCACTGTGTCTGCACAGAGTCTGAGTGCTTGAGAAGAAGAGGAAGAGGGGACTGCAGTTTTCTGACTTGTCATGAGGCTGCCTGCTCTGAGACATCCCTGTAGGGCTGCTCTGAAAACCTGAGCAGCACCTCCCTTTATCCAGGCCAGCGAAGTGGAGGATTAAATAACGCTTCTGCTGTTAAGTCATTAACTATTAAAACTCTTTTTGCCTGTCACAGCCTTGATTCTCTAGTGCCTCTGAAGGAATATTCCCAGCTGTTCAGAAGTGCCACTTCACATTGTACTCCAGCAATCTAAATAGAAGCATAACCATCCCTACCATCTAGGCACAAACCCAACTACTCGTTCTACTTTATTACTCTGGGTTTTTTCAATCTTGTCACCTGTAGGCATACCCTTTCTATCTGTACCCTAACCCTTCTTTACTTGGAGGGAGTTAACATGTATGCATTATCAGTTACCAAATGGACAGAAGTTGCCAAAGACTCTCTGGGTCTGTTTCTTAGTTCAGAATATGTTACAGCCTTGTTTTTCCACCCTGGCTGAAAATATATGTGCTAATCAACATAACTTTGTAGTAATTTCTCAAATATAGCTAGGAGATTGAGAGAGAGACGGTGAGAAGAAGAAAGACATTAAGGCAGACAATGTAGACAACATTTTGTAAGATAAGTTTTATAAGTAGCATGGTGGGATAAGATGCTTATTATGCTCAACATCAATTTATATGTATAAAAGGATGCAGAATCTGAAAGATAACTTTGGATGTGATTACAGGTGATTCTAGGTGATTCTCTCATCTTCAGGTGTTCTCATCTGCATGTAATTAGCAGTGGGTGCTACTAAGTGTTCTGCTTTGTGACTTACCTAATAGTTCAAAGGATTTCTGGCATCCTGTGTAAGTGGAAGGCAACACTTTCACTAATTTTTGGGGGAAAAGACTGAAAACAAATGTAGTTCTCAGAGCTGGAAGAGCCCTGTCTTCTTTTGTTTGGTGGTTTAATGGGGAGTTTTACCGTGATACCTAGTTTGACCTCCTGCATCACACAGAATTGGATTAAATGCCACTTTGGAGGAATTGAAGTGTATTTTACTGAGCTGGTCCTGTTTAGGATCATATTTTCATCTCTGCAGGTAGTACAACTGTAACTTTGATCAACAGAACATGGTGTACTTAAGATTTCGGTGCTGGTAATATTATTTAGTATTACATAAACAATACTTGTAAGTGTTCAAGGTTTGTTTGTTTTTTTCCTCGCCTCGTTAAAAATTGGAATTTGCAAGCATTCATAAAATATTGAAGGGGTAGATTAAGTGAAGCTAACTTAAAGAATTGTGTGTGCAGTGTTTTCAGTGGCTTTGTTTTTCATTGTAGCGGAAGCGATTTTGGAATGCAGACTGTGCTCCTTTCCCACATGAGACGCCCCTACAGCTGAAAAAGTCAAGTGTCAGGACATCAGTGGCTTCTGCTTCGATTTCCAATGCATGGCTCAGGTGTGGGGATGGTTTTCAGAGCACTTCAGTGCTGGAGGTAAAATGCTGCCTTAAGGGTGTAAGGAAGAGATGCAAACTGACAGTTGAACCAGTTTCCATGCTTGACTGAATCTCAAGATGTTGTCTTTTTTTTGCATTGTTTCCCAATTAACAGCATATTGCTAACTGTCAGAGCAGACAAAAATGGAAACCAGGGTTACATAAGGACATTGTCTTAACTGGTTAGTGTAATTTTTTGAGTAGACATTATATGTGTTATGGCCTACATAGCCTTTGTCACTTGGGAAGTTTCAGTGCACTGAGGGGTACAAAAGTGATTTGACATTAGGGATGGAGTACTGCATTTCTTAAAAGAATATGGAACAAAAAGAGTCTGCTTTGCATTTGAGGAATTTTTTTTTTGTTGTTAGGACTAAAGAGTACATTTGTAATAATTAATTTGGTGTAGAAAATCCTGCTTTTTGATGACTCTGGAGATGCAGATTTTGGTACTGATGCTCTTTTGGAAGACATACCAAAATGTATTCAATTTTGTGTGTGGTGATCTCGTTATTCAGCCAGCTCTGAGTGAGAAGTGTTTTGTGGTGGAAGTCATCTTCCAAGTTGCCTTTTCTATTTCTTTGGCCGGTGCCGAGCAGTCAGTGTTGCATAGCTTATGGGATTTAATAAAACCAAAGACAGGGCCATTGAATACTTCCTTCTGTGACCTTTGAATAGAACACATGCTTTATCAAGCATGCTTTTCCTGTCTGCTTTTGACATTTTAATGCTGAAAGTACTGGCTCTTGTTTTTCGCAAGGTCAGATGTGATTCCTTTCATAGTCACAGTAAATTAACTTTCCTAAACAATAAAAAATTAACTTTCATGCTAATGTTCTCATGTTTTATTACCTCACACATTATGTGAGTGTAATAGAAGATAGAAAAACTGGTTTGAAATTGTGCCACTAAGTTGTGATGGGTAAATAACAAAAGTTTTGTGTATATTGCTATGTATTGAACTGTCTTTAGTGTCTTGATGATTAAATGTCTCTGCCTCTTCTTTTAATATAGTCCCTGAGACCTACAGATAAGAAATCCAGGGTTAAGAAGCATCTTGGACCACTCCTAACATGTACTGAGACAGCAGCAGGTACTTAACTATTTCATGTTAGTGTTCCCAGAAGATTGTTGCTTTGCTTTGCCCTGCCCTTTATCAAGGTGGCATATGGCTGAAAATACTAACTGCTTTGTTTGGTTACTGCAATCAGAAGCTAATTTGGGTGAGAGACACAGTTGTGATGCTATTGTGATGTGGCTTCTCTATTCACCTGGACTGCCAGAAGTCTTCTGCAAAGCTGCAGGCACCCCAGAAGCATTACTAGCACTGTGCATACTCTGTGTTCTGCAGGGACAGGATGCTAAAATTGTTCACGTTTTCAAGAGGAGATAATGAAAAACAAGTCTTAGCTGTCTAGATAGAAGGCAAAATTGTTCTCAGCAGGCACCAGAGAACGTTTTGTAAGTATGAGAGAAATCATGTTTTATGAGAGATAGGAAAACAGCTTTGTCAGCCTTCTTTATGCACCTGAGTCCCTAATATGTAAGGAGGTGTCCTTGCATTTCTCTTCTGGGCCTTCCTGCCTCCAAATCCTCAGTCACTGCTGAGCTTCCTATTACCTGAAAAGGTCTGATAGTGGTAGGAAGTGGAAATATCTGCCTCCCTGTGATTGCAAATTCTATATGCTCCATGCTAAGCATTAATCCTTTTCTCCTTTTATTGTTAAATGATGGAGAAAGATATTTTAAATGTCTCGCTTCCAAATACAATGACTATTCTTTGTTACTTGTGAAAAGTTTCCTTTCATTTTTACCTTAAGACAAAACTGGAGAAGAGTCTCTGCTGATGGAATAATTATTTGCTCTATAATGTTTCAAACTCTATTCTGAGTACAGCCTGTGTTTTTAAACCACTGAAGATTTTAAAAGGGTACATGTGAGAGCATTGAGACTGAAGGACAGAGCCTCACTGTATAAAATGAAGTGTTAGTACTTAGTGTAGCTTGCCAACAGGGAAGATGATGTACAGGACATATGTAGGAGTTAATGCTCCAGTATTAATCTCTGATGCCTGGTGACACAAGTGATTTTTTTCCAGTTCAAAAATAGTCTAGTTCCATTTTAAAGTATTGATACATTAAATTTCTGTAACAGTTTAAAAGTTGACAATTTTTTTTTTTTTTAATAGGATCTGCTGCTGCTGCAAGCACTGAGGAAGCTGAGGACATCATATGGACCTCTAGTGGCAGTGATGTTTCAGATGATGGAAGTGAAACCTTGTTAGACAGCATAAAAAGCCCTGCTTCCAAACCAGAGGAATCACCCAGCAGACATGATTTATTGTTAGAGGACAGTAGTAGTGAAGGTGAGCTCAAACACAAGTGGATTTGTCAAGAAACCTTTTGTCAACTTCAAGTGATACAGTGACAGTTCTCTGAGGCCATTGTGGCAAAATGACATGATCTAATCCTGTTTTAAGTTATTTGTCTTTATTCCCATGCTCAGATGGAATTCATCATAAAAAAGAACTCTTATGGTAAATTACATAGATTTTTAGACCTTGGAGTAAGGGAGCGTAACTGGGCAGGTTACACATTGAGTAAAGCATGTCAGCACCTTGCAATATATGATAGTCTATTTGCCCCATTGCTTTCTGTGCTGTGGCACAGATACTGGGGTTATGAGCAGTTTTCTTTGCCTGCCCTGTCCTACTGACATTGCTTCATTTCACACTGAGGGTTGCCACTAATAGCAGATGTTAACTTACACCAAATTTTCAGCTGTTCCAGGCCACTGTCTGAAGTACTTGCTTAGAACAGTTAATTCTGAACAAGTGCACTGGGAAAATCCAGTGCAGCTGGAAACCTGCCCCTAAATAAACCCTAGGAGAACTAATAATAGCTGAACTAAAATCCCTACCTGTCTAAACTGTTAAATTTACTGCCTTTTGGGGGGAATGACTTTGAAATATCTTCTTTTAAATGCATTTTTACTATGTCTTCACAGAAGATTGTCTGCTGGTAGGATGTAGTTCCTATGAGAGGCAGGAATAGTAATTAAGTAAACATAAAAGATCAGTGGAATGTGTGTAACAAACAAAACCAAATAAACTGACCCCCAAACAAACATTGCATTTTTTTCCAAGTTCAGGATAACTGTTAGATTACTCTGGCTTCGTTCTTCTGAATGGTAAGAAAAACTCATTTTACAAATGCTTCATTTTAGATGAATTGGAGTTCATTGACTGGGGGAAAGATAGTGATTCCACTGAGAAGCATGATGGATCAGAAAAAGATGAGAGCACAGTGGAGATATCAGACTCAGACTCCTGCACAAATCTTAATTCCCTGCCTGTCAAAGAGGAAAATCATGAGCTTTGTGAGGTGAGAAACTTTCAAATTTAAGAAACCCCTTGTAGTACTATTCTGGAGGGTACTCATAATCAGCTGAGCTTATTTCATAGAATGAACCATGTTGGAAGAGGCCTCCAAGATCATCCAGTCCAACCTATCACCCAGCCCTGTCCAGTCAGCTAGACCGTGGCACTAAGTGCCTGATCCAGTCTTGAACACCTCCAGGGACAGCGACTCCACCACCTCCTTGGGCAGCCTATTCCTGTGAAGAACAGAGGATTGTGAGAGCTTTCCTTAGATTCTCTCTCCAGAAGGAATTTCAGGGCATTTTCTTCTGACTGCCAAACCTCAAACCCAAGTAGTGGCCCACACATAGAGCTTGGTCACTGAATCGGTGGATGACTGAGGTGGGAAGGAACCTCTGGTGACAGTCTAGTCAAACCCTCTGCTCAGAGCAGGGTCAGCTAGAGCTTGTTGACCAAGAATGTCTGGTTGGCATTCAGTTTTTTCAAAAACAGATTCCACAACCTGTCTTGGTAACATACCAGTGCTTGGTCACCACCGAAGCAGAGAAGATCATTCTTGTGCTTAAAGGGCTTTTCTTGTATTTCGTTGTACACATGCAACACGATCAAGTTGGGTAGGTTTCTCACAAGAGATATGGTGACCTGGATTCTCTTCCACCCCTGGCTATTGACAGTTGATGTCCAGGTTTCCTGTAATGTATTGGATTGGGACTGATACTTGTTTTTCTTTAGTACTTTGCCACCCTGACTGTATAGAATCCAGGTACTGCGGATAGGGCATGTTCTAAGAATGCTGATGAGGGGCTGTTGAGCGTGGAGGAGACTGAAGGGGGATGGCATCAGTGCTTATCAAGAAAAAAAGGACAATTGGCAGGAGGATGGAGCCAGACTCCTCTCAGTGGTGTCCAGTGACAGCACAAGGGGCAGTGGATATAAACAGGAACACAGGAGGTTCCACATAAGCATAAGGAAAACATTCCTCACTTAGAGAGCAGGGTGTCCAGAGACGTTGTGAAGCCTGCGTCTGTGAAGTCGTTCAGAACCCACCTGAATTGTTTACTGTAGGTGACCCTGCTTTACTCAGGTGTTGGACTGGATGATCTTCAGAAGCTCCTTCCACCCCTCCTCACCCGTGAGACCCTTAGAGGAGCCTGTCGAGTGGCCAAGGGGCAGCGGCCTCCTGGCAGCAGAGGAAGCTGGGCTGGCCGAAGGGAGGGTCCGGGAGCCTTGTTCGCGCAGGACCGGACTCCGAAGCGGCTAAGGGCACACGGTACACCGGCCTGCGGGCCGGGTCGCCCTGATTCCGCTCCGTCGGGAGGCGCTAAGCCTCCGAGTCCGCGGCTCTGTGCTGCCGGCGAGGCCCCGGCAGAGGGCGCTGCAAGCCCGGGCTGCGCGGGCCCAGGTTCCCGTCCGGCGGTGGTTCTGCGCGCTGCTAGCTAGTGCCGGGACCGGCCCCGGCAGGCGGGCTGGAGGGCTGCGGCCCGCCGTGGGGATGGGGCTGAGGAGGGCTGTTAGCGGAGCGGATTAAAGCCTTGATAAAACTCATCTAGAGTCGCGTGTTGATTCTTCATTAAATGGCTGTGAGGGTGCAGATGGAGCGCGACGGAGGTCTGCTCCCCGAGGAGTGGCAGTCTCCAGCTTCCCTTTGAATGGGTCCCACGGCGGGGTCCTGCCGCCCTTCTGGAGATGCTGCCTCCCTCTACCTGCAGGATTCATAAAGTGGCTTTGGACCTAGTGCATGACGGCCTGCCAGCTGCCGTGGTCACGTCTGTACCCTGCCTTCCAGCTCACCTGCACATGACTGTCAGTACCACTTTAGTATATGTACCTTAGAGTTCAAGGGTTAGTTTAGTCTTTTTCGGGTTTGTGAAGAATCAATATAAAAAAAGTTAGGTCCTGGGCAGCAGCGCTAGAAGAGACCTCATGGTATGCATAAATCTGGGACAGCAGAACTGGGTTTTATGCAAGTACATGCAAGCAGTAAAAGTTGTTCTCCTCCTATCATATCTGAGTTGGGGAAATGCTACAAGACACCTTCATACAGTAAATGTCACTCATGAAAAGGTGTTTTTGCATGCAATCGAAAGTAATAAAGCTTTTAGCTCTTAACTAGAGCCCTTACACTACTGCAGAAGACGAGGGCATACTGGGAATCCGAGAACGCCTCTGGAACTGGGCTGCCATGCGGGGGGGAAGTTGCATGGGTGGTCAGTTTCACCAGTCAGCTTTCTTCTGGGAATGTGGTTTATGCAGGAGGGTAAATCCTCAGTGGTTGCTGTGCCTGCTGCAGTCTTTGTTTTGCTTTACTTGGGGTATGCTGATTTCCTAGGGAAAAAAATTTGCAGGCAAGCTGTTTGAGAGGTTTCCAAGAAAGAGCAGAGAGCTCTGCTCTCTATAGGAGGCCGTTAGCTGTATGAGTAGTCTTTAAAAGGACCTGTTAATTTTGTGGCCTGGTTCCTGGTGGGGGAATGGGGGGAGGAAACCCCAAATGTTGATATATGATCATTTTTGTGGTGTTTGCTAAATCTCTGAAAGCTAGTGGAGTGTGTGGATAATCAAAAGACCGAGAAATTTATTTTACCCCTCCTTCAAAATATGCCAAATACCAAGAGGTTCTGGAGGTTTAGGATTGCTGCCAAAATATCTTTATGGTAATATTTACCCATGGTAGAAGTGTACTAGGTTTCTAATGGGAAATCCCCAAGCAACTCTACAGCTTTCTTTTCTCATAGACCAATAGATCTGATTTTCAAATTGCTATTCTTCAGTGGTAATTAACTACATGGAAAGACTTCATGTGAAGTTTTGGTACAAAGATAAAACTCTTACACGTGGAGACTGTAGCTCCACACTTTACAAGTTTGGTTTATGTTCCAAGTCCCTGTGGTGTCTTTCCTATCAAGTACCCACTCTGATGTGTAAAGCTGCTTGATAGAGGATAATGAGGAAGGCAAGTTGAAGCTGGCCTTGTGGTGAGCAGCTGTTTGCTAATTTTTGGTTTCGGTTCAGTTCAGGATTTTTGGAGAAAACCTGTGCAAGATATGACATGGTCATGCTTTACGTTCCTTTGTGTATTTTCAGGGCATGAGAGAGTTATTTAATTGTTAACCTTCCTTTGACCTATAACCAGCTGAATTTTTGCTCAAGGTGATGCAGGACAAAGATCTGCAAAACCTCATTCCAGGTGATCTTATTCTGAGAGTTCTTCTGCTTTCATTTGCTTGTGGTAGATGTCTGGTTGACCTTTTTCTTGGAGATTAATGGTTAACCTTTGTTTGAGCACCATAATGTCAACTTTTTGGCATACATGGGGGTTTTTTTTGGAACAGAACTGCATAATCACCTCAAAATTGATCTGACTTATTTTCATGCATTGGTCATGGCTAGTTTTTGCTTAATTTGGGCAGAGCCCTTGACTCATGACCAGTTCTTATCACATGCAGAACTCCAGCTCATCTCTGAATTGTTTTCAACCTCTAAATGTTTCAATGCTAGGGATTACAGGAAATCAGGTTCTCTTGTAGGCAAATTTGTGTCACCTGCTCTACTGCCTCCTATACTGGGAATGGTCTCTGTCCCTGTGCACTGTATCACAGTATCACCAAGGTTGGAAGAGACCTCAAAGATCATTAAGTCCAATCCATCACCACAGACCTCAAGACCAGACCATGGCACCAAGTGCCACGTCCAAACCTGCCTTGAACACCTCCAGGGATGGTGACTCCACCACCTCCCTGGGCAGCCCATTCCAGCAGTCAATGACTCTCTCAGGCAAGAACTTTCTCCTCACCTCCAGCCTAAACTTCCCCTGGCACAGCTTGAGACTGTGTCCTCTTGTTCTGGTGCTGATTGTCTGAGAGAAGAAGGTAACCTCCTCCTGGCCACAACCACCCTTCAGGTAGTTGTAGAAAGCAAGAAGGTCTCCCCTGAGCCTCCTCTTCTCCAGGCTAAACAATCCCAGCTCCCTCAGCCTCTCTCCATAGGGCTGTGCTTGAGGCCCCTCCCCAGCCTCGTTGCCCTTCTCTGGACACGCTCAAGCACCTCAATGTCCTTCTTCAATTGAGGGGCCCAGAACTGAACACAGTCCTCAAGGTGTGGCCTAAGCAGTGCAGAGTCCAGGGGGAGAATGACCTCCCTGCTCCTGCTGGCCACACTATTCCTGATGCCACTGCATGATATCACCTTCTGTTCTGGGATCCCTCCTTAAAACACTTTCTGTAACTGAATCCCTTGAAGTAGGCCAGGATTTTTTTGCAGTATATCATGTTGTTATTTCTTAGAGTATGGTCTTTTTTTTTGTCCTGTGTGTTAAATCTATTTATCAGTTTCTGGTGAGCATTCAGATTTGCTTGCTTTGTATGCAGTGCAAGTGACATTTATTCCAAAATAGTGTAAAGAGAATTTTTCACCCTTTGTACTGCTGATATGTAGGAGTTAGTCTCCCCTACTTGCTGTGCAGCATTAATAAAGACTAAGTGATTATAGCAGACGCTTTCTATTGCAGTGCATGCTAACAATCTTGTCCACAGATCTTAACTTCTAATTTGGCTGAAAATTAATCAAAAAACCAAGTGGTTAAGGGCCTATTTCCTTTAAATAGAGAATGTAAGTATCCCTGAAGTGTCTTGCTGTATGTTGATAAGACAACTGAAAAAGACTTGCCATATTTAGTTTCAAAACTCTGTTAAATGGATCACCACTGGATTCCTAGCTCTCTGTGCTGCAGTGTGTGTATGCTGACACTGGGTAATCTGATGTGATGTTGAATCTTGTGCAAAAATCATTGTAATGCTGTGCAAAGGGTTGATTTTGGGGGTTTCCCTGAGTGAAGAATGTATTACTTGAAGTCCTTGCGAATGGATGTAGGATGTATTTCTTTTTATCCGAGCCCTTCTCATCTGTCAGAAGGAGCTGCCCAGGGAGGTGCTTGAGTCACCAATCCTGGATACTTTTAAAGGTTGTTTGGATGTGGTGCTTGGGCTATGGTTTAGGGTGAATCTTGCAGAGTAGGGTTATTGGTTGGACTTGGTGATCCTGAGGGGCTTTACCAACCTGGATGTTTCTGTGGTTCTGTGAAATAAGGTTCACTCATTTGCTTAGTTCATGGATTTATTACTGTCTTTTAACTTTTGCTTTTTAAAAAAACTCAAACTCTGCCCATCTGTGGTATTACACTGAAGAGGATTCAACATCTCTAATGAAATTCTGAAGTGATCACTTGAAAAATGAGTATGCCAAGATTTTACAGTTATTTCTGGGCCTGCTTTGTGTCCTTGATCTCTTGATCCATTCTAATGATAATTATAACTATTATTGGCTTGGTAATTAGAATTGAGTCTAGAACTATTGTTGTGTAACAGAATTTAAAATAGGTTATCTCAAGGTAGGGAGTCATTATTATGGCAAATGGAATTTGTGTCATCCTATCAAACTGATGACTTCACGCTGACAAGGGGTGATGGTACGACCATGTTATTGCAAGCACTTACTTTTGTCACTCAGCTTATTAGGATCTATGCAAGAATGCTTCTAAATACTTCTACTTCATAGAATAATTCAGGTTGGAACTTCAGAATGTGTCCAGCCTGCACAAAGCAGGCTCAGGTGCAAGGTCAGACAAAGTTGCTTAGGGCTTTATCCAATTCGATCTTGCAGACAGCATAAGCAATCAGGGCAATATCATTCTTCCCTCCCTGTCTCTTTCCTCCTTGTCTTCTCCATAACTGGAACTTTACCTTGCTGAATTAATCTGGTCTCTCCTAGCAGAGCTCTTCAGGTGGGCTCTTTGAATCAAAAGACAGTAAATCAGGAGTGGTACAGAAACAGATGCCTTTTGCATTCATATTGGCCAGGTGGAAAGATTTGTAACTGAGCTACTGGACAAAACTGAACTTGTGCACGAACTTCTTTCTTCCAGATCTGCAGGGATGTCTCTGCATCTTCTGATCCAGAAGTCAAGCTTTGAAGCTTAGTCACAGGCAATAGTTTCCCTCTCAACTTTGTTTCCATGATTTGTTCAGATTATCAGAATAGGAAACAGCCTGTGTCTGAGTGGACTGTGGCTGTCTGCCTTGTAACTGACCTCTCTTAAGTCTCCAGTTACCTACTGTTAATTTAAAATCAGGATTGAAGACATTAGTTCATCTAGTATCTAAATGGCTCAGATGTTCCTTGCTTTGGTGATTCTTGGGAAGACTTTTCTTTATAATTCTGAGGCAGGAGTTCAAATCTCAGTGTAGGTGAAGGGACTCATTATCCTCCTCAGGAAGGATGCAGTCAGTCAAACGAGTGTCTTCGCATTCATTTAGTGTCTTTTTAGTGATGTAGAAAAAAATTAAAGTCCTTGGTGACTGTTTTGAAGGAAATTTCTTTAATCACAGTTGTCAGACTTCACTTCCAGGTGCTTGTGTGTGTGTATCCTCTTGCAGGTGATCCTGAGCTTCAGTGAGGCAGCTGTGCTTTGTGTCTCCTTTGTGAAATTCCCTGGATGTTTTATTAGCTAAGTATAGCAGGCTCCTGTGTACCACATCCTGGGTATACAAAATCTGATGGATCACAGGAGCTACCACAGTGACCTAAACAGACTTCAGACCTTGCTGCCTTGTGCTGTCATTCCCAGGCTGTATTTTTCCATTTGAAATGCTGGGCTGTGTGCTGCTAATCCAGCCCCTCTGCTTTGTTTAACCTAAGGCTTCAGCTGAGCCCCATTTTGTTTCTTGCACAGCTCTGGAGAGCAACAACTTTAAGTGCAGCTGACAGCATGGCTATCTTGGCATCCACCTATTGAATGCCTCCTTCTTTACTGTCTTTCCCTCCTCCTCCTCCTCCTCACATTTGCCTGGTCTTTCAAACAGGATTCAAGTGGCCTGTGTGAGTTTTCCTGCAGCTGCATGCCACAGGAGGCATCTGCCTTTCCTCGGGTCAGGCACCTCTCGGCTTGATTCACAGCACTGCAGAGGGTCTGCAGCACTACCGGGAGAACCAAAGCAGTCTGTGCTTACCCTGTTAAGGCCCTGACCTCCACCTGGAAAGGTGAAGTAAATAAAAAGGCTGTGTCTCCAGTTAGTAAGCTTCCTGGTGCTGCAGCAGAGGCTGTGGGAAACAGCAGAGCATGCACTACTGGGAGTGTAATGATCTCATCTGAAAAGAGACACAGGATAAAGCCAGAGGAGTTAACATTTATAGGAAGTTGAAGGCTTTTGCCTTGTTTCCCCACCTCTGAGCCGTTCTGTTTGCCATTACAGGTAATTTGCTAATAGTTCTGGATGCTGCAAGTAGCTGTGAGGACAGTGAGAAAGTGTCCAGCTTTGTCTTCCAAACTGGTTCCTAAAGATGTCTCTCTGGACTGGCAGAGGGGAGATTGAGACTGGATGTTAGGAGGAAGTTCTTTGCAGTGAAGATGGTGAGGCACTGGCAGAGGTTGCCCAAGGAAGTTGTGGCTGCTCCCTCCCTGGAGGTGTTCAAGGGCAGGTTGGATGAGGCCTTGAGTGAGCTGTACTAGTGGGAGGTGTCCTGCATATGGCAGGGGTTGGAACTAGATGATCCTTGAGGTCCCTTCCAGCCTTAGCATTCTATGATTCCATGACTCCTCAGGCCAAATAGGAGGGAAGATTGGTTTGAATTTGTGTGAAATCTTTTTTGAAGGTAATGGTAGAAGTTCTACTGGAATACATAGGAGCAGGCTTAATAATTTTTTGTTCTGATAAATGCACTTTCTAAATACTGTGGTTCTGGAAGGAGAACAGAACAGAGTAGATTGACTAATGGCTTGGATTCTCTAAAAGCCTTTAATCAAATATTTCTTTGTGGATTGTCACTTTGCTTTACAAATTTTATGATCTTTTAGTGGCTGGTTCTGTTTCCCATCGTGCCAGTTCATTGAGCCAAGCAAAGGGCTGAACATACTGGAGGAAAACTAAATACGCTTTTATCACCAGGCATATTTGTTGCATCCTGTGATGAAGAAAATACATTTCACATCCTTTTAAGGTGCCTTGTTGCTGCTGACACCAGTACACACATTTGTACTGTGTGCAGTTCTGGAGCCCTCAGCACAGGAAGGACATGGAAGTGTTTGAGCTGGTCCAGAGGAGGCCACGAGGATGATCAGAGGGCTGCAGCAGTTCTGCTATGAGGACAGACTGAGAGAGTTGGGGCTCTGCAGCCTGGAGAAGAGAAGGCTTTGAGGAGACATTTTAGTAGCCTTCCAGGATCTGAAGGGGGCCTACAGGAAGGCTGGGGAGGGACTATTGACAAGGTCTTGCAATGACAGCACGAGGAGTAATGGTTTTAAACTGGCAGAGGGGAGATTGAAACTGGATGTTAGGAGGAAGTTGTTTGCAGTGAGGGTGGTGAGACACTGGCACAGGTTGCCCAGGGAGGTTGTGGCTGCTCCCTCCCTGGAGGTGTTCAAGGCCAGGCTGGATGAGGCCTTGAGTGACCTGTGCTAGTGGGAGGTGTCCCTGCCTATGGCAGGGGGTTGTAACTAGATGATCCTTGAGGTCCCTTCCAACCTTACCATTCTATGATTCTATGATCTTTTCACAAGTGAACCTTGCTGGTCTATCTGGGAAAAATGCATCTGTAATGCTGCTTATAGAATGGCCATTAGATAGGGTATTTAAATGCCCAAGGTTAATGTTCATTTCCTGGTAAATCAGGTAAAACATGAAGTGTAGCAGAATCATCCAACTATCCCTGTACTTCAGTTTCATCTTAGGAGTTCGTCACTCTGCTGAAACAGAACTGTTCCTTTGTGGTAAAGTTTAGTGTGTCTTGGCTCTTTCTGGAATCTCCTGAATTGTGACTATCTGGAAATAAATTTAGAGTGCTCTAAATAGAGGAAGAGCAAAGTTTAGAAACTATTCTGCGCTGTGAGGTTTTTAAAACCCCCTGAGTTTTTTGCAGTTTGTTTCTCCCTCTTGAATGGATGAAGCTCTTGTATATCTGTGCTTGTCTTTATCTGGCATGGAGGAAGGCAGCTTTGTGGGGGTTTTGTTTGTTTGGTTTTGTGGCTGTTTTTAAGTCCTGCCACTATCTTTTGCATGCAAAGAATGCAGTTTGGTATGGTATGGGGGGCAGGACAGGACATTTGTTGCCACTGCAATGTGGACCTGTGTTGGATAGATAAGAGAAGTAAATGGGGGTAGAACAAATGGAATAAAGTGGAGATATTTATAATAAAACATAAGACATTCGGGTGTGAGAACTTCTGTTGGGCAGGGGTTTGGCTTTCTTGGGGACAATGAGGTGGGGTGAAATCCCAGTGTTTCTCATATCCAGTTTGGCAGGGTCTGTCTCATGTTCTGTTGCTCTTGCTTTGTGATAAACAGTTTCTAGACAAATGTCTGAATCATCTGTAGATGACAATCCAGATTTACAGTTCTTTTGTTATCAGGACACTTGCATTCCAGGCTAATAAGCCTAGTGATGGATTAACCCTTTCTGTGGAGATGGTCTCTAGTGATGGGGTAAAACTCCGTAGCTGTAACATGTTAAAGAAGATTTTGTGTGCTCTGCAAGAATCTGTTAGCACACTCCTGTATATGCCAGCTGTATACAACCTCTCTTGCCTTTTTATTTTTTTTCCTTTTAATGCATCATTTTTTGCCTTCAGAGCAGGGTAGCAGCCTTGACTACTTCATGGTTTTATCTTTGTCCTTGATCTCTCTGGAAATGTGCTCGTGAATTGTGACTAGTGGGAGAAATATCACTTGAAGTAACAACTTCATTATTCCCAACTCACAGCTTTATTATTCCCACTTCCTGGATACATGAAGAAGCTGTTGCCACCTGGCTGATTCAGTCCCAGCATAGTGGCATACTTTTTGACTCAGTCCCAGTCATTCTCCTCCCACTCTGTCTCCTCTTTCCAGCACGGTCACTATTTCACTCCCTTGTCCCCATTCACCCTCACCTGGTCATTGCTTGGTCTCAATTCTCCAGGTCTCTTGCCTAATACAACTGCTTAATTGTGTGCTACCAAATGTTCTCACCTGGATGCAGCTCTACAGACATGGTGGCTACAGCAACTCCTCACATGCAGTGTCTCACCAGCATGGTGCTGTTGTGCCATCCTCTGGGATTCTGCACACAGCTCTACTTCTCTACGTGTATTTTTCTCATCATTACCCTGGTGGAAGAAAGCTCTGTTCTCCTTTTGTAGGAATCTTGATGGGGCTGCTGGGGAGTTTGGTGTTTCTGAGAGATGATGATTTGTTGGTATTTTGCAGACACCTTGATAGCTTTTTGTTCATGGGAAAGGGACAGCTGAAGTGAGGGAATCAGACTGGAATTGTCTGCTTGTGAAGGTGCAAACATGATGGGTAGAGCAACTTCACCCTGATATAAAATAGCCATGGATGAGAAGGGTTGAGGTTTGTTCTGGGGTTTAAATATGCTAAAAAGCTGGTAAAACACTGCAGTTGAAAAAATTTGTTAAGTTAGCATTTCAGTTGTGCTTATGAATAGTATTTTTCATCCTCCTATGCACAAACCCCCTACCCCTGCAGTGTAACTAGAAAAACCTAAGAGCAAGTTGGTAAGAGTGATTAGGGATTTGGGATATTTAATGGAAGAGGGAAAATTCCATAGAATAGAAACCTTCATTCTCAAAAAGGTGGCTGTGGAGAGGACATGAAAAGAAACCCATTGAATCATGAACAGATAGGGAGAGGTAAACAGAATGACTAGAGACTGCATGACTAAGAGACATCAAGTGAAACTAGCAGGTTGATTCAACATAAAAAGAAGATTGTTCATCCCACTGTATGAGCTGTGGAGCTCCTTGCCACAGGATGATATATAGATGCTCAAAGATTACATGGGTTCAAAACTAACTGGACACAAACTCATAGAAGACAGATCTGTTAGGGATTAAATACAAAGATCTTGCCTCTGGTTGAAGCCACAAACTGGAATCAGGGAGACTGTTCTGTGGCAGCATTGCCACATGCTTGTCCTGTTTTAAACTCTTTCCACAAACATCTGACAGTAATTATTGTTGGAGACAAAAGTAAGGGGCTGGACTGATCCTTGGTAGATTGCCCTACAGCTATTCCATGTTTGTGCTGTGGGCTTTTCAACATGTATGAATTTTGTCCCCTTCCTGTTACCACCCTCAGTGTGTTTTCTGCAGAGCAATTGAGAAGTCACATACCAAGACTATGTTTCAGATGCACAGATTGGATTTGATTGGAAGGGGTCCTCAGAGGTCATCTTGTCCAACTCCCCTGCAGTGAGCAGAGGCACTTCCAACTAGATCAGGCTGCCCAGGACCATGTCAAGTCTGAGCTTGAATGCCTCTAGGGACGGGGCCTCACCAACATCCCTGGGCAACCTGTCCTAGTATTTTAGCACTCTCATTGTAAATTCTTCCTAATGTCCAGCCCAAATCTACCCTGCTCCAGTTTCAAACCAAAGAGGCTCCATTGCCTCTTGTACTGTCACTACAGTTGATCCCAGCATGGTGCAGTGCAGTGGTAGTAGCTGTGGCAGCTGTAGGGCAAGCATCACATTTCCTTTCTATTCTTTGCAGACAAGCAGAGGGAAAAGTTAACAATATTGCAGACAGTAATGTAACAGTTTCACAGAGCCACTTGTATATTCAGATCATATAGCTGGATGCCAGGAGACTTCAGTGGGGAGCTTTAGCTAATGTGTTCCTCCTTGCAGGACTCATCCTTGTAATGTAAGGTACCTGTGGTGTGATGGGAAGATAGAAGAGATTTTTGTATGGTGTTTGCTTAGTGATTTAGAAAAGAAAGGTCAAGGCAGCTCTTTGCAGTGATAGATTAATCAGCTTCAACCTGTAGTTACTGGAGGAGGTATGGAGAGACAGATGTGGTGGTGTTGTCTTACATAGCTTGTGGTGAATTAGCAAATAACAGGCCATGTAGACTTTTCCAAGGGTGCAAATTTAGGACAAGGAAATAAAATAAGGCATACCTGCCACTCTCATGTGCCTAAAAAACAGAGAGCTGGACAGCAGATAAGGTTGTCAGTTTAAACAACAACAAAATTAATGTTTTTACAAGAAACAACTCAAAACAATGCAGGAGGGTGATTATTCCCATCCACTTTTTAACCTTTAGAGGCACCTGAGTCTCATTTTCCGAGTTGTTTCCCTGCAAACAGCAGAGTTAGATTTGTTTCTTACAATATTTTTGACTTGCAGCTTACTTAAATCATAAGTAAAAGGTTCTGTGATTGTTTTTCTTTTCTGTAAGAGCATTTAGTTGTCAAAAAGCAGGCAGAGGAGTTTTTTCTGGAGGGAAAGAAGTATAGTGGGTATTGCAGAAGGGCAGAGAATTCTTTTTTTATATGACCTTACAATTGTACATAAATTATTGCCAAGCATGTCAGTGAATTCATAAATCTAAAGAGTGTGGAGAAGGAACCAGGTCTGGGAAAATATCTGGTTTGGTTTCTTCAATGTCAAAGGGGGAAAAAAAAGTCACTGAAAAAGGCGAATGCATCACCTTAGATAATGAAGATGAATTGATTCATCACTTTTGTATGAGTCTTAAGTGGAAAATATTACTCATCTCTTTGTTTCCCATCGTGGGAATATGCTACTAAGTATAAATGTTTAAGTTAATTACCATTGTGGTTCATTGTGAGTAAATTGGAAGAAATACCTGAGGAAATGGAGAGGAAAATTAGAACACGATTTTATGCGGTACTGAGAGGCAGCATAACTCCTGTGCCACTCTTCTGTGGTACAGGACACTTTTTGAGGCCAAGAGTGGCAGTGAGATTTAAAGGAGGATGTTATACCATATAATTAATATGTACTCTACATAATTTTTTTGTTATGTGCATGCCTTTGCTACTACCTTGAGCATTCTCAGGTTGACATTTCTGCATGTTTAATGCAGAAGCTGCTTATGTGTCATGACTTCAAAACGTTGTTAGTGAAGAAGCAAAACTTCTTGACTTCTCTGCATGCAAATTGCACTTTTTTGTTTGTTTGGTGGTTGTTGTTGTTTTAATGCTAGTCAGCCATTGCTTCATTGCCATCAGTTAATTTGTAATAATTTTGGAAGGTGGTAGAAGTTTTCTGTTGGGCTTGCATACCCAGACATTCTGAGCAGTCAGAAGTTATAATATAGTCATAATTCTTGTCATCATCACTGGGCTGGAGAAGTAAGACTACTGTGATATAATGTGTGGTGGTTTCTTCTCACATCTTGAGCAGGGAGGCATGATTTAAGAGACCACTGAATGCTAATTTCTGCTGCTTTGTTACTATGCATATTTTAAATGGAAGAACAGCAAATGGATTTAATTTTTATGGGATTTGCAGCCAGTAGATCATAAAAATTCTCCATCTGCTTGTTTGCAGCACTGTACTCTCCTTTTTAGAAGATGATGATTATGCAGCTTATGTGTTTTCCTGAACTGGAATGAACTGGAATTGAATGAATGAAATGTTCTGAAGGAGATTCAAACATGTTGGTAGTATTGTAGGGTTTAACTGCAAGAAAAGTACCATTCAGTGGTTTCTTTCCTCCAGCACTATGCCTTTTCCAAATGTGCTTTGTTTCTCAGGCTCTTCAGCTGGCACAAAGTCATTGAACAGAGGTTGCTGCTTTTTGCATTTTTGGTACAGGTCTCAGCATAACACTCCTCAGCTTGTCTGAGGCTTTTTTAGGTGCTGCACCAACAGTAAACCACAACTGTATTGGGAACAGGTGACCCACCTGTGGTCCCTTCCAATTACTTTCCTTGCTGACATTAAGAAGCTGGACAATGTTAGCAGACTTATGCAGTGTTTGGTTTAAAAGTGATTGTGCAGTTTGTTTGTTTTCTGGAGAAAAATCCACTAAGCTGAAAAAAATCAGCTGATGGTCCTCTGGGAAGTTCTACAGTTGCAGATCACTTTTGTCTGAAGCAGTGTTATCAGGGAAGAAGTATTCCCTTGCTTAGTACTTCTTTACTTTGTGCATCTCATATAGACCATCCATCAGATAAGATGGAGTTCAAGTCTCTGGCCTGACTTTTCTTGCTGTTCTTACTTTATTTCCTTGATCTCTACAACTTTTTAACTGCAGCTTTATTGTACATTTAAGTTCTCTGCTTCCAGAATCTCATTGGTATGTTATCTCCTGTGGCATTACAACAATGTTTATGGATTAAAGCAAAAGGAAGTTCTGGTTTGCTGTTTACATCTGAAAAGTTGAGTGAAGAGGTTGCTCCTCTTCTGATAGATTACTTCTGTTTAGTGAAACTGAAAATTCGTATCTGAGGCCTCAATCTCTCTGGCAGATGTTAGTCCCAATATGTTCAGTTTCTGAAAAGAAGACTGCTTTAATTTTTTGCTAGCTTGAACTAGACTAATTGCATGTGTAAAAATAGAAACAAACTGTGCTAGAATAGGAATTAGTTGTTTTTATGAGCTTGCTATGTAGTGCTGTAAAGAGAGGAAGTTATGCTGTGGAAAATCAGTACCTGCTAAAACTTAAACCACACGGAGGACAAACCAAGGCATAACAAAGTGGAAACATAAAAGTGAAGTGAACAAGGTGACAGTTACTGATAGGAAAGGGTTTTAAAAAGTGAGAATGAAATTAAGGCTGAAATTTTATTTAGATGAGCTGTGAGTACAAATCTGTTCCAGCGTTTTGAAACTCTGTAGAATCCAGAAGCCTGATGGGTTGTAAGACGTTGTTGCTGTGGTTAAAATGTGGTCAGGACCAGTGTGTGCATTTGTTTTTAGAAAAATACATCAACCTGCACTAGGTTTTGAAAAAGAAAACATACACACACTCCTCCCAGCCCTCAGCTGGGATTAGTAAAAATAAAACCAAGTAGTCTAGAAATATGCTCTCACATGTAGCTGGCAATGAACATCTCTTTCACTGCAAACAGCAATAACTTGTAATTAATAAACTAAAAGGTCTTGAGTTCCCTGTGCATAGTCAGGTGCAATTTGTCTGCCTCTGTCTGCATTTATTGTGACCACAGATCACGTCAGTCCGGTTGTGTTGCCCTGTAGGTAGCCAGACATTTTTTTCCTTTCACCTATTTTCTGTGCTTTTCATCTGGTAATAAGTCACTTCCAGACTCAAATGGTATGAGGACTGACAGATCAGGTGTTATAAAACAGCAATAAAAATTAAAATGCTTTGACTTTAAATATTGCAGAAGCTCTAATGCAACACTAACCTAGTTCTGGCATTATCCCAGTTTTACTCACCTGTGGATATGATTTGTATCTCTCATCTGCTGTTGCACTTCCTGCTCCTCTGAAGTCATGTTTCTTTGTTGCTTCTGCACCTAACAGCTCAGTCTTGTTTTGGATGTGTCCTAGATTCTCTTCTCTGACCTTCTAAATGAAAATTTTTAACTATTTAAAAATAGGGGAGAGGAAAGCAGGCAAACATGATAGGTTGTCAGGTTCTGCAACATTACTGACAGAAGTGCTCTTCACTTTGTTAGCAGATGACCCAACTCTCAGCTTAACTTGACATCTTAAGGGAGCTACAAGGTATTGCTGTTCTGCAGTGTCTGACTCTTGTTTACAGTTGTTTTTAAGGAGGGTTTTTTTCTTAAATACAATTGTCTGGTTGTATTTATTTAAGAAAATAAATGTATTCTTGCATCTAGACTTTTTTTTTTTTTCTCCCCCTTCCTATCTGGCAGATATGTAACTAGCTGGAGGTGTGTGCTGTTGTGCTTGCTTTCATATGTATATAGTATAGATGCACTTATGGCTCAGGATTCAACTATGCTTTCAAAATGGGGCTTCACCGCTAAAATTGTTGTTGGACAGGTGGTCTTTTATGTTAAAACAATGTGCTGAAGTTAAAAGCTTTGATTCAAACACTGTGTACTAAAGTCAGGGGATGTATTACTCTGGTTTTGATCCTGCTGCAGCAAATTCATAGATTCATGGAAGGGATTTTAGAGATCCACCTAGTTCCAACACCCCCACGATGGGCAGGGATACCTTCCACTAGGCCAGGTTGCTCAAGGCATCATCCAGCCTGCTCTTGAATCAGTTGAGATGCTCTAAACCACAAAGGAAAGTATTCCAGGACTTAGCAAACTGAAATCCCTCATGCTGCAGAGAGAAGTGGTGCTCTAGGAGAAGGGCAGTGGAGCACAGGCCCTGGTAGCTTTTGTGTTCAGCTGAGAAATAGGAGGACTTGTTGCTTTATCTTTTAATTTTAAGAGACCCCAAACTTTTTTTTCCTTTACACATCTAATTCAGAGTCTGGAAAGGTGTAAGGACAAACCGTCCTACATATGCAATACAAACTTAATCTTGCCCTGTTGGAGCCTTTGCTTAGAGGCTGAAAGCCAGGCTGCCTGTTAGGCAGACAAGTAGCCTGCATGATTGCGGTAAGTGTGTCACATCCTGCCCTCAACTTTGCCCTCCTTGGAGGCTCTGGCAGTCTCCCTGTGGTTTGCCCACTAGCCAGCTGGGAGTGGCTCGAGAAAACTTCTCGAACCTGTGGATCTGGTTCTCGAGCAAACTTTCAGACTTAACAGTATCTTGGTGCTGCTTGCCAAGCTCAATTAGGAGCGAGGGTACGGGGGCAGGCTTTCAAAGTTTGGCAGAGAACTCACCTGTAATTTTGAGACAAATGCAATTGGGTGTATACAAAGCCTGTTGTGTGGGGATCACTGTGGGTTTTGTTCTCCTTAACATGGGTGTATACAAAGCATGTTGTGTGGGGATCAGTGTGGGTTTTGTTCTCCTTAACAACCCAGTAAACTCCGTTGTAAACAGGAGGCTGCTTCCCTCTTCTGTGAAAATCTTCTCCCAGTTTCCAGTGCAGGAGCAGTGTTTCTGGCTGTGCATGCAGGGTAGCCGGCAGGGAACTGCTTTGCCATCAGATCGATATTGTGTGAATGCCACTGCATCTTGGTTAAAATAAATATGAACTGCTCCTTCCTTAGGGGATTTTAAAGTTAACCCATCAAGTTATGGCATGCAGTTGGAAATTTACCTGTCTTGATATGACTTCTGTCATCTGTGTCCTCATCAGCACACATCGTGTATACTACTTGTTTGAATGCCTTTTTGCCCTGTGACTTGCCTAACTCTGAATTCACTTGAACTCTGCTACCTATTTAAGGGCCTCTTTGATCCAGAACCTGACCATAGAAAAAGAAGATTAGAAATTACCTCCACTGTTGTTTCTCTTGCTCTGTGAAAATTATCACTTGTATAGGCTTGTATCAAATGCTCATTACTTGTTTATAGAGCTTTATAAATTGTTTATTCTTAAGCTAGTCCCTTACTCTACGTTTGTCCTGATCAACATTTGTGGTTTATGTTGTTGTTTTCCATATATGAATGTGTCCTTGGTGTATCTCATAAAAGCAAAAGAAAATGGTGTAAGAATTGAATTGTATTTTTTCTTGTAAGAGACCCCCCCCAACTTTTTCTTCCTTTACACATCTAATTCAGAGTCTGGAAGGGTGTAAGGACAAACTGTCTTGATGACTGCATATGCAATACAAACTTAATCTTGCTCTAGGATGCAGTTAGTGAGAAAATGGCATTTTGAACATCAAAAAAGCAAAACATTCACAAAACATCAAATGCATAACTTTTCTCTTTTCACCCTTGGGGTATTAAAGCACTGCTACAGTATTGGAGATACTACTGTTTCAGTTTAGAAGACATAAGCAAGGTTCTGGCTGGCAGAAAATTACTTTTGAAAGGATTTTCTGTGATATTAAACAGGGACTACTGAAAGGGCCTAATTGCTTCCTGTACAAGTTTTATTGTCTCTTTGGTTAGCAGATAGTTTATTTCTACGGTCTTAATTGAAGTTTGCAGTGTGCATAATAGTCAAGGTGAGAAATAATCAGCAGGACTTTCATGTGTAACATAAGCTCCTGATGCTGGAAGGATTGACCAAAGATGTGGATTCTCTCCTAGATGTGTGTGCTGTGTGTCTCAGGCAATCTGTAACTAGACAGAAATGTTTCAGCTGATGGATGAAGGGTAGTGGAGTGCTGGATCAGCTGTTAACTGATGTAGCTTTTCAGGTTTGCACAGATACGGTGGAAGCAGCTTCAGGGGTCTGTCCATACAGGGAACAGGTTTGCCTTACTCTCCTTTGTGTTCCTTTAAGTGTGTTGGACTGTTGTAGGACAAGGATATGTGTACAGAAGGATGAAACTGGATTCATCTCCCTGCCAGCATGGCTGATGGCCTGACTGGAAGGTACTCCTGGAGGCTTGCATGGTCAGGACATTTATGGTGTTGTGAGTGGCAGGTGTGGGCCCTTAAAGATGCCTGGGAAGAGCCATCTCCGCAGGTACCTGTGAGATGGTTTTGATCCTGCATCTGCAGATGTTAAATGTCACTGAAGAGGAGGGTAGGACATCAGAGAGAAGAGGTGACAGGTGGGAGAAGGAAAAGAGAGGTGAGGCTAGGCTTTGTAGAGAGGGAGGCAGAGTGGGAGTCCTGGAGGGAGGAAATGCAGAAACAGGAGATAACAGCTACATGATACATGGAGGAAGTGCATCAAGTTCATGGTTCATGCAGTTTATTTTGCTTGTCCTCCTTCTACTTGTTTGCTTTTAACCCCATGACAGTGCTAACATAATCCACTTGTGAATGACATAACTGTACAAACCATCATCCCCCGTGGAAGCCTTGCGTGAGCTGCCTGCCGCCTTGCCTCGGCGCTCAGGCCGGGCGAGGAAGTGAGTCAGGGGCAGCCCTGGCACAGCAGCCCTGGCACAGCAGCCACTGCCTGCCCTCACTGCCTGGCTGAGCACTGCACTGGAATTTTCCAGGTAGGGCACAGATGGAGGTGAGAGGGAGAGCGTGTGGGACAGGATCTGGAGAGGGAAGGGCTCCTCCTGCGGAGAGCTGCCCATGTGCCCTGCTTCTGCTGACACTAAGTGGTACAAATAAATCAGGGAAAAATGCAACAGATACGTGAAAATGTCTAATGTTGTCTTGGTGTTTTATTACCTTTTCATTACCATTTTTCTTTATTAAATTGAAACATAGACTGACTTTTTTTTTTTTTTTTTTTCACTTCTCTCTCTCTCCAGCGTGGATTTCAACACATTTTTGTGTGGGTGCCAGGAACACTGTGTTCTGTTAAGTCACAGAGTGACGTAGGGTGCTGGATGGCTGCCAACCTGGGTCAAGTTCATTCAAATAAGTTTCAGTGGCAGCCCTTGCTGCCTGAGCCTTGTCAGTCCTGCCTTTGCATGGTAGGTGGCTCTGTTGTGTTAAGTTTTCAAAGAGCTTGGGATTTCAGGGCTTGAAGTTTTAAAGGCTTTGGAAATCTTCTTTAGTGTTTGCGGAAGGATTAGAAAACCCAAAACCAAACAAAAAAACAAAACCCCAAACCTGAAGCCCAACCTCATATGAGTCTGTGAGGAGAGAAAGGGAGATGGCCATGGATTTACTGAGCAGAGCAAGGTCCACAGGTTGTAGCACTGTTGTAGTCTGCCCACTGACTGTGACTCTTGTCCTTGAGATGGCTTTTAATCATAGTGTGCACACTTTGTCTTTAAAGCAGGACTACTCCTCAGGTTCCAGTGACAAAATCCCACTTGTGACAAAAGAGGAGAAATGCCACAATGTGTGAAAGGATCAGGGCTGTGCTAGGTTAATCACTTCCCTATCCTACAGGATTTTGTGTTTTGCTCTCTTAGTCCTGGAGCTTTGTACTGCTCTTAAAACCTCGTTAAGTAAAGATATTTTATTCTCCAGCGTCCAGGATTGTCCCCATGTCATGGTGTTGAAAAGTCAGACTGGTTTTCTTGGTCTCTTTATTCCAGCTTCCCTGTCAGGGGACTGTGTTGTTGCTACTTTGCATAGTAGCATACTTTTCCTTCCTGTAACCCTACCAGAAATCACACTAGATCCCCTCCCCTTCACTTCCAGTAACTGCTCTGTGAGCAATAATTTTGGAACTGCTGGCAAAATAAGAGTCTTTGACAGGCTTGTAAAGTCCTTATGACAGGATAGGAGTTACAAAGCCAGAGACATCACTAAGTGGTCTCTAAGACAACTGCTGATATTTTAGTATTTGATGAGAAACCCATTCTTCCCCTTCCCTTCTAGGATATATATATTTTTAATTAAGAAAGAGATCCCTGGGAAAACTTGGTGTTTCCAGAGAGAGGTGATTTAGTTTCGAAGAGAGCAGAGAAGTGAATTTACAAGTCATGATTTAGATCTGTTTAAACCATCTCTGACTTGGAGAGGTTGGCCATCTTATTTTTATTCTTTTTAGCTGTGCACCAAGTTTCTAGGTCTTGGCTCACTTGATGTTTGGCTTTTAAGGGAGAGAAACATAGTAGTGTCAGGTTCCCATGATTCAACACCCACTCCTGAGTTACCTGTTGGTGCTTGCTGGCTTATCTTCTCTGTGTGGGAGAGTGGAGGATGATCAGATTGGTGTTCATCACTAGGTGTCACTCACTTGCAATTACTTAAAGTATGTTTCAGGGCAGAATTAAAAGAAACAAAACTCTCTTCCTTCCTACCTAACTCAGACTGAGTATGGGAGGGAGGGGGAAGAAAATGATGTGAAATGTGGAAAAGATTTTTTTTATTTTCCCCCATCCTTCTTTCCCATAGAACTGTTGTATGTGGTGTTTGGTAGTTGTATGGCTTTATAGTATATCTTGACCTGTGTTTTTTTTTCCTTTTACAGTTCTGTATAGTTTCAGTGATGCTTTCCTCCTTTTGCCAAGTGTGTAAAAACTTAGCAGGTAGCACTGTAAAAGGTCTGAAAATGTAGCTTAAGGGAGGTGCAATGGTGGAACTGTGGGGTCACTTGAGAGTTGAAAAAAACAGAGATGACAGGACTCATGAAATTGTTCTTGACCGCTGAGCTATGTTGGGCAGGGGATGGTGGTTAACTGTGCACGTATAAAGATGATTTATACTTCTGTTATCTAACAAATTATGTGGAATGTGGTGCCTCAGCTGGGCCCTGGTCAGTCATCTCCCTCATCAAGCGATTGCTGTGGGCAATGTGCGTTCAGTTCTGGAACTACAGAGTATTTCAAAATTCCAACACCAGTGTTGAAAAAATCAGTGGGAGAGGAGGAAGGTTAAGCAGTAAAACTCAATTGGTTTGTTTAAAAATGTGGAATGCACACCAAATGCTCTAAATACTTTGTTGCAGAATGAGTTTCCAGAGTGTATAATTGTCCGTGTGGATAACTGGAAACTTTGTCTCCTGCATATTGTGCTCTCCTCCTTTTTAACTTGAAATGTCATGTGCCTTTTGTCCAAGCTGGTTTCATCGTTTGATCTGGGGGCTGGACCTGCTGTGGATCGAGATGTTGAATAGACCCTGCTTCCCCTTCTCCAGGTTCAAGTGAACTAGCTGTGTGTGGCCTGAATTAGTCTTCTCAGGCAACTGAACCTCCTGCAGGGTCTGCAGGCACCTCTCACTGGGAACGGATCTCTAAGTGGTGTTACATGTGGGCATAGAGTGTCAGCAGAAATCTGCTGAAAACCTGAAGCTTGCCTATTGTCTTTTTTCTCTTTCACCTTCTCACCTGTGTAACCAGAAGTGTTAGTTTAAAAGGTATATACAGAAACTGCCTTCCCTCATGTTATTCCTGAATAGTGGTGGCTATTTGAGATTAACTTCTTTCTCTGTGAAAGGTGACCTCAGCCAAGGAAACCCCTCTGTGCTGGCAAGGACAAGAATTCCTGTGGACATGGAGTGATTATTTACTGAGCAAATGGAGTGAGACTGTTTTAGGGTTGAAAATACACTGAGAAGAGAAGGAAAAGACTTCTGTTTTGTGCTGAGAAAGAGGGGTAGGCTGGCACTAACAATCTATGGAGTGTGTATGTGGATACCCATAGAAGTTATGTGCTGTCTAAATGAGTAAATCTCTTGAGCTCAGTGTCAGACCTCGTGTTTGCAGTGTCTTTGCTCATATTTGGGCCATAAAAGCAGTATGAATTTCATATGCCAGTTGAGAAGAAAACAGGCAGCCTCCACTGATACCTGCAGAGATATGACAGAACTCTTAATCATAAGATTTAGTTTCCCTTTGCGAAGATTATAGGTTAAAAGATTCATCTCCTTGTTCTATCTTGGATTACTAAGTGTTTGTGGCTGTGTGTCACTGTATTTATCTAGTCCACATACTGTATTTGAATTTAACTGAGAGTGTGTTTGGATGAATAAAGTAGCATAATTTCCTTCCCTTCCCCTGAAGGAGAGGTGGGTTTCTTTTAAAGTATGGCAGCTATTATGACTAACTACATAATTACACCTTTAATCAGAGTGAAATAGTCTAGATACACGGTAGCCCCATTTGGCCCCTCAGTGCTGAACTGAAAGCCCTCTGAAGGTGCATAGCATGACCTGTAGTCATCATTGTCACCTCTCATCGCTCAGCACGTTAAAGCCACCGTGCAGGAGTGTACTTGGCTCTGTCATTTACTTTTTGGGGGGTGGTGATGAGAGCAGGGAAAGGAGAAATGTTACTGAAAATTCCTTTTCCCTCCTCTAAATCTGTAAGGATACTATTTGTGTGTCTTTTCTTGCTACCCCTGACCATCACGTTGCCAACATTCAGTAGATGGATTTCATTTACTGTTGATCTGTGGTTGAAGCTGCATGTGGCTCTGAAGCTGTGAGGAGTTGTTTTTAGTCCACCCAGCCTGCTAAAGTTTTTGAGAGGCTGATAGGTGTGTAAAGCAACTTGTTCCATGCACAGTTTAGAAGCATGGTCTCCAGGGAGCATCTCTTATAAGCAATGATCTGGGTAAACTTGTCCCCATAGCTCCTCAAGTACCCAGCTCAGCTACTGCCTCTTCAATTTTATGCAAGCTAAATGTGGGTCTCTGATTTCTGGTGTCTTCAGATTCATCTTCAAAATAAGAAAAATGGGCTGCTACAACCATCACATCAGTGTTGTAATTTACACACTACACCCCTGGTGTTAATCCTGTAATTTTAATAAAACACAGTAAGTGCTCTTTCTTGCAGACCTTGATTATGCCAGCAGCCTTTTTAAAATAAGTGTCTAGTTGATGTACAGTTCCAATATTTACTTCTGCCCTGTTTCATCTCTTGTGCAAGGAGGATGAAGAGAAAGGAAAGGAAGGAGCAGATGTCTCGTAGAGAAGGAAGGTAGTTCTCTAATAGAGCCAGATGCATGGGCTTCACAAGGTGGCACATATGGCCCATTTTTGTTGCCATCTCAAACTAGCATAGGCTGGTCTTGAGCTAGAAGGTAAAATACTGTGGGGAAAAGAATTGAAAATGGCTGAGAGTGTTACTTGAGAAGGTTAGAAGGAGCTTAGGGCTGTCCCGCAGCAACTGATGTCACACTGAAAGGCCCAGAGCTCAGAAGTGAGCAGATCTGTGGTTCCAAGGCACATGTGTGTGACAGGTTTCAGGCTTCATTATGGTGGTCCATGATACTCTATTGGGAGTGAGAAACTCAGCATCATGTTTGCAAAGCAGTCACAGCAAGGCTAGAGTTTGTCACCTGTTCCTGCACATTTTCTCACAACTTACTGGGCATACAGACTTTGCACGAAGATAAGGGCAGTAAATTAAACATAATAAATGGAAAAGGCTTTGTAAGAATATGCAGACAACTGCATTCAGCACAACTGTTGATGGCTTGGCCTTGAGCTCAGGTGGTGGAGCTGCTACCTGACAGCCAAGGTACTGTGTATGATGTAATCATGCCAAGCCCGTGCTATCATGGTATTACAGCAAAAACTGTATCTGTGAGCTGGGCACAATCCCAGTTACATTCAGGTACAGTACCAAGGTAATTGGCAAGGTTTTGCCAATGCTGTGTACATATACATATACACCTTGAAGTGGGTGCTGTGGGCTGTGAAAGGCAAAGTGAGTCTCTTTGCTGGCCACATGTTTGAGAATATAGTCTGGAGTTGGTACCTTTAAAATCTAATTTGCATATTTAAATTACCCTACAAGCATGCAGCAGTTTGCTGGCTGCAGAGGAACATTTTCTGATAGTATGTGAGAATGGCTGTTGGGAATAGACCAAAGATCTGCCCAGCCCATTGCCCTTTCTGTGCTTGTGGCCAGACTCCTATGGTTTGGACACTGGATATAAATATAGGTTAAGTGAAATGGATTAATTGGCCAAACTGTAATACAAGTTGCTTTACTGCTGTCTGAATGTGCATGAAAATAATCTCTGATCTTTGGAGAAGTCTAGAATGCTGGAAAGTTGAGTGAGAGGGAAAACTTCAACAGAATTTAGAAGAGAAGGCAGAAAGCTTAGAGAGACCTTATAGCAGCCTTCCAATACCTGAAGGGGGCCTACAAGTAATCTGTGGAGGGACTTCTTATAAGGGCTTGTGATAAGACAATAAGGAATGCCTTTGAACTGGAAGAGGGGAGATTTAGACTGGATATTAGGAAGAAATTCTTCACAGTGAGGATGGTGAGGCACTGGAACAGGTTGCCCAGGTTGATGGTGGATTCCTTCTCCCTGGAAGGGTTCAAGGCCATGTTGGGCAATTATGGCTAGTGGAGGGTGTCCCTGCTCATGGCAGGGAAGGTTAGAACTAGATGAACTTTAAGGGCCCTTCCAACCCAAACCATTCTGTGATTCCGTAGCAAACATCCTGCTGTCAAGTACCCTCCCTGACTGAGGACATGCAGAACCTGAGGGTTTTTGTCTTAGCCACTTTGAATAGTCTGCTTCTAGCCTGTCCAGTGGGTAAATAAATAGATCTCAATGTGACAATTGGAAGGGTATCTGTTATGTCTTCTCAGAACTATGTGCAGCTTGATGGGAGACGTTTGGTTTTTTGTTGGGTTTTGGGTTATGTGTTTTTCTTTTAATTGGAGACATTCTGAAGTTATTTACACAGTCCTAAACCCAACTTGTTTACACGGTTGCGTGCAGTTTCTTCACAGAACCTTCACAAACCCTTCCTGCTTTCTGAAGGTTTTGGAACAGTTAGTTAATTCTAACTCTCCATCTTCCTCTTTGACTGAAATTTGCAATTTCCTTTCGAGAAACAACTTCCTATTGAGTACTAACTTCTCTGCCCACTTTGTATTTGAGAGATGTTTTTAAAAGTCCTGAATGTCTTGCAAAATCCAGTGCTGGCTTCACAACTTGAACTTCTGCACTGAGTCAAGGAAGTATAGAATTGGAGAGGAACTCCTCTAACTAACAAACGAAAATCCAATTAAACTGTGCTTGGTCATGTGGTGTCATTGTAAAATTCCAAACGGCGGTAATTGAAGTCTGGTTAGGCAGCTAAAGAGGACTGAATTGTTGCAGATTTGCTGTGATCAGCGTTGACGTTGGGAGATTTGCCTTTTGGGAGTTGTGTGGATTTCCAAAAAGCACTGCAGCACATTTGGAGGCTGCTCAGGACTGGGCTGCTTTCTGCGGGGCAGCCATCGGCATGCCAGCGCTGCAGGAATCTCAGTCCTGGCCTGCAGAACAACATCAGACTTAGGTCTAGATGCCTGTCTCCTGTATACACTGAACAGAAGAGCTTAAGTGCTAAAGACTAGGATTCCTAGCTAACTGTCTTTCCAACCAAGGAGCTCTTAAGCTCCCTGGTGTTCCTGCATTTTATCTAATGCCTGTTTGACATGGAGCTGGGATTGGAGCTCTTAAAGACCCTTTGAATCTTGTTGTTTCTTCCACAGTGGGCCAGCCTTTGAGGGAGAGGTAGAACTGACCTTCTCATTACTTCGTTTGTCAGGCTGAGCGCTTTCCTGAGGGAGGGATTTGAACTCTCTTAAGCTAAAAACTGTTGCTGGAGTTTGGGTTTCTCACAGCTTAGGCTGAAACGTCTGGTGTGTTACAGAAGAGTTACATGTTTACTGTTGTGGATGTGCTTTCCACTGCCAGCATGCTGAGTGGAGATCTCTGCAGAGCATAAACCCACACTGCTGAATCAAATCCCTAAACAAGTGTAGATACTCAAGTGCCGACTTTGTACTCACAGACTTAAATGGACCACAAACCGTGAGCCTGCAGAGTTGCATTGCACCTGGGTATGTCCAGAAGGAGTGCTTTAAGAAACTCTTGAAATGCTAGGTGCTGAAAAAGCTGCATTCATCAGGAGGCTTTGGGAACAGGACTGGAAGATTTTGACTGACCTCTTGGATTTGTCTAAATGCTATTAATGGACCCTTGGAATTAAGGCCCTAGTTTCATAGCTGAGGTTAACCTTATTTATTTGCATGCATGGAACACTTCTAATGCTTTGTTTTTCTGTGGCAGCCTTCGTGAAGTTATCAAAGTGATCGATAATCTGTTTTGAGGAGTTAAACAATTAAATGAGGACTTTCAAAAGTCTAACACCTGTGCAAAAGGAAGAAAAAACAAACCTTGAGAGCCAAGCTGCCAGATGCAGTTGAGAGTCACTTGTGAAAATTTTGTCCTAAACAGCATCTCCACAAACCACAGGAACTGATGATAGATCCAGTCTTAAATGTCAAACCTTCTGACTCAGTCCTTTGCTTACACCATGGGAGCACATTTTGTTGTGAAGGTTCACATGTTCAGGCAGTGCTTGATGGACGTCAGGTGTCTTTTAAAGTAGATCCCTGGGTGCTATTACAGCTATGGCTTCCTCTCCTGCACCTTAAAGAGAGAATTCCCCACATTTCTCCCAGGATTTTTGCTTTGTAAGTTCAGGGTTGTGTGCTCTCTAGAAATCTTCTTGATCAAGTTTACTTGATCAGTCGTGAGAAAACTTTTGGTGGTGGTTGCCATCTACAGCAAATTGTGTTCCTCTACTTCCCCCAAACTAGTTTTATGTATTGCCTGTCAAATTACTTCAGACATCTGTGCATCTTTCTGCCAAGGCTGTATCCATAAAGAGGCTACATTTGTGCACTCAGTCTGCACAGCCTTGGCCATGCTATGTGGTAATATTTTAGTATCTAGAAAACCCATGCACATAAACCCAGTGGTGTTGCTTCCATAGAACACCTGATTTATGCCTCCTGGATCCTCTCCTTTCACTGTGCTTTCTAAATGGTTGTCCAGTGAAATAGGCTTTTATGATCTGCCTCTGTTTTTCCTGGACTTACATACTTGCAGTTCAGGACTTAAGGCTTTATGGTTTTATGTCCTCAAAAGTCCTGGTTTATCAGTATAACATCATGTGAAGCAATAAAGCCTCTTGGAATATTGTCCTTAAGTTTTGAGGTTTGGAGTTTGCAAAAACATCACTGCTGTTGCTCCCCATTTTTGTGTTTTCATCCTTTAAATGTAAAATTAGCTACCAGCAAAGTTCTTCAGATGTTTTTTTATATTTGAAACTAATTTCTAGAGTGTGTGTGTGTGTGTGTGTCTAATGGAGTGATATGGAGGTTTAGGGACAGGGAGAATCATATGTGTTAGGTTCAAGAATCTAGTTTCAGCCTATGCTGCTGTTCTTTTCTGTTCAGTAACATTTGTTTGAACTATTCCAGCCTCAAGTAGTTGTTAGTGAAGATAACTGAGGTTGCTGTTCTGCAAAAAAAAACAGTGAATTTGAGCACCCCTTTATAGCCAGAGTCCTCACAGTTTAGGCAGAACAAGCTAAGAGGTTAACAGCAGGTGTATAAAAATGCACAAAGTCAAACCTGAAACTGGGTAGAAAAAAAATGTGCTGTTTTTTAAGCGGCAGAGGACAGGTTTGTCTGAACAAAGAAATGTAAATGCTTGTGCTAAGGATGTCATGGGGTGTGTGCATACACACATGTGCTTTCACTGCGGTGTTTGAGAGCGTGGGTGACTTGCAAAATTGAATTGTCAATTTCTTGAGCACTTTTTCCTTTAGAAGTGGCTGCCTTGTCAGGTAGTCTGAGTGTAATGGCACACTTCTGCTGTTTTGCATGGGGTAGGCTTTGTGTTTCTTCTCTGAGTGCATTCCAGGAGTAATAGGACTTACATTTGGCTGTATTGATGCAATTTTCGAGGACAGAAAGGGGTGGGGAGGGGGGAAATCACTTGTTTGATGGTACTCTGGCAAATTGACACAAATGGTCAGCTTGTGATGTGGACAGTCCTCCCTCCTAAGTGATGAACGCAGCACGGAATCCATTTACTTTTGGCAATATGGAGGGAAAATGTATTTGAAATGTCTAAGATTTCCAAGTGTAAATTTGGCTGTAGTGGATGTCAATAAACATGTCAAAAGGATTTTTATCCTGAAGCCTTGGTATGTGTTATATTAATGCTCTGAATTGCAGTAGCTTCAGTGGAAATCTGAAGTCAGCCCTTTGGAAACCAAGGGTTTAAATGCTGCAAGTGGACTCTTGCATTGTTTTGCCAGATTGAAAAAAAATGAGGCACTGTCTTTTCTACAAGAAGATTCTAGTCTGGATCCTCAGTTATTCCCCTTTCTGCCTAGACTAAATCATCTTGCACCATTAGATGACGCAGCTGTTTGGGTTTATTCTGAATTTTTTTAACTGACTGCAGCTTTTGCCTGATTTTAACGAGGTTTGTTATTAATGTGTAGTTTGCTTTAAATGAACTGATAACTGTAGGGGGAAAAAGAGGAACTTGCCCTTCTGCCATTGCCTGTGTGAGTTGGAGTCTAAATCAGTAAAGCAGCAATAGAGATGAACTGACTGGACTTTTGACAAATACAAAGTAAGATATTGCTGAACTAAGTTATGCTGGGGTTCTACCCTGTATTGCACCCTGGAAAATTACCCTTGAAGCTATGTGGAATTGTTTGGATTTTATAAGACTGGGTTTAAAAAAAATACATGAGTGTTTAAAAACCAAACCAAAACACAACTCCAACTCTGCTAGACATTTTTCTGTCCAAAATGGAATTACTGTTGTTGTCATCTGGGGAATCCATATGATCCAGAGGGCAGTTGAGTTTACTATATGCCCAAGTATCTCTGGTGATTTGCAGTGGGGAATAGAAAATGGTGCAGTTAAAATAGGCTCTGGGGACTGTTCATGCTACTGAAGTAGTGACTACATCAGACACATTTAACTGCTAAGAAAAAAAGATTGCATTTAAAATAGTTGCCAGTAAGACAAGCACAAATTTGATACAGTGGACATCAACAATTGCATTTCTGCATTTAGGCAAGAGCAGCCTGTCAGACACTTCCTAAAAGGGGTGCAGCTGGATGCCCAGAACTGCTTGAGCACTTCCTCGAGGTTCCTTCAGCCCCTGATATTCTGAGATTCACAGCTGCTGCTACTGTCCCTCTCCTCTCTCAACCTGGCTCTTTGCTCTCCTCCCAACCCAGCTCCTCAGTGCTGAGCAGAGCTCCCAGAGTGAGACCTCTAACTGCTGGTGTTTGAGTTAACTGCTGCTTAGTACAGAACAGGTTTTTGCCATTTACTTTTAGAACAAACTTTGGGCCTGGCTTTGTGGCCCTGGACCTTTCAGGAAAGTGCAGCTTGTGCAGTGTTTTTAGTTGCTTTATACAGAACTTTCAATTTTTGATCGGAATGCAAATAGTCACTTAGAAATTCCAGAAAAAAAAACCCCAGATTTTCAGTGCTTTAAAAAATCTGCTAGCTACAGGGTTTGGTGTGAAGGACAAACATCACGAGTGTGTTTTACCTTGGGAAGAGGAAAATAAGTAAGGAATGTTTGATAGTATCTTGAAGGACATACTGCATGCTCTGCCTGGAAACTGAATGTGTTGGTTTAGCACATCTTGTCAGCTTTGAGACTATCTTCCATTAAAAACAAAACTAAGCAAAATCCAAACCCCCCCCCAAACTGAACCAAACAAAGAAAACCAGAAAAGGTGTGGGGGGCATGGCAGGGTCTTGGAACTAGATGATCCTTGAGGTCCCTTCCAACCTTACCATTCTATGATTCTATGACACCACCTCTGATTCTTGCAGAGGTTGCATTTTCCATGTGTAAATGCACATTGACAGGTGCTACCCTAATAGAAAGGAAAAGGACAGTTCTGTGTGCTTTGACTGCACACACATGGCCTTTCTGAAGTAAAGCAAGCGTTGATTTAAGAATGGAAGTGAAATTGAGCCATCACAACCTCTTGATCTGGTTTGAGATAGTGGAGGCACAGAGCCAAAAGATACTGGTGACTACTGTGGCAACCAGTAGGCTGTTGCTGTTTAAAGTGTGTTGAAGTATGCAGTCGTGCACCGAGGCTCTTTCTCTTTCCCTGTGATTGAGAAGCATTACCTTAATTCTTTTTAATCTTCCTCCTTTATGCAAGCTTTATAATCCTTATAAGGAACTGCTTAGTACAAACGAGTGATGCTTGGATTTCAGAGCTCTTCTCTTTGCAAGTTTTCCATGCACGCCAGTCTTTAGAGGCTTGCAGTTCGCTGAGTCGAAGGGTGCTGTGTAATTACTGCCTTAGTGGGACACTCAGTGTTCATGTGGTATGTTTATTTACTGATGCGAGTTGTCAGTATCTGATTGTCTCCGTGTACCCTGTGATGTGTGTTATCCCCACGCTCTGGCAGTCGTGTGGCTGTGTAAAGTGACACACGGTGGCTTGGCTCTCATCTCCATCTCAGAGGAGTTTTAACCCATCTGCCTTTTGAAATCCTCTCAGGCGCTGCGAACAATCAGCACAACTAAGTGTCAAACTAAAGACAGTATTGCAGCAGTTAGCGCCTCTGACTCTTGCTATAAGAAGTGCACTTATAACAACATGGCAGTTTTCAGTTACAGTGCTTTACGCAATTGACAGTAACTTTATTTTCTCTCTGCTCCTTCAAAGTTTAGGCACATGATCTGAAAGAAAATTTGTAAACTTAGTGTTGTGCTCCTTTTCCTTTGTTCCTTCTCCAGACAGAATTAATTTTAGCAGAGTACATTGGATGTATTTTTTTCTTCAGCTAGTTTTCTTATTTAGTGTTCTTTGGCTCATTTAAAAGAGCAATTAAATGTGCCCTCTGTTTCTTCAGTCTGCATATAGGTGCTCTCATCCTCATTAAAAATCAGTTTAGGTGAAGGTGGTGCTTTTGTATTCATACACATACCTTTGTTTCAGACAGGGGAAGACATTTCCTGCCCTGGAACTTTTGCCGTTGAAAATAGTTCAAACAGTGCAAAAATGTGAAACAGCGATCTAGAAAAAGAAGGTTGTGGCAGGACTTCTGGAGAGGAGGGAAGGGGTTGCAAGAAGGAAGAAATGAAGAGGAGGGAAGAAGCGACTATTTTAGGCTTTGGGGGCAGTACTGCAGCCACTGTGGAGCAATAAATGGGGCAAAGGGGAGAACAGTCAAGTGAGAAGAATGTGGAGTGAGTGGGAGTAGAAGAAAATTAGTGTAATGTGTTGCGCTGCCCAGCAGCCCGGTGTCTCCTGCAGCTGCCAGTGCTGGAGCTGCGAGAGCAGAGCCTGAATGCAAGAAGTGTCTGTGTACCTCTGTGGAAATAGCGAGCTGAAGAACTTCCACCCAGAGCCCAGCGTTATTGCAGAGTTGATGCCTGTATTGCACTGGTGTGTTATATAACACTGCTGGTTGTCTTTCATACTTTTTTTTTTCCCCTGCCCCTTTTTGATAAGTGCTTCTCTAAGGGCTTTCAGAGGAAGCTGCAGGCAGATCAACCGAAGATGAGAAGTCCCTGTGCATAGTTTGTTCTTCACTGAATACCTGTCTGCAATCTCTCCTTTAGCTTCTTTTCATGGAATTGTTTCCTTTCATCTCAAAAACAACATGCTTACCGTGATCCCCTACTTTTGGAAAGAAAATATAATATGAAAGATACTTTAAAGTCTTTGTTTGGTCTCAATATGGTGACATTACTGAGAAGTGTTTTCTCATGGTTTGTTTTTTAGAAAGAAATTGAGAGAAGACAACTCTGGGGTGCCTTAGAGTTGCTTTCCAATACCTGAAGGCATTCTACAGGAAGGCTGCAGAGTGTCTTTTCATAAGGGGGTCTAGCAATAGGATTAGAGGGAATGGTTTTAAAAGCTGTACAGAGTACAGAGGTGGTGACGTTCTGCAATAGGTTGCCTAGGGAGGTTGTGAATGCCTCCTCCCTGGGGGTGCTCAAGGCCAGGTTGAATGAGGCTTTGAGCAGTTGAAAGGTGCCCATGGTGATGAGGTTGGGGTAGATGCTCTCTAAGGTCCCTTCCAGCCTATGCCATTCTATGATTCTGTGTTGTAAAGCTCGCAGGATTGTTTCGCAACTGTGTGGGCTAAAGAGATTTTATAAGGAAATATTTAATTAATCTAAGTTAATCTATTTAGATAACTTTCATCTATTTAGGTAACTATTTTACCAAGTTGTCTATTTAGAGGGGGAAAAAAAGCCAACAGGCCTTTGGGACATAGAGAGAGGCTCAATGCTGAAAGCTTGTCTCTCTTCTCCACTGTTAAATCAGATTGTCTAGTGAAAAAATATTACCTCTCATTGCAAGTATTTGTTCTCTCTGGAGACTTGGAACAAAACAGAAGAGTTTCTTGAAGACAGAAATGTATTTCCTCCCTTAACAGTTCCTACTGAATCCTGCAGGTGTTTAGTCTGGGTGCTTTAGGGTTTAGCCCATAAATAATAATTTGGCTTTTAATCATGCCTTTCAGTTGAGTCCTCTTGTTCCATCCAAGCTTGAACCTGGAAGATTACCATAGCATCACCTAAAATAGAGACAGTAAAACTGAGGTTTCATGGCCTGAATCCACCGACTTTAATAAATGAAACTGGGTGAATAACTACAAACAAAGAATGTGAAAGTAGGTTATCAAACCACGTGATAACATCTGTTCCTTGGAAACATGAAAGTAACAATTTCTGTGTCAAGAGCTAAACCCTGTTTAAGTGGTATTTTAAGCTGACTGTAATTTTCTCGTGTGCCCAGGCTTCGGTGCATAATGTTGAGGCTTCTGTGCGAAATGATGTAATTATCTGCATGCCCTATCAGAGTCAGGTATTTATATTTGAAAACTTGAGACTGTCATCTGGAGAATCCTTATCAAGATGAGAGCTCGACTGCGTGGGATAATGTGCAGTTGCAGGAGAGGAGCCCTGGTTCTGTCCCTGAATAGCTTGCAAGATGCAACATGTGAAGTGGCGTCTGCCCCCTCCTCTCTTCTTTTTTTTTTTTTTAAGGGAGGAATGGAGAGCAAGGGTTACAGTAATCCACTTGGCTCTAAGGTTGGCTAACAGTATGCTTAAATGGGTCCAAATTGTCTTTAACAGCCAGTCATTTTCTCTGGGAGAAACTGAGGATGTCCTGGGATGATTGAAAAGAATGAAACCAGGCAAAGCAGAAAAAGCACTCCTGGGTTATCTGTGGTGATGTTTTTCAGCATCATTGGGTCTTCTAGAATTTGACTGTTTATCTGATCACAGGCTGGTGGAGACATCAGTGGTAATGCAGAGTTTTAGGAAGTGACAGTTTGACTTCCTAATGCTAAACCTCCATTTAACTACTAAAATTGAGGCTTTTAAGAGGTGTGGTTGCAGCACAAATGCTGCAGATGCTAAGATGGCAGCAGGATTTCCCTTAAACTCCATTCAGTGCAAATAAGCATCCTTTAACCATTGTTGGCAACCTTCTGCTTCATGCCCACTTCTAGCTCACTGTCCTCTCCTATTCTTCCCTGCCTTTGTGCCTGGCATGTAGCCATTTTGTTCCAGTCTGCCTTCAGAATTGCTATTTAATTCTGCACCTAAAGAGTATACTAAGAAATAAACGCAGTGCTTTTTGCCTTACTACCTTATTTCCTGTAAAAAAAAAAAATGCACTTGGGCTGAGAAGACAGCCTCACCTGTTTCAGTTGGCTGATCCATGCCTTAGAACAACCTGTTCTGGGAGAGGCAAGCTGGAACAGCTTGTGGATGTATCTTCAGAGGTATAGCCTGCTAAACCTGTTTGCCTTGTAAAAGCTGAGGTTTCTGCTCAGGATTAGAACTTACAGCTTCGATTTCATCTTCCTTACCACAGGCTCAAAAAAAAAAAAAAAATCAGTAAAATACCATCTTGTCATTAGGTCTATAAAAAGTCCATTTTGTTGTGATTTAGATCTCTCCTCTCCCAAAGTTTTTCTTTCAGAGAACAGATATTCATGAGGTTTCTGTGTGCAAAATCTTACTCTAATATGTTTTCCATTCTTGCTTACTAAAAGCATTAGTGCTGTGTGCAGAATGCTGCCTGCCAATGGTGTGTGTGTACAGGATTATGTGTGAGAGCTCAGAGCAAACAAAAACATGTACCTCTCCCTTGACAAAAAAGAATGCAAAGCCAAAAACGTACTGCATGTGGTCCTCGTCATCACCTTATTTTCCACTTCAAGGTGCTGTGATCTCCACAAGATACAGGAGCTGATGAATGGTGATATAAGTTAGTTATTTTGTTAATTGTTATTTGATGTGTGATATAAAACACCATCTTGTGGGCTTGTGTGCTGTACTTTAACTTCCTCACTCTTTGAAGCAAGTTTTCCTGTCCATGGCACCCTCCACACCTTTTCTTGGTGTCGGAAACTGTGCAGGAAGCCCAGCATCAGAAGGTAACTGCTGGTCGTACTCAACAGCAGCCATATTATTCTAATAATTCCTGCAGCTAGGTCAAAGCTCTTTCAAATCCTTCAACCCATGAAGGCATCTCTGAAACTGACCCATTTGCTTTTGATAACAGCTATTGGTATTTTTCCTTTGAACTGAATCATACTTGGGGTAACCTTTAAAGACCCTAACTGCCACAGCTATGATTTTTTGACAGAGTTCACAGAATAAATTGGGTCATACGTAAGACTTCCCCAGGAGCTTTCCAAAGGGAAGCCCAGCAGAGTCAGCAGTGGTGCTTAAGGTCTAGTAGCTGGCCTTCTTCCTTCAGAGATAATCATGAATCAATTTCCTTTATGATAGGAAGCACTGGGCTGCTGGATGCAGTGAATCCTTTTTAATGAGTCATAGGAGAGAAGCCCTAACCACTTGTTTAAAGGTCTCAAAACACCATTAAGAGGAGATGAGGGTGCAGCCTGTGACCAAATTCTGCTTTGAATAATTACAGTGTTGCTCCCTACATGTCTCTTCCATATTCACTAGATAAAGCATTCTCCTTTGCTGCTTGGCATAAATGATTTTGTGTGTTAATAACGACTACATTCCAGCCTAGGGGTGGTGGCATCTAGAAGATCACAAATATGGGAATGAACTTTTGCTGAGGGAAATGTTGCAGTGGCTGAGCAGGGAGAAAGAAGCCCAGTGGTAGTTGCTCTTGGAGGACTCCCAGAGAGATGCTTGAGGTGGCTGTTCTCGTGGCCTTGAAGAGCCTATGGCTCAGTGTCCTGCAATGGCAGGCACAACATGCCAGTGTGTGTGGAGCGGGACCTGTCATTTCCTGATGCACTGGCCCAGCCCCACTGATAAATATTTAGGGCAAATGAGATGGTCTGAGCACATGTGCTGAGGAGGAATGCTGCACTTGGCTGAACAACTAGGCATTATCTGAGTTCCATTTTAAATACATGCTGTCTCTATAATAACGCTGCGTGGCTCTTCCATTTACAGAATTCCAGTTAATGTGCTGTGTCAGTTTGGGCTTGCAAGTCCTAAAATATCTCATTAGTGATTTATGTCTCTCATTGTTGTTCTTTTTGTCATGCTGTTATCTCTGCCCACGCACTGCTACCTAATCTTGCCCATTTTGCGTGCTGTTGCTGTGGTTATTCCGTGAGAAGCAAGCTTGGTGTCACCCAGAGAGCAGCACACGCCTAGCTCTGCACTTGAATATTCAGTTTCTTCTGTTGAAGGTGTATCTGAATTTTATCTTGCTGGAGTGAAAATAGCTATCTTACCGAGAACCAAATTATTTCTCAAGGTACTAGGAAAATATTTGGCAGGAATTTCACTGCTTTCAGTTGGAGCTTCAGAAAACACAGAGCTTTGAAGAGAACTGCAAGCTTTAAGTCCTTTATATCTCGAATTATCTTTAAAGAGCTGAATAATATCCTGTACTATCTGTGTGCACGATGCTTGAATTAATTTTATGTTGATTAATTAAGGGGAAACGTTTTTCTTTTACCTTTACCCTACTCTCTATAATCCTGCAAGCCAGCTTCTGGTGGAGTTAGCTTCAAGCATTCATTAGCGTAGCCTGAGCCTTTGACACACTGCTCTGGTGATTTATGCTTGTGAATATTCACTGTAGCAAATCCAGTGGCTTTTGTGCTCATTCTGGTTTTTGGAGAGTTCCATGCGAGGTGTAAGAATTGCTTTGCAACCTGTAACTAACTCCCTGTAGAAGTTTGCTGCATTTGAATCCCTTTGCGTGCATGACAGCAAAGAGTCCCAGGAGTGCAAATGGAGCCTTGCTTATCAGAAAGGAGGAGTGTGTTTAAAGGAGAGGTGGCAAGACAGTTACTAAGCTCACCCTGGGTGTCAGTACCAGCCATCTGCCACCCATCATGAGAGTTGTCGTTAGAGGGTAGTTAGGGGAAATGTAAATTAGCTCTGAAAAGAGTAAGGGAATCAGAACAGAGGAAAAAGTTCATGAGAGAGCAGGCAGGGGATAATAGAAAACACTTCCAGAGTTAAAGATATGTGAGAGAGCAAGGAGGAAAGGAAATGCCACAAGATTAATTTCCCTTTGTACGTACACTGATCAAAGTCTGTAACTCTCAAATAATGGTTCCATTTCTGACATAACTTGGCTCTGTGACCCGCTGAAGTCTGGTTCCCTAAGGGTGCCTTCTGAGAAACCCTATTAGTTCTGCCATTTGAGCTAAGCTGGAGTGAGATAACAGAAGGGAAGAGATGTATGAATTTTAGAGAAGGAAATGACAGACTAAGTGACCTCTGTCTGCATTGAAAAAAAAAAAAAACCAAGAAAAGAAAAAAAAAAAGTTATTTCTGTGTAGAATTAGCCATATTTTGTCAGTAAGAGAAGATTTGGACATACTAAAGCACACTGAAGCATCTTAGTGCCAGCTGATGAGCTTGTTCAGAAAATCCAAAGCAAACATTTTGCTTTCTCAAAGAGCTTCAGATTTGCATCCTTTTTTTTAGGTGCAGTGGATATCGTAGCAAAATCAAAGCATTCCCAAAGCAAAAGAGTGCATTGGAATGCTGCTTTAGGAATAAAGAGCTTGCTTACTGCTCTAGTTCTGTTTGAAACCTTTTCTTGCTGGCCCTTTGCCAACGTGGAAGGAGTTTGTTTTCAGAGAAATATTGTTGCCAGGGGACAAATGTTGACTGTGTTGTGTTTTAAAACAGGCTGATATTAATTACTTTCTCTTAGCTATTCTCCTTCTCTGGATAACTTTAAAAGGTCCTTCCAATTGCCAGAATACTTGGGTGAGCTCTCAGAACATGAACGCAGTGTCTCATCATTTACGTGAAGAGTGCATTAAAGAACTGGCAAGAGCTGAACTCATTTCTATGCACAGTCCAGAAATGTTGGTTTCAGACAATTACACTAATTAATGACATGCAGCAGCATTAGTGAATGCAGTGCTTTCCCTCCCTTTTCTCTTTTATCTTTAAACTTTAAGTAAATTTTCAGTTAACCTGTGTGGAGAGCTGCTTACTGCATTAGGCTGGAGGCCTTGGGCAGGCTGATGTAGTTGGAGGTGTTCCTGCTGACTACAGTGGGATTGGACAAGATGACCTTTGAGGGTCTCTTCCAGCTCAGTGCAATCTGTGAATCTGTGAAGAGGCTGATTTTTTTTTTTTTTTTCTTTTTTTTCTTCAGGACCTATGCTATGATTGAAGCAAGGTGATCTGGAGTAAAATGAGTCTTTGGGGGTTTCCAGTTCCCCGTGTAAAACACAAACATAGTGTTTTGCACTGGGTTTTGGTTCTTTCAGGGGTAGGGCTGGAGTTCTCTTCTACAGGATAGCTTTGTGCAAGCCTCCTTGATCTGTGCTACTGATGGTGGTCCCAGTGAGTGGGCCTGGTACTATGCTCCCCTGCCAGAACTTGCACAGAATGGTTCTTTTGCTGGATTTTGTCAACCACTTCGTGAAGACTGAACTCAGCTCATGTTTTTTAGTCTTCTGTCTTTTTCAAAGTTTTAGACTGTTGTGTACTAAATAAAATACCACTTTCTAAGTATTTTTGCTTAATAATACTTTAAGAAGTACTGGGTCAAGATAGCATAGCAAATGTAACTGTGCAGAGCTAACATTAGGGTGCCAACCCAACTGCCTTGCTCTGCTTGTGTGCATCCACCGTAGAAGACAGTAAAACAAGCTGAGCCAAAGCATGTGATTTTTCTCTGCCAGCCTTCTCATCCTTCCACATCTCTGTATAGACTAGGTTTTGAGCCTTTTCATCCTCTCCTTGCATCCCTCCTTCAGTGGGATGAGTTCAGTGTGTCCTTCAGTCCTCTGGGAGAAGAGTTCCAGCGAGGTTTTGTAAGGCTGAAATCCAGCCGTGCTTGCTCTCCAGTGCTGTCTGTTCAACAATGATGGATCCGTCCTTGGAGCTCCCTGGATGTGGCCTGATAGCTTATGCTCAACTTCTGAAACCTTCCTGGAAGCTGTAGGCCTGCTGGGCATGGGGGAAGGCCAGCTTTGACCACTGAAGTCTTGTTTTAATAAGAGGTTTCATACTTGTGCTAGCTGTGAGCTCTCAGCAAAGGCATGTGTTCCACTCCTGCCATTCAGATTGTGGAAGCCAAATGGAATGGTGATGTGAAGTCTCCCTCTCAGCTTTCCTACCACTCTGACTCCCTGTCACTGATTTGTCTTTTTTGACTTTCCTGAAAATGTGCTTTAATGCTTACACTTGTCTGGAAACAGTTGTAAGCACTGGCTTACCTCTCTACAACTACCTGAAAGGAGGTTTTACCCAGGCGTGGTTGGTCTCTTCTCCCAGGCAACCAGTGACAGAACAAGGGGACGCAGTCTTGAGCTGTGCCAGGGGAGGTTTAGGCTGGATGTTAAAAAAGAATTCCTCACACCAAGAGTGATTTGCCTTTGGAATGGGCTGCCCAGGGAGGTTGTGGAGTCACCATCCCTGGAAGTGTTTAAAAAAATACTGGATGTGGCACTTGTGCCATGGTTTAGTTGATTAGATGGTGTTGGGTAATAGGTTGATGATCTTGAAGGTCTTTTCCAACCTGGTTAATTCTGTAATTTTGATAAATTCTCCAGGTCTCATTGTTTGAAAAAATGGATGTTACTCATCCCAGTTGTCCCTCAAGAGATAGTCCTCATGTTCAGTTCATGTTGACTTCCAAAAGATTAATGCCATTTCCAGCAAAGTCATCCAAGTTATAGTAATAAATGGGCAATAAATTGGCACTCAGCTTGTGGCTCACTGGGGAGCACCACTAGCTGCCTCCCTAACTCTGTGCCATCTCCCTAGCTTTCTGATTAAATAGCTTTTATGTTTCTGTTTGTTTAGACACCTTCAACAGATATCTCTGAGTATTCATCCGATAATGACAGCGTGGGAGAAGGAGACCCAGGCCTGATGACGGTGGCTCCAGGATCCACTGAGAGATTCCAGTGGAGGACAGGAGTGGACACAGAAGGTGATGGATCACGACCAGCCAGTGAGTGGCTGAGGTCTGCACAGGCCTTGCTCTGCACTCCCAGCAAGCAGGCGGGCAGGGCCCCCCGAGCCCCCACCGAGTCTGCCAAGAAGAGGAAGCTACTGAGGTAAATGTGCTGTCGGCCTTAAGGAAATCCTAATTCTTTTTTAAGTAAAAGAGTGCCTAGAGAAGAGTAGGGATGCATTTCAGGCATAAACATTTTAGAGATGCAAATTCCAAAAACTTAGAAGAATGTTGTTTTGATGATAACAAGCAAACAAGGCGAGAAAGAGCTCAGCTGAGTTTCAAAATCTGTGGTGAAAGCTCTTGATCTTACAGTCCTGTAAGATTACACACCAAGTATGTGTGGTGTTTGCACTTGTAATAATGCTTTACAATGCCTTACAGATGTGCAAGTGGACATACTTCTGGTCTGGCTTGTAATCATTTCACTGCTTTGTGGCTCTCCAGATAGTCTGCAAAAATACTATAGGAGGAGCAGTAGGGCTAAGTAGTGCAGGACAGAGTGGTGTTTAGGCAAAGGTGGGGGGTATTGGTTAATTAAAAATTTAAATCTCTGTAACTAATTAGGTATATTAAAAAGATAACTGCTGGGAGAAAATAAACAAGTTGATGTTCACAAATCACTCTTTCTGTTGCTAATTACAGTGCAGAAATTGTCACTTGCTAATACCGTGTTAACTTGAATGGTATATGTGAAGTTATACCTCAAGCTATGGAGACCACAAACAGTCTACTGTACTTTCAACAGTGTGGTTCTTCATTTTTTTTTTTTTAATTTTCCAATTGATTCCATGTGCAGTAATCAAACAATTAGTTAAGAAGCAAAGCTTTACTTTGATTAAGTAGCCAGAAATTATTTTTCTCTCCAAATGTTCTTGGCTATTTCAAAAGGCTAACTGAAGAAACAGATTAGAAAGTCCTAATTACTGGGGATTTCTGTCCTTAAAAGTGCTTTGCTCATGCAAACAAACTTTATTTTTCTGTTGTTATAAAAACAGAGGCTGTATTAGGCCAGATAAAAGTGTCTGTTAGTGGCCAGAAAGAAACATGTATGAAGGTAATAGGAACAGGACAAGCACACAGTGGTGTGTTACCAGGTGCACTTCCAGCTTTCAGCAGTTTGCTGCTCAGGGAGCTGTTTGATACCCTCAGTGGCTTTGTCTTGCATTTTTGGCAGAGGAGTTGGACTCAGTCTCTGGAGGTCCATTCTAACTTCTAACGTTCTGTGATTCTGAATTTTCCCAGTAGTTTTCTGAAGCCACAAAAACTGGCTGCTGCAGTAACACCCTAGGGTTAGGAGTTCTGTAGTGTAAACACGGCTTGAATCTGCACCTACCAGCTTCGTCTGATGACCTCCACTAAACAGTCTAGTGCAAAAATATATTTTACAGCAAAGATACTCTGAAACAAGTGTACAAGAGAATAAATAGCTCTAAAAATGGGGAAATAAAACCAGACCAACCACAACTGTATATATAATGTGATCCGTCTGGAGTGGCCAGAGGAGCTGAACTTGCAGGACTGTGGTTCCACCTTGGATTCCTTTGGGAACAGGAAAGCAGGCAGGAAATACCTCAGTTATGAGTTTTGTTTATCTAGTTACGTTGCTTGTTCAGGTAATTGTCATCTTTTCACTCTTCCTGTTCAGGACATCAATTCCATGTGTCTCTCTTTCCCATCCTTCCTTTTACTGTTGATGGAGAACATTTCCATTAGTGTGCTAACAATGCCTCTAAGAATCTGCATCCTTGACAGGAAAGCTCAGGTTTTCAGGGCTGGGGTTTGGGGGCTGGTCTGGGGTAAGGTTTATCAGCATCTTGTCTGATGAATGACAATGACTCTTTTCTGGTCATATAGCTAAAAGTTGTGTAGCAGTCATTGGCTTTCTCCTACCTTCCTGCCTCTGCTGCGGGTCATGACTACAGCACAAAAAGCAGTGAAGAGGGGAAATCATCCTGCAAGCTGAATCTGGCCCATGGCTACCACTTGGACAGTTTGGAACTATGCAGCAGATGGAGGAAAGCCAGGAGCCTCTGCTTAGCTGGGATCTTTTCTGGGCTGGTCTAGGGAAGCATGGGTTGAGAGGAGATGGTGCAGATGGTAGAGCTGCCACTTTCCAATGTGAATGCCAATGTGAGAGGTTCTACTCCAAATCCAGACCCTAGTCAGTATTCTTAGTTCATGGATCAGTCCTGATGTGAGTGCAATAGGCCTCTTCTGGTTTCGTTTCCACATTTAAGACAAGAGAATTTACTTCTATTTTCATCTCTTTGCTGTGTGAGGTAAGTGAAACTGTCATCAAAGGCAGAGATAAAAAGTTTAGCTTACATTTTCAGAAAAAATATTTTATCATGTGTAACAGTCTCTTACAGGTTCTTTAGGCACACTTCAATCTGAATTTTTCTAGGCAACCTAAGATAAACACCCCTAACATTCTCTCTGCCAAACCCTAACCTAACCCAAAGGAAAACAAAAAACCAAAACCAAGCAAAAAACCCTAACCAAGCAAGAAAAAGATAAACCAACCAACCAACCAAAACAACTCCTTCCCCCACAAATACCAGAAAACCCCACAGCCCCCCCCCCCCCAGAAACACACCACAAAACACAAAGTAAAAAAGCAATAAGAAAAGAAGTGTAACAGTCAATGGAAAAATTCCAGTAAGTTACTGCTGTCCTCCCCTGGAATCTTCCTGCTGCTGAAATGGAAATAACTGCCTGGGTGTGAGCCAAGGATATTGATCCTATTGTCTGTAATTCTCATATACTACAAAAATCCAAATGTAACCAAACTACCAGAAATCTTCAGAAGCAAGGTAATAATGGATGATTTAAATAAATTCTTCTGATACTAGTGTTAGAAATCTGAGTGTAAATTCAACACCTTTGAGTGGAAATAAAACTAGAAACCCACATCTCTGTTCCCAAATGCACATTGTGTGCAACATGGCTCATGATGAGTGAAATTTGAAGGGCTGTGTTGCAGCCCTTCTCTCTTAGGAAGGAGTGAAGTGGGATTTTGGAAAATGGTTAATATCTGCAGACCAAAAAAAGGCAGGACAAAAGCAGTTCCTCCTCTCCACCCCATGCCTGCTGACTGGTCTGTTGTGTGCCCTTCTGCCAAATTTTTATATGTCTCAATGTATCTCTTTAATTTTGTTTCAAAATTTGTTCTAAGTTTTTTCTTTCTACCACGGTCCACAGGGGAGAGCAGGTAGTCTGTGTGGTGGTGTTAATCATTTGGGGGTGTTGGTGGTTGCAGACAGGTTCTGAAGCTACCTGAGGGGCAGTGCTGTAGGAGGTGCCAGTCTGCCATGCTAGGAGCAAAGTATCATCTCTTTGGTTCCCAGCCATCGATACCACTGCTCCCGGACATCCTCACCTCAAACACTGGTTTTATCTGTGATCTTGTGTAGCCTCCTTCCTTTATTTAAACAAAACTGTCATTGTACTGCACCCCTGAGCTACTGAGAGTTGACAAGGAAGTGCTACCAGTGGTGCTTAATACTGAGGTGGAATGCCAGGGTGATCGGATCAAGAGGTGTTGGCTTTAGATGTTCTTACCCTTTTATTCCACCACAAAGTTTCAGTTCCTCAGCATTAGTCAACACTGCACGGGCAAATAATGCAGGTGATTTGTGAACTTGAGGGGAGGGAGTGGGTACTGCAAAAAACAGTTTCCAGGAAGCTCTTCAGTTTAGATTTGGAGTTCATGTCAGTGTTACAGGGTGAAATTCACTGCTTCCAGGCTCTCCCAGTTCCCTTGTGAAAGAAGGGAGAAGTGAAGAGTGTTGACAGTCTCAAAGTTTGTTACCTAGGATAGGATTAGGAGAGAAATGAAAAGGGATGAAGAAAAGAACTGCATCTCCTTAAAGAAGAGAGAGAGGCTATCAGATCTAGCCTTCCAGTATCTGAAGGGAGCCTACAGGGAGGCTGGGGAGGGACTATTGACAAGGTCCTGTAGTGACAGGACAAGGGGCAATGGGTTTGAACTGGCAGGGGGAAGATTTAGACTGGATGTCAGGAGGAAGTTGTTTGCAGTGAGGGTGGTGAGACACTGGCACAGGTTGCCCAGGGAGGTTGTGGCTGCTCCCTCCCTGGAGATCATAGAATCATAGAATGGTAAGGTTGGAAGGGACCTCAAGGATCATCTAGTTCCAACCCCCTGCCATACGCAGGGACACCTCCCACTAGTACAGGTTACTCAAGGCCTCATCCAATCTGGCCTTGAACACATCCAGGGAGGGAGCATCCACAACCTCCCTGGGCAACCTGTTCCAGTGCCTCACCACCCTTACTGTAAAGAACTTCCTCCTAACATCTAGTCTAAATCTCCCCTCTGCCAGTTTAAGCCCATTGCCCCTTGTCCTGTCATTGCAGGACCTTGTAAATAATCCTTCCCCAGCCTTCCTGTAGGCCCCCTTCAGATACTGGAAGGCTACTATCAGGTCCCCTCGAAGCCTTCTCTTCTCCAGGCTGAAGAGCCCCAACTCCCTCAGCCTGTCCTCATAGGAGAGCT
>VWZE01002699.1:305887-317937 GCA_013396675.1 Eubucco bourcierii | reverse complement strand
CCATTTGCCTTAGCAGGACTTTCAGCAGGATCTGCTCCATGATCTTGCCAGGCACAGAGGTGAGGCTGACTGGTCTGTAGTTTCCAGGGTCATTCTTTTTACCCTTCTTGAAGATGGGTGTTATGTTTGCCCTTCTCCAGTCAGCAGGAACTTCACCAGTCTGCCATGACTTTTCAAATATGATGGACAGTGGTTTGGCAACTTCATCTGCCGGTTCCCTCAGGACCCGTGGGTGGATCTCATCAGGCCCCATGGACTTGTGCACATTCAGGTTTCTTAGGAGCTCATAAACATCATCTTCTACTATAGTAGGCAGATTTGCCTGCTCCCAGTCCTCACTTTCACCCTCTGCAACTTGGACATTGTGGTTGGAGCCCTTGCTGTTAAAGACTGAGGCAAAGAAGTCATTGAGCACCTCAGCCTTGTCCATGTCCTTGAGATGTTCAAGGCCGGGTTGGACGAGGCCTTGAGTAACCTGTGCTAGTGGGAGGTGTTCCTGCCTATGGCAGGGGCTTGGAACTGGATGATCCTTGAGGTCCTTTCCAGCCTTACTATTCTATGATTCTATAAACGAATAACTGGGTTCATTCAGTATTTATGAAGAAGGGAACTCAAAAAGCACACACTCAGCTTTCTCTTGTCTACAATCAAAGCTTTCCTAAAGCTTATAGGAATTGTTTGCTTTTTCTAGTAAGGTTTTTATTTCCGTCAGGAAAACAAAGTCCGTTTCAGCGCAGAAAATAGATACCTGAAGTTATGTAACCTTAACCTTGCTTCTAATTCTTTCATCTTGCATGAGCTCTTAATTGTGAAGAATTAGTGCTTTAGCTTTTTTAACATTTGAGTGGCTGGTTGTAGTTTAATAGCAAAACAAAATCTTGGGAAATTCAGTTTAACATTCTTCTATCTGCTTGTACACACATCACTTGCAGATCTGAGCTGTTAAAAAATGAACTTCCTCTATCAAAAGAGGAGAAAATTACAGCATGCCCTGGTGCTGCATGCAGTAAAATGAAATCCAGTTGTTGCATGAGGCCAGCTGACATCCTGAAAATAAAGGAGATGACCAGGCTAGGAAAGGGCTTAAAATTATTGTCCTCAACTCTGGTCTTTTCTTGTTGTCTCATGTAGGAAAAGGAATTGTGCTGTGCTTTGATTCCAGAAAAGTAGCCCACATTTGACAAACAGAATCGTGCCAGTGATCATGGTAGTGCTGGTTCATCTAAGGCAAAAGCTCATAAATCTAGTTTTTGAGTCAGAACTTGAGTGATCTAAAAGACTAAAGTTACTCTTTCTGATCCCTTTTACTTCGAGTTGAAAGCTTCTGCACTGGAGAGGATCTGCCTCTGTAGAGGAGATCTGAGTGTGTGTGGCCAACGTTCTTCAATCACGGCTTTTATTTGTACCCAAGCTATTCTGTACACTAAAGGAGCACTTGGTAGTGACTGTCAGCATCCAGTGTGGCTTTTTTTGCAAGTCATAAAATAGCTGATAATAGCTAGTGGGTTTATAGTGTTGACAAGTGAAATGCCAGCATGCTTAGGGGTCCTTTTTTCTTCTGTAGCAAGCACCCCATGGAGTGGAAATGGACAACTGAGTGTGGCAGAAGTCAGCTACTTCAGCAGCTCACTTGGAAACAGGAAAGGAGTTCTGTCCTTGCCTTGAAGAGAGAGGGAGGGAAATTGCCCAGTCCTGTCATGGATATATATATATATTTATATAACCTGTGGTGTTTTGAAGTATGTGGGGTCTTGAGTATGGTGTATATGAAGAGAGGCAACTCAATAAGAAGATGCTTAAGTGCTCACTGTTCTTATGTTCAAATGCAGTCTGGAGTGAAGTCAACTTTGACGAATGTGGGATTATTTTTGGTAACTGCCTCACTGAATTAAAACCTTAAGAAATAAACAGAGACCTCCAGCACTTCAGAAAGACTGGAAATGACCTTTCAAAGCACACTAATACTTACTCTTCCCCCTGCCTCATTTTTTCCCCCTCTTAGCCTCATTGGAGTTGCAGGCTAGGAGGCCAGCAGCCTGAGAGTCACAGACCGGGTTCATTGCTACCTTTTAGTGGCACAAAACTCTTCAATCACACTGCTGAAATTTGTGGAGAGGGACAACCAACAGAAACTGAGCTATTTTTTGTACTAGCTGCTGAGCTTTCTTATGGCCATCAAAGCTGTCTTTCATGTGGATATTGTTGGACGTGGACAGTAACGGCAAAGCGTTGTTTTAAATACAGTATTTCAACAAGCTCAGCAGACATGGATTTCTGCTTGTTAAATCAGTCTGCCTTCAGGGATTTAAAGGAACCAAAGAGTGGTACTGAAAGCTCTGTGATTAAAAATAAAAAAGCTTGTGGGCAGTAGAGATTGTATCTGAGCAGCTCGGCTTCCCTGAACAGCCTTTGTATTAACAATTTGCCAAATGTGTTCAATTTGCTCATATTAAAGCATTTTGGGAGCAAGTCTAACATGCTGGTCAGTGAAGTATGCATCTCAAATTACAAGTTTCATTGTTTGAATCCACTTTGTCAGTTCCCTTGATTACAGAAATTGTGCATTAGTAATCAAAATATATTTGCCAAATATATACTTACACACTCACCAGATGCTGGGTTCCTTATGGAGGACAATTGTGCCGTAAGAGCTAGGTCTATGCAAAAGAGGGAGCTGAATTTGCTGTTCCAAACTTCTTGTAGCAGCTAAATGTGTAAATAAACACAGACTATAGGTTAAGCAAGACCTGGTAAAGGGAGAGGAAAAAAGGGGGAAAGGGAAAAAACATGGGAGGGTGGGGGTGGTGGGGTGGGGAATGGGGGAGGAAGGGAGTTTTAGGATGTAGAATCCAGCCTCCAGCCTTGATGCCATTAAACCTCTCATCTGGCAAAATTAAGCCAAACTATTTCTGGAAAACTAGGGAATTTTTCAGGAGTGTGTGGACAGTGAGAAGTGAGTATTATTAATCTCTATTTTGAGTTACCAAAATAAGCAATTTCCACATGATAGAATCTATGCCAAACAATGACTTAGCCCCAGCAAAGCTGGTTAACTACCAAAGGCTGAATGTGAAAGCTCATTAGGTGCCTAACACTCCACAGATGTGCAATTGGGAGTACCATAATAGTAATTTTAACCATATAGCTTTTTTCAAAGCATGGAGTTGGTTCTTAGACTGAAGACAGCACCTGATTAGTGCAATGTTCTGCTTGGTGTAAGCTCTGTCTGAATCCTACCTCTCACCTGCATAGCCAGGAATCATGGAATCACAGAATGGTAAGGTTGGAAGGGACCTCAAGGATTATCTAGTTCCAACCCCCTGCCATAGGCAGGGACACCTCCCACTAGCACAGGTTACTCAAGGCCTCATCCAANTATAGAGTAATACGTTCGCGTCGGGATATCGGCACGGAGATGGGCTTCTGACACTACTGTCAACTGCTGCCTAGCCTGTTACAGCGGAGAAATTTCAGTGCGGTTTAACAACTCGCTGCTGTCCATAAGGAAGCTCACTGAGCTTAATCAGCGGAGCTCGGTCTGATCATCACAGTATCACAGTATCACAGTATCGCAAGGGTTGGAAGAGACCTCAGAGATCATCAAGTCCAACCCATCACCACAGCCCTCAAGACTAGACCATGGCACTAAGTGCCATGTCCAATCATCTTTGTGGCCCTCTTCTGGACCCCCTCCAACACTTCCATGTCCTTCCTGTGCTGACTTGGAGCATGCAGTTCACAGTATCTCGCAGCACAGACATAGACACTTTCAGCAGTGTGGGCACCTGTACTGTATGGGAAGGGATTGGTAGTTTTCAAATGCCACTATCATCAAAGCTGTTAGAATATGTAAGAGAAAACTTCTTTTTTCTTTATTGTACATGTTTGAGCTAAAAAGGAGCTTGGTTGGGCTGGGTTTGGAGAGATGATTCAGTTTCTTTGCTTCTGCCTTTTAAAAGAAACAAACCATGAAGTACCAACTCTCTGCCTTGTCATAGAAATTCCTTTGGTGCATGACGTGTTCTTGGTTTCTGTTTTCCAATTTCACGTTCACATTTCACAGACATTATAGAACTCCCCATTTCCAGTGACCAGCTGAGGACCTGTCATAAATGCATTCGTAGTGATTTTATATTCTGCAGCCAAGCAGATGCAAAATGCTTTATCAGGTTTTCTATTTTAAGCTGTTTTGGAACATGACTTGAGGGATGGTGCTTGGTGTTAAGGAATTTTATTAGCACAGAGGGCTGCTAAGGAAAAGGCACAGCTTTACTTTTCATGGACCTTTGTGATTACTAGTATCTTACTGCAGACATGGTTAGCAAAGTAGTAATGAAGTTATAAGTGTCAGTGGGACCCTCCCTGGTAGGTGTATCAGGCCTGAATCAGGAATGGTGTATTGCAGTGGCCACCAAACCAGGCACTTGCTTTCCTTCATGCTACAATAGGAGCTAATACCCTGGGCACAACCATAACCCAGCTCATGAGAAGAGAGAGAAATAGGCTGTGGGCCAGCAACAGCTGCTGTCTTCTGCAGATATCTTAATGTTTGGTGGTGTTACTTGAACAAATGAAATACATTTCTTTCACTGTTGTCTGTGCAGGGTATGAAGCAGAGTTTTAGAAGGCTCCTGTTGAGCAGTTCTCTTTTTGCACATCAAGGTCTTGAGCCACTGGCTTATTGTGTCTTACTGCAGTCAGACCTCAGAGTTCAGTTGCACACAACCAAACAAACCAAAAATGTGTTTCTAAGCCTAGCTGAGCTGGCATCTACCTGTTCCAGCATGGTTCATGTAGACCAGGCAGCCAAGCTGAATCACAACTGCATCTGAGAATGGTTCCCTGGCAGGGAATAAAAATGGGCAGACAGCTTGCGGGATTTTGCAGAATTTTCTTGCCCACAAGTGTTGTAGTGCAATAGTGCCTGAGTGCTCAGTTTTGGAGGGAAATATGGCTAGAGCAAAATGTCATCAGCAGAGTACATGATCCTGTAGGAAGTTCTGTGATTGTACTGCTCTGGGTAGCAGCTTCTCCCTTCCCTGACTGAACCACATAAGCCACAGACGAGATGCAGAAATGTAAACTACAAAACTTTCATGGATCACTCTGTCCCAGAGGTGGCTCCTGTGTTTCAGAGTGTTCATTCTGTGATCTTTTACTTCAGAAATGTTTGGCCATGCTATCTAACAGTTCTTCTGACACACATAATTTTGCCAAGTGTATGTAGTTGTTCATTAGAAGCTCAGCTGAGACTGCTAACTACTTTGCATATAACCTGGTGACTCCTCTGCAGGTGAAATTGCTCAGTAATTGCTAACCAAAGAGCTTTTTACAGCCTCCCTGAAATGCTGCTTAGCCTTTTTTAGCTGATCCTTGGTTTCCACAGGTGAGAGTCCTCCCAGTTTCACATTTGCAATGTGATCTTTACCAGTCTGTTGTGGTTTGCTTTTGTTGTATTTTTTTTTTTTACCTCTAAACCAGAGCATTCTATTAATGTGCACAAGTAATATTAAAGTGGTTGTATATTATCAGTTTAAGTCAAGGACACATTTCACCTTAATAGAAATATTTATTGATGTGCTGGAGGGTACTTATTGTGGAAAAACTTGTACTATAAAGAAAGAATGGAGTAGGTTTTAATGCAAGTAACTCAGTTGAAGCCAAAGGATAATGCTCAGATATTCCCCTAGTAGTCCCAAACTCTTTGTAATAGCCCAAAGACAGCTTCCAACATATTAGTCTTTTTGTTCTTAAAGTAAGAAATTGTCTTCTGGCTTTGATTCCAGGGGTAGGAATTGTTTTAGTGTTACCTTAAGTATGTCTGTGCTAGGTGCCACTCCTCTGCTCCTCACCTTGGGAATGCTAAATTAATTTTGTCTTGGAGAGTGTTCAGACCACTGAAACTGCACACTTGACCCAGCTTGTGAAATGAATCATAGGGTCAAGTATGGGTAAAAGAATATTTTTGTGATTGCTCCTTGCCAAAAGGCAAACAAATCTCTGAAGTGGGGGGGGAGAAGCAACCAACCTGTTAAAACTGGTGGTTACACTGGTTTGTTTTGGATTTGCTGTGCCTGCAGTATCTGTCAGGAAGTGTGTGGAAGTGCAAAGAAAAGTTGAGAACCTTGCATTACAGCCCTTGGGTTGGAAACAAGACTGAAAATGGGAAGGTTTTAGACAAGCAGATAGTGAAAATGTTTTATTGTGTGTATTGACCCTGAGTGTATGCCTTATTGGGAGTATATCCGCTGGAAAATCGAAGTGAGGGGAACTAATCTGCAAAATGTGATTTCCCTGTATGTTTCTGTCTCTAAGGGGCAAAGCCTAGATATTCCCTCTCTGCTATGGCTTCTCACTTGGCAAAACTGAATAGTGATTCCTGGCAAAACTGAGCATTCCTTTATTCTCTGCAGGGGTGGGCTGGCTGAGAGGTTGTGTCGGCTGCAGAACAGAGAAAGGTCTGCCATTAGCTTTTGGAGGCATCAGTGCATTTCAGATGATAAAATCCCCTCAGGTAAGAAGCATTATACATATACTACTCTACTATGTAAAATTCTATACTTATATGTGTGTACATATGGCCCACAGAGACCTATGACTGAAGCTTTTATTCTTTGTGGTTTTTGCCTGAGTTGAGTTTAATGCTCCCTTGATGGTCTTCAAGCTAATACTGCATTTCAGCTAAATATGATGCTTTATAACATCTCAGTCATCAAAGTGTTTGAATGCAAGAGGCAAAGAACTTGTTTTAAAGAACCTCCATCTCCATTCTTCACAGCTCCTTGATTTCTGGCATCACCTGAAGAAATGGTGTTTCCAACAGATTGTAGGACAATTTAAGGTTTCATTTATAGGGTTTCATTTCTTTATTGCCACCTTCTTTGCTTTACTTTGAAGTCAGCTGTATTCATGGGCAAGTGTTGCAGTTGTGAATGGCAGCAGGTATGGACAAATGGAACACAACCATGAAATGAGTGTGAGGCATAACTACAGTGAGTAAGCACTTGACTTAAAAAGAAGCAGCAGGAGTGATGTGACTCAGTTAGAAGAGACTGAGAGCACCAGCTTTCAGCAGTGTTCCTTTGGAGATAATGGGGTCATAGTGTGAGGAAACGCTTAGGGGGTTTTATCCATTTGTGTGTGTGTGTGACTGTAGGCTATGGAGCTTCAGGCATTTATTCTGGATGAAGCTGACAGCTTGTTCCTGAGCACATATTAACTTACATTTCTTTTTCAGAGAGTCCTCTGGTCTTAATTTGCAAGCATACAGATGAGGGAATCTATCACTTGCTTGGAAGTTTGTCCTTAATTCCACTCCCAAATTTTTAGAAGTGGATATTCTTCCAAATCTGAGTTTGTCTGGCTTCAGTTCCCCTCTCTTGTTTCTTGTAAAGCCTTTCTCCAGTAGATTAAAGAGCTCTGTAGTATGTGGCATTTTCCCTCTCTGGCACTTGCACAGCAAAATCATGCTGCTTCACTATGTTCATAAACTGAACAGATTGAGGTCTTTAAGGCTCTTTAAAGCATTTTTGTCACTCTTGAAGTGATTTGTATGGCTATTTGTATGGCTGCACCCTCTCAAACTTTTCAGCATGATCTTAAGAACAAGGACAGACACTTTGTATGTGTTTTTCCAGTGTTAGTCTCATCAAAAGCATCAGCTAGATCCAGTTCACTGCTCAGCCTCCTGTATGTTCAATGACTCTAATCTGGCTTTGATCACAGCAGGATGTGGGATTTCACATTGAATTGATTGTCCAAAGTGGTTTCATAACTTCTGTAGCTGTTGTTTTCTAAGATCCAGTTTCCTACTCTCCAGCTATCATTTGTGTTTCTTCTGCCTAAACACTCAGATCTATTTGTGCTGTACCCAAGTCTGTTTCACTGGAGTGTACCAGGCTAACCAGATCATTGTGTGTGTCAAGCCTGTCCTCTTCCAGTCACAAAAGTGCTTAAATTTGTGGTATGCATACAGTTTCTTATTTCTTGAACTTGTTCTGATCATTGATGAAACCATTGAATAGTGTCAGTGCTTGCTTTCAGATCCTGCAGGAGCTGCTCACACTCACTCAGGATCCTCCACTGATAAAAAGTTCTCTTTTCAGAGTTAGTTTTGTGAAATTTCTTTTTTCCTTTGCATTCCACTTGGAGTACATGACTGAGAGTGAAAATGTTAGGAGGTTGTGTGGTTTTAAGTCACATCCAATCTATTAATTACAGCCACTTTTACACTTTCTCACTGGAGCTTTAGGAGGTTTACATCCTTTGTCTCCATGCTCCATGTTCCAAGTGCTCTGTCTGTGGAACAGCATCTTCTGTGCTGGCCTTAATCCCCTCCTTACTTTTCCACTCCCTGTGCCTAGATCTGATGTCAGGCTAGTTGGTCTCCAGTTATTGTAGGTCACTTGGTTTGCTCTTCCTGAACACCAGCACAATACCATCAGCCTTTCAGTCTCCTGGCACTTCCCCAGTATTTGAGGACTCACTAGAAAGTAACATCAGGGAACTACAAATGTCTTTAGCCAATTGTTTCCAGAACAAATATGCTGAAAATTACACAGACGTGCAGACTTAAAACCACTCAAACCTTCTGCCTGTTGTTTACACCTGAATTACTAATTGGTAGGAGATGACTTTGTCATGCTTATGTGGTATGAGGATGTGCTTTTTGTGGACCAGAAATTGCTACTGAATAGGTCTGTCTTTTTAATAAAATGAAAGTTTCTTGTGTTCTCTATGGTTGTGGACCTACAACATTGCTAATACTCTTCTTGCTAACAGTCTTTTTGTCCTGGCTTCACATGTGTCCTTACAAAACCCTGTGTTTGGCTGCTCACCATTTTGTTAGGCTTTAACTCCTAGGCTGAAATATTCCATGCTAAACATCTGCCTCTGGCTGAATTCCTCTCTTTGATTATTCTTCTTTCTCTCAGAAAATGAGTCAGAATTCGTTAGCATTTTATGAGAAACCAGCTATGGGAAAATACCTTGCTCCATTCTAAAGCCCATTTCAAACGTTCTGCTGAGTGTCTTCAAGACAATTCAGCTTTTGGCAGCAGATGAGCCCTTTCTGGGATGTGTCTTTTGTCATAATGGTGAAAATCTGCAAGAGCTTGGGCAAGTTGGGAGTCTTTAGGACAAACTACTGTTTCATTTACCCTGTGAGCATTGGTGAAAATTTCTGACATGCTGAATGTGCCATAATTAAGGAATGTACTTCAACTTCACAGCTTAAACTTCAGGTCCAGTTCCCACTCTGTATTCCACAGCATAAGGATGATTGCATAGTCACTGAAATAGCTGTGATAATATTTGAGCTGGGGCTGTTTAGTTGGAAAAAAAGGAGGCTGAGGGGAGACCTCTTTGCTGTCTCCAGCTACCTGAAGGGACATCGTGGAGAGGCTGCTGCTGGGCTCTGCTCACAGGTAGTTGGAGACAGAACAAGGAGGAATGACCTCAAGCTGAGGCTGGGGAGGTTTACACTGGACATTAGGAAAAGGTTTTTCAGGGAGAGAGTGGTCAGGGACTGGAATGGACAGGGAGGTGGTGGAGTCACCCAGCCTGGCTGTGTTTAAGGGTGGTTTGCATGTGATGCTTAGGGCTGTGGTTTAAGGTGAATCTTGCAGAGCAGGGTTCTAGGTTGGACTTGGTGATCCTGAGGGGCTTTGCCAGCCTGCATGGTGCTGTGATTCTGTGATTGAGGGATATTTTTTCACCTGGGGCAAAAATCTGAGTTTTGCTGTTTTCTTTTTTTTTTTCTTTGCATGGCCATACTGTTTCATGTCACCAAAATAAAATTGGTGTTTGGTTTGGAAAATGTGAGTTGGAATGTTGAAATTTTAGTCCTGTAACTAGATAACCTTCTAATTGCTTCCAGTTTGGAAATGTGAAGTGTCAGCACAGCGAATGCTTGCAGCTTTTTAAGTTCATACTAAGGGTGTCTTACTAATCTGAGATTCTCCTTGGATTTTAATTCTTCTCTATTTTACCCAGTAATAATTTTGAACCACACTATTTCAAGAACTGATTCTGACTTTGTCAACCAAAGCAGAGGGGAGAACTTACCAAATGACAAACTTGTTTGAGGTATCAAAGGAGCCTGAAGATTAGTGTGGAAGATTAAAGGAACTTAGTTGCTGGGAGAGCTGTTGTGTCATTTTGGATATCTCATAGATGTCCAGACCAGAATTGCATTGCTAAGGCAAAGGGGAGCAATTTCAAGAGAGATTAGTTGGAAGTCCTCCTTCCATTTGAGATTTAAGGAAAAAGATTTCCAGGAGTGTGGGTGTTCCTCCCACTAGGCATTTCATGTTACAGAGTTTTATGCCTTTGTTCAGCTATTGTTTACTTTCATGTTGTATCAACACCCCTGTTATCCAAACCCCCTTCATTTTGGCTTCATTTAAAAAAAAATTCCTTTGTCTGCTCCCCTGACCCTTTTCTGTAAGCATCCATTGTGGTTTGGCTGCTTCTAGGTCACTGGGATGAATCACAACCCCAGAAAAGAACACCTCATTTCTGGGTATTGTATAGCACATGGAGAGGGTCTCACTTTTGGCTGCCTCGTTCTGCAGGGTAGAAGAAAACTTTGTGCTTTCTTGCTGTGGACAATTTTGGGTCAAAACTGGCATCCACGACCTGTCCCTGTGTTGGTTTAGGCACTAAGGATGTGTGCTCTGGTGAGGTGATTGGTAACTCCACTTCTGCCACCAAGATAATGGTGTCACACAGAGGCTTGAAAGGAAAAAAAGCCCAAAGCTTGCCCATGCTGCATGGTGTGGGCATACTCTGGTGTAGCTGTAATGGAGGTGGATCTCAGACTCTTTGCCACAAATTCAGAAGTGGTTTTTTGTCTCCACAAGACATGAAGAGGCTTAGAAGTGTGCAGTCTCCATGTAACAGCCAGTTTCCAATCAGGCTGATGCTTTGAGAGTGTGATGTGCAAGGGAGGCTGAGACCATTTGCAAGGTTGGGTTTTGGTTGGGTGGGGTTTTTTAATTGGCTTTTTTGGGTGTTTGGTGGGGTTTTTTTGTTTGTTTTTTTTTTCTTTTTTTGTCCTGTATGCAGTGCTGCAACTTGCCTGTGAGTTTTTGGGCAAAGAAGACATCTGGCAGATTGAGACAGGAGAGGGGGAAAAAAAAAAAAAGAGAGGAAAAAAAGATCCCAAGCAAAAGGTAAAAAAACCAAAAAACAAGCAGAAAAAAATCTAAACAGCAAAACTCCACCCAGACTGTTAAACAAACCCAAAACTAAACAAGCAAGCAAAAAAACCAACAAAAAAATAAAAACAAACCCCAAAACCCAAGCCAACAACAAAACCCCAAAGGTTTTTCCTGTCAATACCTGCTGGTTACATAGGGATTGGAGGCTGCAGAAAAAATAATGATGTCATTCAAAGTTGTGTTCAGGTAACTTTGTAAGGGGACACTAACAACATTTGAAGCAGACTTAATGTAGATCCCTTCAGTAACTTCTGAAGTTGCCTTCCTAAGTACTGTTTTCTATTGTTTTTCTTTTTTTTTTAGTTATTAAAGTAGTACTTTACCTCCAATGCTTCTGCATTTTTAATCTGAAAATAATGTGCTTCTGCACTTTTAATCTGATGCAAGACATTTGGTATTTGTTGGCCTGAGATTAAGATTTGGGATTGGATTGCAATTGAATTTGAGTAATGAGCTGACAATAAACCCAAACCATTGACATTTCCTTCCAAACTGCTGTTTCCTCTTGGGGAAGAGCGACCTGCAAGGAGCAATGATTCTTTGCTTTGTTGCATGCGTATAAGGAGAGCAGGGCGAAGCACCAGAGATGAGGGCAGAGGAGGAGGGTGAAGCACTGGAGATGAAGACCAGGGGAGGAGGGTGAAGCACTGGAGATGAAGACCAGGGGAGGAAGGTGAAGCACTGGAGATGAAGGCAGGGGGAGGAAGGTGAAGCACTGGAGATGAAGGCAGGGGGAGGAAGGTGAAGCACTGGAGATGAAGGCGGGGGAGGAGGGTGAAGCACTGGAGATGAAGACCGGGGGAGGAGGGTGAAGCACTGGAGATGAAG
>VWZE01002699.1:285211-305006 GCA_013396675.1 Eubucco bourcierii | reverse complement strand
ACTAGAGATGAAGAAGACAGGTTTCACACAACTCATTTTCAGGAAAGCTGAAGGGTTTACAGGAAAGGATATAAGCAGTCATTGCCCACTTCCAACTGATGTGATGGGAAGAAAGGACTTTAGGAGCTTGGATGCCATGTACAAAAATGTATGTGTGTGGACAAAGAAAACAAATGTAGTCCTTCTGACAGGGTTTCCTTTTACCATGCAGAATTCTTACAAAAACACAAAAGTCTGCACTCTGCCAGTTGTTGCTTATTTTCTTAGTGCTTGATAGTTTGTTTTATTACTTAAGAGTTAATCATCTAAATTAGAGCTGTGGCAAGCAGCCAGATTTATGTTTGTCTTTTTTTTTTTTTTTTTTCCTGCTAACCAACTGCCTGAACTTGTCACAGCATTGGGGAGGGAAAAATCAAATGTAAACTTGTCTTGTTTTCAAATAAGAGTTCTTCATGCTGTTGTTGTTTCCTTGTGAGAAACAATAATGGCATGCACAACCACTTGAAGTAGCTCACATATGTTCTTACAAAGCATGACTGATGCTTAAAGCACAGCCAAATCCAGCAGCCTTTTTTACAAAGGCAAAAAGCCACCATGCCTGCAACACTTGGTGTGTCTCTCAGGGAAAAAAAAACCACATTTTTGAATGGCTTCAGAAGTCACCAACCCAAGAGGCATAACATGTATAGATCAGAATAGCAACCAGATTAATTTTTTTGTACAGGCTGTTGAAGTTTTGGTGATAAGGGACTTTTTAGGATGTCAGGTAGTGATAAGACCAGGGGGGAATGGAGCAAAACTAGAAGCAGGTAGATTCAGATTGGATATTAGGAGGAAGTTCTTCCCCATGAGGGTGTGAGACACTGGCACAGGTTGCCCAGGCAGGTGATGGAAACCTCATCCCTGGAGGTTTTTAAGGCCAGGCTGGATGTGGCTCAAAGCAACCTGCTCTAGTGGGAGGTGTCCCTGCCCATGGTGGGGTTTTGGAGCTGGATGATCCTTGAGGTCCCTTCCAACCCTGACAATTCTATAATTCTATGAAAGTCCAGCTGTTTTTCAACACTACAAGTGTCTGCTTGGTATCTACCTGCTTGTTGTGCTTGCATCTGCTTTTTTTTTTTTTTTCTAGCTGAGGAAGGAGAAAGAACAGTAATGGGATGCCAAGCAAAGACTGTGTTTGTTTTGATTTATGCCTGAATTTTTACTTTTTAATATTTTTTACACTTAAGAATGAAAGTAAAACTTTGTGGCCTGAAACAGAAATTGTAGGCTTGGCTGTTCTTCCACTGCAGATAGTGAGTGCTGTCCCAGGAGAGTGTCTAGCAACTGCAGTTTTGGAACCCACATTAGACAATTAGATGATGTTGGGATGAAATAATGAAAAAAAAAAGAACCGAGGGACACAAATTTGGAAGTCTGCTTTATTAAACAAGACATAAAGTGCAGATTTCCTTTTGCTTTGTACTTCCATTATGTGTATCTGATCCATCCATCAGAACCAAATGCAGAGATTGTGATTTGCTTCCATTCTTAGCACAGTGAGTCCTATTCCCAACACCAACTGCCCAACGTTCTTTGTACTTTTGGTTGGAATTGTTGTCTTATAAAAGCTTTTAGCTAGGATGGCTAGAAACATGCCTTGAGTGTAGCTTCTGTGTTCCTTGTAGTTCATGTTGCTAACAAAAGGTTGGCAGTTAAGTATAGTTTAACTTTGCAGTCACACTCTGTAGAAATGTCAGCCAGCTCGGGTACAACACAAATTCGCTTCTGAACTGCAGTTCATAGCTGTGATTTGGTAGCCCTTGGAGCAAAATAAGCAGTAAGTTCTTCTTTAAAGCATCTGCCCTCCTCCCATAGCATTCAGGTGTCATGAACATCAAGAATTGTGCATTGTGACTGTTCAGCTGCTAAGAACAAACACAGGTTGCCCTGACTGCCTTGACACAACACAAATATTGAGTAGCAATTTTCCACCATTACATCTCCTCTTCCTCCTAGTCCCTTGAGTTCTCTTACGAGTTTGTCTTGCTTTTTCAGAAAGCTCTGCTTGCATGACAGCATTTTTGAATTGTCTTAAAAGGAAGATGTTGAAGTAGTCTTCCTTTTGTAAAACTTTTGCCCTGTTTGCTTGGTTTCTTTCATCCTTATGCCTTAGGGGGTAAGTCTTGTGGACAGAGTTTCTCTGTTTTGTCCTTCTTGCTTTACATGACAATCCCTGTGTATATTTTTACTTCATTACTAGGGATTTTTTTACTATCACAATAGTAACTTCCTCCCTGCACTTCATGCTTATATTTTGGAATCTTCCCTTGGAATGCTCAGCGGAGCTGAGCTCTGTACCCTGCTTGGCATTTCACTGAACTCCAGTTTTCTTTAGTGTTTGTAAGAGTTGTGTGCTTGTAGTTCACTGCTTTCTGCACTGTGGTCCTGTGGCCCTTAGGAAGATTTATGTCTACCTTGATTGTTACTTGCAGTTACATTTGGATGGTTTCCCTGAGCCCTGTGGGTGAGATGCATTCTATCAACACTGCAAAAATTCCTATTGAAGTGTGGAACATTGACAAACACTTGAGTAGCCACTGCCACAGCCTGCCTTTGCTTTGCTCTTGCTCATGTAGTGGTTACTGTTGCTACTGCTGCTGTACTTGATCTGTGTGGGTGCACTAGATCCCACCACAATTCAAGTCATGGAGTTGTAGAATGGTAAGGTTGGAAGGGACCTCAAGGATCGTCCAGTTCCAACCCCCTGCCATAGGCAGGGACACCTCCCACTAGAACAGGTCACTCAAGGCCTTGTCCAACCTGACCTTGAACACATCCAGGGAGGGAGCAGCCACAACCTCCCTGGGCAACCTGTGCCAGTGCCTCACCACCCTCACTGCAAACAACTTCCTCCTGACATCCAGTCTAAATCTCCCCTCTGCCAGTTCAAACCCATTGCCCCTTGTCCTGTCATTGCAAGACCTTGTCAATAGTCCCTTCCCAGCCTTCCTGTAGGCCCCCTTCAGATACTGGAAGGCTACTCTAAGGTCTCCTGGAAGCCTTCTCTTCTCCAGGCTGCAGAACCTTAACTCTTGTAGCCTGTCCTCATAGGAGAGCTGCTGCAGCCCTCTGAGCATCTTTGTGGCTTCCTCTGGACCCACTCCAACACTTCCATGTCCTTCCTGTGCTGGGGGCTCCAGAACTGCACTAGGGGGTAAATTCTCTGCCCCAGATGCATTTTCAGGACCTGGGAGGTGTTGAATACCACAGTTTGTTGTCCTGAAGCACTTTGCCTCACCCTGCGGGTCTCACAGGGACTGCTCTGCTGCTGGAGTCCTATCAACTGACTCACAAGAGTTTGGTACCTTTGAGAACCTTCTGGTCAAGGCTGCAGATGTGCTCTTTTGGAATACCTTAGCAGGAGTGTTGTAGCAAGACTGCCTTGGGTGAGATGAAACAGTTTGTAGTGTCAATGATGCATTGTAATGACAGGACAAGGAGGAATGGGTTTAAACTGGCAGAAGGGAGATTGAAACTGGATGTTAGGAAGGAGTGAGGATGGTGAGACACTGGCACAGATTGCCCAGGGAGGTTTTTGATCACAGACAGGGAGGGTGAGGAGACACTGGCATGGGTTGCCCAGGGAGGTGTTTAGGACCAGGTTGGATGAGGCCTTGAGTGACCTGTTCTAGTGGGAGGTGTCCCTGCCTATGGCAGGGGTTTGGAACTAGCTGAGTTTTGAGATGCCTTCCAACCTAAACCATTCTATGATTTCCACACCTCCAGTCCCATGGATCCCTTCCTTGCAGTGTTCAGCTTCTTGTTGCTCTGTAGTGAGAGAGACTTAAAACATGCAATCCCCAGGAGATCCTAATTTTTTCCTCATTTGTCTTCTTTTTTTGGGGGAGTTACAGAGTTATTAAAATAAACTTGAGAGTAGTATTTCAGGCACTGAAGCCAGAATGTCTAAATATTTTATTTATTAATTGTTCTCCTTGATACTTTTCCTTGTCTCCAATCTTCTTTTTTTTTTTTTTTTTTTTGGGATCAAAACAAACTGCCTTTGTTTTTTGTTGAGAGTCAAAGCAGACTGCCTTGTTTTTTAGCTTCTTTCCTAAGCTGCCCTTGGCATGGTCAGGGCATCATCTGTGACCATGTACATTCAGTATCAATGTAGCTTCTGTGAAGCCTACTGTGAAGCTACAGTCTACCGAGAAGCCACTTCATTATATCTGAACATTAGTATGTCCCTTTACTCTGCCACAGACTGTTGAGCCATGCTGAAGTTTTTAAGAGGCTCAAGATCTCAGCTGCCATGATCTCCACAGGAATGGAGAACTTTTTTTGTCTTTTTTCTTTATAATTTTTTCCTTTTTTTCTTTATTTTTTTTACCTTTTTTCTTTCCCATTCCCCCTTTTTTCTTTTTTTTTTCCTTTTTTTTTTCTTTTTCTTTTTTCCTTTTGCCTTTCCCCCTTTTCTTTGCCTCGCTTTCCCCCTTTTCTTTGCCTTCTGAAATGGAGAGTAATGCAGAACATCTGCAAAGCACAGTGTCAAAATGTGTTTTGATCTTATGGTGTATGACAGTATATAAGTGAGCTGCAGCACATATCTGTGTTTCTGGTACCACATGTGCCTGTGGACAGCACACCTTGAACGGCTGTTACCTCTGTCCAGCGACTTCACCTTGCCTGTGTTTTCTGGATGCTGAAGTAGCTTCTCAGGAGCAGTTCAGTCTGGGCAGCTTAGGAGACAAGAAATAACTGGATAGTGTTTGAAACTGGCTTAATCCAGCCTGGTTGGACTGTCACTGAAAAGAAATGTCCTCCCACAGTCCCTTCCTGCTCCACCTCCTCCCTTTCCATCGCTTGTTCTTCCCTTTCCCTACTACCTGCTCATGTGCTTTGGTGGCTTTGCAGTTAGCTGGATTAGTTCATTGAGCTAACCCTGGAGAAAGAAGTTCATGATTGCTTTAGACAACAGAATGGGCAGTGAAGGAACAGCCAGTGGCAGTTGTTGCTCATACCTTTTCAAATATGTATTTTTGTCACCTACTCTTCTTTTAGATTGCTAAGTATTGGCAAAAAACCTGCACATAAAAATTTCTTGGGCTATAATTCTGCTTTGCAAGTGAAGTTTAGTGAATGGGGACTTCAGCAAGCAAGCACCAAACTTCTGTGAGTGATCTAAAGCTGAGAGAGAACATCACAGAACCTTCAAGTGAGCTTTTCACACAGATGAACAAACAAGTAAACGTCTCTGGAAACTGTAGAAGTTGCAGTGATCCAGCCCATGTCCTCACCCACAAATTTCCCTTGCAATGTGCAGCCACATATGTTTGATTTATTTTTGATTGACATAACAATGTGAGAGCCAAATGAATTAAAAATGAAGCTGTGTTCTGAACTTGGCTGTTTCATCCTGTGCCAGAAATCCAAAGTGCTTCGCCACGTTGTTCAGGAGAGCATTCTATCATCAGCAGTAAGGATAATTTCTAAGCAATTAAATTAAACTATCTCTGTGCATCTAAATAAACAAATAAATTGTGGTTCTGTAGAATGTGTCTGTGTGTGCCAAGAGTGAGACTTGGCTGGTTGCTGAGACTGTGCTGCTTTTCATGTAGGAACATTCAGCTTGATTTAGAATCATAGAATCAGAATGGTAAGGTTGGAAGGGACCTCAAGGATCATCTAGTTCCAACCCCCTGCCATAGGCAGGGACACCTCCCACTAGCACAGGTTACTCAAGGCCTCATCCAACCTGGCCTTGAACACCTCCAGGGAGGGAGCAGCCACAACCTCCCTGGGCAACCTGTGCCAGTGCCTCACCACCCTCACTGCAAACAACTTCCTCCTAACTTCTAGTCTAAATCTCCCCTCTGCCAGTTTAAACCCATTGCCCCTTGTCCTGTCATTGCAAGACCTTGTCAATAGTCCCTCCCCAGCCTTCCTGTAACTCCCTTCAGATACTGGAAGGCTACTCTAAGGTCTCCTGGAAGCCTTCTCTTCTGCAGGCTGCAGAGCCCCAACTCAGCCTGTTCTCACAGCAGAGCTCCTGCAGCCCTCTGAGCATCTTTGTGGCCTCCTTTGGACCCACTCCAACACTTCCATGTCCTTCCTGTGCTGGGGGCTCCAGAACTGCACACAGGACTCCAGATGGGGTCTGAGGAGAGCAGAGTAAAGAGGGAGAATCACTTCCCTTGCCCTGCTGCCCACACTGCTCTTGATGCAGCGCAGGACTCAGTTGCTGTCTGGGCTGCACTCACACTGCAGGTTCATGTTGAGCTTTTCATCACCCCACACCCCCAGGTCCTTTTCCTCAGGGCTGCTCTCAGCCATTCCCCACCCAGCCTGTGTTTAATTTAGTATCAGCTCCCACTGCTTGCACCATCTCTATGATTAGTTTGCAAGAGGCTCTGATTCCTTGGTAGGGATTTTCCTCCAGTGTCTTTTATAGCCTTTCATACAGATACACTTTTTTACTTACCTGGTATTTTTAACTGCCTTATAGAGGTGTTTCAAAGAAAACTGTCACTAAATCTTTAATTGCTGTCTTCAAACTCATTTGTCAGCTGAGCAACATATTTGCTGCTGACTGGTAAGAATTGTCATGAAGTTCAAAATTCTTCAAGTCAAAATACCTTACCTATCTGTACCGTAACATTTGGGGATTTCCTTGATGTAGAGAGGGAGCTGCCAGAGGAACCTTCTGTGCCACTTTTCTTGGGTCAAAAGCACTGGGTGAAACAGCTACACTAGAACTGCTTTATGGGTTCCCAAGCGTGGAGCATCATGACAGGAATGATGAGAGCTTGTGTCCTTGTTTGAAAAGCACAGAGCTTCTTGGATTTGGGAGCAATGAACAGTCTTTCTCACAATCTCTATTCCAGATGAATTGTTGGTGTGCTTCACAGTTGAAGCTGACTGTTCTGGTGACTCGGTCTTTGAAGTGGATGACAAAGCAAATTGTGCAGTACCTCAAGATGGGAGAGGTGAATGCTCAGTTACTTAGAATTTTCCTGGTTGGGAGAACTTGTTTGTGTGCCAGGTGGCTTGGAGTTGGCAGAGGGGCACAAGTGCAGGTAGTCAGGCAAAAAAAGAATTCAAGTGTGAATATTCTAAGTCCTTGCCTTTAGGCGGGGAAAAGTAGTCCACAGTCACACTTAGCAGAAGTCTGCGCTCAGACCTTAGCGCAGTGCAGTGAGCAGCACTGCAGTGTTGCAGCTTCCCCTGAGAAGGTGACAGTCCTGAGGAGCAATGGCACCCATCTCTCCTTAGCAGTCACAGCAATCAGGTGTCCTTCTCCTGCTTCTCAGACCTGGAAAAGGAGGTGCAGCTGCAATAGTTTGGACAGAAATGCCTATTGTACCTCACATGGGGAGACTTTCTGGTGGAACCCTTGATCCTGCTGGAAAATACTGCTTCATGGGAAACAGAATGCTCTGCAGAAGCATGTTGCATGTGATGAAAACTTGGTTCACATAAAAGTGGTTTTGAGAACGTTTTGGGTTTATATTTCAAAATGCCTTTATTTCAGTTTCAGTATAAAATGTAATAAAGACTGGGGAATACAAACCAGAGACAGGATATTTTCTTTTTTTTTTTTTTTTTTGTTTTTTTGTTTTTTTGTTTGGTAAAACTGAACTTTATTTAATAAATCTGAAAGGTTTGGGGGCCCAGCAACTTTGGTTTGGGTTTTTTGAGGGTTGGGTTAACTTTGTTTTAAAGTTTCTCATAAACTGAAACTAAAATATTCTGATTTATTTTCCAGAGGAAAGGCATTTAAAATTGTGAAATGGGCCTTGAAAGAAACAAACAACTAACTAGTGCAGCTTTGCCATTAAGTTCCAGTATCACATTCACAGTTCCTCCCCTGCTTCTTCTTTGCTGTGGGAAGGCAGTAATTTGTATCAGCTGTTTTTCTTTGGATGCTGTGTTTTTCCCAATGCAACTTGAAAATCATAATGGGTAGAACTGAGGCCCTGCTGCCCATAATCCTCTGGCACTTTTCTTTTTTCCCATTAACTGCTCACAGCATTCAGCAGGTAGGTTAACAACAGTTCTGCTCTCAGTGACCAGAGCGTCAATCTGAGCAAAGCTGGGTGAGAAAGAGAAGAGATCTTGCATCATACAGACCCAGGTATTGAGTAGCCATTGCCCTTTGCAGGCTGCAAAGTGAGCTAGGAGTGATTTCACTTCAGTGCAGAGTTGTTTCTTGTTCAGCACAGATAGAAGTGCTGTGGGGATGCTGGTGTCTGTTGGTGTTGCTGCATCCTGATGGTTTCCTGATAAAATGGATGGGCAGTTTTGCAATAATTATTTTTAGACAGTGTCCTACTCCCTTTTTCATCATGTTCCTCTCTAAATGTGAATCATCAGCTTTGTACCTACCAGATACTCTTCTAATTTGAGCAGCTTTTGCTTTGAGAAAGGTCCAAAAGGGCAAACACAGCTTCACTTCTAACCCACTGTGATTATTCTGCTTTTAAATAGGCTTCTTTTGTGCAGCATATAATAAGAAAGACTGAGCTAAGTGTGAATGAGTTGCATGACAAAGAAGTTCAAATGTGGTGGGAGAGGGCTTCCTGTAACGAGTTTGATTTCCTTGGTGTTTGGAAGATGTGCAGATAGGCCTTTGTCTCCACACTTAGTAACTGTAAAGAAAATAAAAGTTACCAGAACACCTTAATAAGTCTTTTGGTAGGGCAGTGTATTACAGAATCATACAATTGTCAGGGCTGGATGGGACTTCAAGGAGCATTCAGTTCCACCCCCTCTGCCATGGGCAGGGACACCTTACACTAGAGCAGGTTGCTTAGAGCCACATCCAGCCTGGCCTTAAAGACCTCCAGGGATGAGGCTTCCACCACCTTCCTGGCCAACCTGTTCCAGTGTCTCACTACCCTCATGGGGAAGAACTTCTTCCTAACATCCAATCTGAGTCTACCCACTTCTAGTTTTGCTCCATTCACCCCAGTCCTGTCACTCCCTGACATCCTAAAAAGTCCCTCACCAGCTTTCCTGCTCTATGAGCTTTTTCTACTTGTGGCTTTTCATAGTCAGATCTGCAGAAAGCAGAGGGATGCATATCTTCAGAGTGACAGGATTTCTGTCTCTTCAACCAGACTTAGCATTTTGATTTTTATTTACTTTCCAGATAAATCTGGTGTCTTAATTGTGAAGATCTTGGAACTATTTGAAGAATGTACAATACAAGTTGCCATCTGCCAGCAGCTGGAAGAGTCCCCTGCTACGCTTTCATCCAGCCACACTGTCATCAGTGCAAGAGAGCCAATACTCAAAGTCCTCTTTGCAAGAGAGACAGCAACTCACTTGAAGAGCAGGCCTCAGGATGTCATCCACATCTACCCTCCGTGGTGAGTAGGCTGCAGTGGCCATGGCTGTCCTTGCTGTAGCACTGCAGAGCAAAGAGGGGTTGGTAGCGTGCTGGCTGCATTGCTGTGGGAAAGACCTTGGGGGGAGCAGGGCTCTCTTGTGGTCATCTATCTCTGGCAACTGGACAGACCTTGACAGGTATCTTCAAGATAGCTCAGATAACAACTGACTGTGTATCACAGTGCCCCTAGAGTTGCTCAGGGCTTCAGTTTTGTTTTCCCTTCGTATTTTCTTGTTTGGAGCGATAGAAAGGCCTGAGCAATGTCTTATCAATGATAAGGCCAATAAAGTGCATACTTTCTGGTAGCAAAGTACTTCAGGAATGCTCATCTGTTGCTGTGACTGTGGCTATAGTGTTTCAGTGGAAAAGGCTGTATCAACTGTAAAATGTTCAACAAAAACAATGTCTGGGTCAAAACTTGGGGGGAAATAAGAGATTCAGACTTGTGAGGTATCGATGGGCTACCAGTGTTGGTAGTCCCACACTGCTGTTACTGTCACTGTCTTCCAATTCCCTCTTCAGTGCAGCCCTTTCTGGAATTCCTCAAACTATTTGGTATACATTTGTGATTATTTTTTTTTTTCCCCCTGGTTGGATTACTTTCCTGATTTGAAGGAACAGCATGAAGTGATGAGATTTCTATTAATACAGCTGGTGGTTGGTGGCAGCAGGTTGGAAGTTCTCTACATAAAAAAAAACTCAGGATACCTTTGAAGTGGGATTATTAGTCCTCTTTTTACTCTGCTCCACTCAAATTATTAAAGGAAATGTTTTTCTTATGAATTGCCTGAGCTTTAGCCTCTAGCTGCCTCTAAGTTTCTATCCATGTTCTCTTCCTGGATGCTTTTTCCTGTTTTGCAAAGGTCAAGAACTGTTTTTTATCTTCGTTGGTAGCTGCAAATGTTTTTGGGGTTCCCCAGTTTGTAGTCTTTGGCTTCTAAAATGTTGTTTGATTGTTTGGTGGAGGTAATTCAGAAATCAAGCGAAGATCCTTAATCTCTGGTTAATTATGGCTACAGACACAGTTATTGATAGTTTAGACCTAAATAGAGCAGTAGCTAAGGGAAATGCAGTTGCATGTTGATTGAGTCCCAGTCTTAAATGAAATAATTCAATGCTTGGGTTTTTTTTTTTGTTTTTCTTTTCTCCCACCTCTAAGGTCCTAATGCTTGTTCTTGTTTATCTGTTCCTTCAAGGAGTTTTTTTCCATGATTTACATCTAGTTGTGCTTCCCCCTGGCTGGGTTTTTTTTTTCCTTCTTTCTCTCTCATAGGAACTTCTGTCTTAGTTCCATTTTTCTCTTAAGGTTTCCTTTGTTGTTTTTAAACCACAGGGCATTGCAGTTATGCTGCTGCATTATTCTGAAGAGTCCTTAATGTAAACAAAGAGTGTTGTACAGCAAAACTGTTTCAGTTAGGGTATAATGCAACCTTCCCCCCCTCTTTTTTGTTTTTCCTCAACTCTTAGCATGTGTTAAGTCCCAGGCTGCTTCAGTTTGTTCTGTATCTGCTGTGGAGATACATAGCTCTGCATTCATACAATCCTTTCCAGACTACAAGCATCAGTAATTGTCCAGTGTGTTCTTCTCCTTTGTTTAAATTCTAAGGTATTCTGGACATAAAAACTTCCTCTTACACACATAAACGGAGACTTTTTTTGAGAGAACTTCTCAGCTGTCATCCCAGAAATATCACTTTTTATTTGCTTTGAGGTTATATTTTAGTAGGATGCACTTTTCATGTTAGCAAAAGGTTATTTCATCAGACCAGAACCTTTGGGCATAACTGTAATAACATCATAACTCTGTGCCATCAGAGTTGCTCTCCTTACCTATGTGGCTCTCAAGGCACTTTATGAAGACATTAGTCAGTAATGGCAAAACTGCATTATCTAGTCCTATTTGCTGTCATTTTGGAATTACCTTAATGGCAGTCATCTGTTTGCTCAACCAGAAACCAAAAGAAGTTGGACTGGATACTGTTAAACTTACTGGAGGGAGGGAGAGGGGAGGATGAGGAATGGTTTTGTTTTAGGTTACTTGGCGCTTTCAGTTTACATTAAGTAGAAACTGGACTTGGATGCTTAGTGGAAATTTCCTCTTGTCACATTTCCAAGCTTCTATTCTCTTAAGCTCTGACATGAGGGCTCTGAATGCTAAAATGTAGTTTCTGTTACTCTGCATTGAATTTGTACTTCTGTCATTGCAAACAAACGCTGTTTGTGTCAGAAGGCTTTCCTTGTCAATACAAATGTGTGACTGCTCTGAAAGGAAATTAACCAAATCTAACCTTGACGTGGTGAAAGAAGAGTATTTATGTGTCTTACTGATACCACCAGTCAGAAGAGGGAACTAAAAGGGAAGTAGGTGGAAGGGGAAATGATCCTTGAATGGCCTGCACGTACCTGGGACACAGCCCATTGTGCATCAGTGTCCTGTATTTTGAGATACTTGGATGGGAAAGTAGAATAGGATGAGATATGGAGATTTATAAGTGGCTTGCCTCTGCTGGTGTAAAGGAATGTCCTGAGAGCAGAATTTCATAGGATCTTTAAAATAACACCCCAGAATTATGTTCTGACTTAGCTTTTTACTTTCTGACCAGGCAGCTGGGTGAGTGAGAAAGATGCAGGCAGAGGCTGCTAGCTTCTGTGTGAGCAAAATCTGAACGCCTCATTTTGAAGCCTCTGTAAAATCAGACTTTGCTTTTGTAACTGCATTTGTATGTGTTGTGAACTCAGTGCACAGCTTGGTATGTGAAATGTCTCTGGCAGCAGACTTGCATAAATGCTTTGGGAAGCAGTGTTTAGAGATTTGTTGATATGTTTGTTGGTATTTGTTTGTGTACTGAATCCCAGGAGACTGCGGCACTAGAATATAAGCAATTTAAAAACTAAAACATTGACAAGAGGCCAATTACAGGAACCTCACTGACCTGGATGTTGCTCTTGAGACGTCCCAGCAGCTTTCAGAGGAGTTTTGTGTCAAAATGAGAACCTGCAGGACTGAGCCCTCATTTCTTTATGATTGAATGTGATGGTTTGGGAGTTCCCTGCCCCACACCCCCACACCCCCCTTTGTAAAATGACCCAGACTAGACTCAGCCAGCTGGAAGTTAAGGACTGAAGCTCTATTTACAGCTCAGCACAATGTACAAGCAGAGATAGACACAATAGACAGGAATATTTACAGACATAGACAAGTAAAAGGTAATACAGAAACACAACTCCCCTCCCAGAAATCAGAGTCCCCGGGGGGGCTCCCAACCACTCTTCCACCTTCTCCCCACCCCTGTAATTTACTCCAGGGTCTGGCTTATGCTCAAGGTGAGTTTGGAGGATTGGCCAGGGAGGTTAGAAGCAGAGTGGTTGGTTAGGTTACTCGACAGAGAGGAGAAGGAAAGAAGCTAGACAGCCCCAGAGTGTCTGAGCCTGAGTGTCTTATCTATGTTTTGTGTTCTTAGTCTTAAACATCTCAGCAAGCCTATGAGTGAAGCAGACATCACCATTTGTTTTCTTTTCACAGCCTATAGTGTAATTTTCTCCATTAAAATATTCCAATTAGCCTCAAACCAGCACAATCCACCCCTGTCTGTTTCACTCAGAGCTTTGCTGAGAACTGTCTAATCTAAAACAATGTTTACAGTAATGAATAGTACAAGTTCAGTTCACACTTCATTCCAGCTAGCTCAGATGTAGGTGATTCAAAAGCTCAGAAAACAGGGAGCAGTTTGTCTCCTCACAGATGAGAACAGGGACTCCCAGGTGACATTGGGCTTGTGCTCACATACTGTAGTCTCCAATAGATTCTTTTGGATGCCACGAAATACTTATAACAGAACAACTCCTAACAGCTTGTATTATATATGCTGAACTAATCCCTCCCAGCTAAGGTTAGCTTTATTCAGGCTAGTGTCTTAAGATACATATTTACATCCTCAAATGAAAGGGATTCCACGTGGGGATTGCCACTTCACAGAACCACAGGATGTCTTTGGTTGGAAAAGACCCTCGAGATTGTCTGCTCCAACCTTCACTTGCTATAGGGAAAGCAACCCTAACAGGCTGATGAGCTTTTTCAAACTAGCATGTCTGGTGGAGGAAAGAACTCAGCTGCCTGGCCTCTGAGCTGTCTGGTGGGAGCCTGCTCTGATCTTAGGCTCCATAGAGGCATTCTTGCAGCACTGTATCTAAACGAAGCCTATTAACTGGGACACATCAGATGAAAACCATTGCGTGTTTGGGGCTGGAGCTGGTTTGTGTCTGGCCAGCTGGGAAGGCAAGAGCTCAGCCCTGCCTAGCCCTGCCTGCCCCTGCCTGTGCAGGCTTGCCTCCGCTTGGCTGTGCTGCACCTGAACAATTTCTTGGCTCAACGTTTGAAATGAGCACCTCATAATTTTTTACAAACTGAACCTGAATCATGGAGTGTTTTTTAACAGCTGGAGAAGGATAAGCTTATTATGGAGTGTAATTAAATCAATTACTGGGGGGGGGAGCTAATTCACTTGACAAAAATACACATCCAGCAAAACTTGAAGACTGCTTGACACTGCTAAGGCAGGAGAAGAGGAACAAAGGCTTCCCAGATCCACTAGTGCTGATTTTATGGCTTCAACTTACCTGGGGTTTTGTTACTTTAATTGTAGAAATGATAGGAATAACTTACCTAACAGAAAGTGATAAGTCTTGATATTTTTAGAGACTCTAGGGTTCTTTTTTCTGCTGACAGCAGTGCTTGAGGATAGATGGTTTCCTGCAGATCCTCCCTCCTCTGCTCATAGATGATATGCCTGTTGCTGAATGTTCAAGATAAATTAACCTGAAGAAAATGGTGTGGATTACAATTCTCTTCCTTGCCATTAAATTTAACACTTTGGAAGTGTTTTTCATGTGATTCTGAAGTTGAGCTAGTAGAAGTGTGTTGATATTTGTGCAGTTGCTGGCAATAGTGGTAGAAACCAAAGACCACATTTGATTTGGACAGGCCTGCAGATTGAGCCATACTTCTTGAATGTGATGGTCTGGTGTGAAACCTCTAGGTGAGGAGGTTCACATGCTGCTGCAAACTGGAGGGCTGGGGCAATCTGAAGGGGGCAGAACCACTCTGTGGTCTGTTCTTAGGCTGCCTGTAAAGGTTGGCTCTTCTGCACTGCAGAAGACAGGCTGCTGGGCTGGATAGCTGCTGTTCCCTATGCAGCTTCTCTGTGCTTAAAAAAAAAGAGGGAGTTTATTTTAGGAACTCAATATGGTAAGTGTATAAAACACTTAACTCTATGACATCAACAAGCAACTTCAAAGTTGTTCTTTAGTTTCTCTTAAACTATGAAGCCACAGGGAGTCATAATTACTCAGCTTTGAAAGTGTTCCAGCGCCTGGTGAAAGTGTTTTTAATGTGGACTTCTCATTTCTACTTGCATTACACTGGATTCAGCCTCTCCTCAGTGAAAGAGGTTTAGAAGAGTTTGAATTATTTACTGCCAAGAGGAGCTCACACAAGACATTGCTGCAGATAAGCTGATGTACAGTGACAGAGCCTTGTATCTCATGTCCTTTAAGGTGGGCCAGTAATGAAAGTTGCTGTAGAAACATGCAAGCAAGCTCCCAACAAGTTTATGTACAGGAAGCAATCCAGCTCTGTGGACTTACATATTCTACTTTAGAGCTGCACTGCATATGCCTTAGGCTGTTTTGTTGGCTTAACAACAGGACTTAGATCAATGGAGATGTTGCTGTGATGTTTGCATTATCTTTTTGCAGTTGGTAAGTTGCAGGGTCTTACATAAGCTTGGTGAGCAATATAAGGGCTAACAGGGAGATGGGTGTTCCAAATTACTGTGACTGGTGTTAAAACAGGGTTTGCCTTCCATTTAATAAAGATAGAAACTGTTTATCACTGCTGCTCTCACAGGTCAAGGGAAGCATTTAAGAGCATTGCTACAGAACACCTCTCTATCACGAAATAGATCGTGTGAAAACAGGATCCTAGAACCATAGAATGGTAAGGTTGGAAGGGACCTCAAGGATCATCTAGTTCCAACCTCCTGCCATAGGCAGGGACACCTCCCACTTGAACACCTCCACGGAGGGAGCAGCCACAACCTCCATGGGCAACCTGTTCCAGTGTCTCACCACCCTCACTGTAAAGAACTTCCTTCTAACATCCAGTCTAAATCTTGTCTCTGCCAGTTTAAACCCATTGCCCCTTGTCCTGTCATTGCCAGACCTTGTCAGTAGTCCCTCCCCAGCCTTCCTGTAGGCCCCTCTCAGATACTGGAAGGCTCCTATCAGGTCTCCTCGAAGCCTTCCTTCTCCAGGCTGAAGACCCCCAACTCTCTCAGCCTGTCCTCATAGGAGAGCTGCTCCAGCCCTCTGAGCATCTTTGTGGCTTAGGTTGGAAAGGACCTCAGAGATCATCTACTCCAACCTCCCTGCTGTGGGCAGGGACACCTCTCAGCTGGGCTCAGCTGCGCTCAGCTGCTTAAGGCCTCATCCAGCATGGCCTTGAACACCTCCAGGGAGGAGGTATTCACAACCTCCCTGGGCAGCCTATTCCAAAGTCTCACCACCCTCATACTGCAGAACTTCTTCCTGAGATCCAGTCTAAACCTACTCTGCCTCAGTTTGAAACCATTCCTCCTTGTCCTGTCTCTAGACACACTTATGAAAGGTCCCTCTGCAGCCTTCCTGCAGGATCCTTTCAGGTGTTAGAATGAAGCTCTCAAGTTCCCCCAGAGTCTTCTCTAAGCCGAATAACCCCAGCTCCCTCTGCCTTTCCTCATAACAGAAGACCTTGGGCTTCATGTATGAAAAGAAATTCAGAAATGACCTCCTGATGTCCTGTAAGAAAGTAAACATAAAGAAACCATCTATGTCCTTTAAAATTTTCTCATTCTACTAAGTACAAACACAAATTAAAGACATTCATGGAACAACTTTTGCATAAATTCAGTTTCTCTACTTAACTCCACAGAGAGGCAGCTTCTTTAAATGCTTGTGGTTGATCAGTTGGACAAAACTGAGCTCTCTTCATCCTTCTTTGATGAACTCTAGAGGGGTGTGTGTGTGTGTGTATATACACACATACACACACACACACACACACACACACACACACACACACACTCATAAGTAATTAAATGGATGAAAAAGAGGGGGTTAAGTGATCACCAGTCAGATCCCTCCCGTTGGAAATGTTAGCTTTGCCTTTACATCCTTTCTTTGAAGACCTAACAGTAGCAGAGTTGGACAACCCTGATAGGAGGCACAAGGCTCGGTCAGAAGATAAAATTCTACAAACTTTCAGAGCTGTCAAGCCAGTGTGGACACTGAAGTAGATATGAGAATGGCCTTGGAACTAAAGATCAGATTGTATCATCTGTTTGTAATCACTTCTCAGAGATAGTGCAGGTGTGCAAACTGAAGCTCCTTTCAGCAGAACCTGAAGCAGCTGCAGCTTTCTTGCAAGTGTTTATGTTGTTGTTAGTATGTGGCTTTCCTAGTTGAATCACTTCATAACAGATGAGTTGTCTTTTGAGAACAGGGATACATAGACTTGTGAACTCTAACAAGCTTCTGTTACTTTAACCCATTTTGACAGAGTCCTTAGGATTTGGCTCATTTTTCTACATTAAAAAAAGGGGTTTTTTTCTATCCCCTCATGGAACGGGAGGATATTTATCTGTAGAGCCATCAGTTACAACTGATTTTATGTCTCTAGAAGTAAAAAGATTTAACCTTTAGTATTGTTGGTTTACCTTGTGTGCAGGAAATCAAAATAATACCATTTCTTAGTAATCAAATCAATAAACAATGTTGCTTCATAGGTGGAGGATAGATCCCCAACTCTCTCAGTCTGTCCTCATAGCAGGGCTGCTGCAGCCCTCTGAGCATCTTCATGGTCTCCTCTGGACCCACTCCAACAGTTCCATGTCTTTTTTTTTTTTTTTTTTTTTTTTTTTCTTGGCTCCAAAACNTTTTTTTTTTTTTTTTTTTTTTTTTCCTGGCTCCAGAACTGCACACAGGACTCCAGATGGGGTCTGAGGGGAGCAGAGTAAAGGGGCAGAATCCCCTCCCTTGCCCTGCTGCCCACACTGCTCTTGCTGCAGCCCAGCACACAGTTGCTGTCTGGGCTACACTCACACTGCAGGCTCATGTTGAGCTTTTCATCACCCCAGACCCCAGGTCCTTTTCCTTAGGGCTGCTCTCCATTCTCTTTCTCTGAATGTCATGTATATAACTGTAGTCTGCTGAAAAAGAAAGATGGAAGAGCTTCTCTCTGTAAATGAGGTCTTCCATGGAGAAAATAATTGAAAAACATTTGAGGAAGATGAGAACCTTAAGATCCGGAGTTGTGTAGAAGACTAAAACTGGATTTTGAAACATGAATGTCTGTCTCTGGGCTAATAGCTGATGGTATCTTGACACGCTTCAGCAAGGGACTTTCCACTGTGTTGTACCAATGGAGTACTGCCTTTTGGTGATATGTTTGTTTGCTTTCAGTCAAATCAGGGGAGTCAGAAGTGAGCGATGTGTTTGCTAAGCAGCAGCCTGAGTTTTAGATCAAGTTTGAAATGCATTGCCAGCACAAATCACCCAGGAGGAGTAGAATCCAGCCCTCTGTCCACATGGACATCTGAACTGGGCACATGCAGCTGGGAATCATACCCCTGGCTCAAGAAAGTAGTGAGAACTACCTGGGCAGCCTGCACAAAGCTCAAGGAGCATTGAGTGGTGTTAGGAGAGAATTCTGTGCTCCAGAGGGAGCTTCCACCTGAATGACTTCCTTCAGTATAGGCTGCTTCATTTCTAAGAATAAAGGAAGTATAGAAAGGAGGCAGTGAGTGCAAAAAAGCCTGGTTTGTGCTGGGGGGGTGGGGGTGTTGGTTTTCTACATTGTTAGTAAATACCAGATACAGTCCAACACTGATCCAACTGGAATGATGGTAGTGTGCTGTTAATGGGAAAAAATCTTGGTCACTCTCTGCGGTGCCTACCTTTTGAAGACTCATCACACCTTTGATTCCATGGTGTTAAGGAGCAGAGGATAAAAACTAGGGTTGTAAGCATCCATTTCTAACAGTCAACAATGCTGCTTGCATTTGATTTCTTAATAGTAAAAATGTTTCCTGAGAATGAAAATGTCCTATCCTAATAATCACAAAATAATCTAATCCTATGTTCTTCCCCTCTTCTTCCCTTGCCCTCCCCTCTTCTTCCCTTGCCCTCCCCTCTTCTTCCCTTGCCCTCCCCTCTTCTTCCCTTGCCCTCCCCTCTTCTTCCCTTGCCCTCCCCTCTTCTTCCCTTGCCCTCCCCTCTTCTTCCCTTGCCCTCCCCTCTTCTTCCCTTGCCCTCCCCTCTTCTTCCCTTGCCCTCCCCTCTTCTTCCCTTGCCCTCCCCTCTTCTTCCCTTGCCCTCCCCTCTTCTTCCCTTGCCCTCCCCTCTTCTTCCCTTGCCCTCCCCTCTTCTTCCCTTGCCCTCCCCTCTTCTTCCCTTGCCCTCCCCTCTTCTTCCCTTGCCCTCCCCTCTTCTTCCCTTGCCCTCCCCTCTTCTTCCCTTGCCCTCCCCTCTTCTTCCCTTGCCCTCCCCTCTTCTTCCCTTGCCCTCCCCTCTTCTTCNTTTTCTAAGTGAGGAAATTCCAAGCATTTCGTAGTGACAGATACTGGTAGTGGGTAGTTGTCCACTGACGTCAGAAACAGAGGATGGCAAACAGCTTTGTTAAAGTCAGGGAAAAATGTATGGTCTTGGATAAACTCTGTGTTAGCAACAGAGCTATCAATGATATATGAGCAGCTTCACACGAGTTCCCATGTGCATTCAATCCAACGCTGAATTCCAGATCTTGTTTAATGAGCAACTGGTGGAGCCAAGACCTGGCACTGCACAAAACCCTGCAGTCTGCTTGATCCAGTTGTGAAGGAAAAAAAAAAAAAACAAAAAAAACCTAAGCTAAATAAGTTCAGATGAACAAGTTCAGAATTACTGCAGGGTTATTAAAAAGTTGTGATTTGTATTGCTCTGCTAATGTTTATGACTAACACATTTGGGACGTGTAAAACAATACTTAATTTGTAAAAGACCACATGCCAAAATTCCTCCAGTAGTTTAACCACTAAAGAGCAAGCTTGAACTGTGTGAATAGTTTTGTGTAAATGTTTAAGATTATCAGGGATGAGTTAGTCTTTTTTTTCTTTTTAATTTATATTTTAGAAAATGATGGTTTGTTTTCTTTTCTTTTTTTTTTTTTTCCCCTTGTTGGATGGCTGTTCAGCCCTTCCATTTTGTGAATCATAGAATCATAGAATGGTAAGATTGGAAGGGACCTCAAGGATCATCCAGTTCCAACCCCCTGCCATAGGCAGGGACACCTCCCACTAGTACAGCTCACTCAAGGCCTCCTCCAACCTGGCCTTGAACACCTCCAGG